>BSBK01000969.1:0-205000 GCA_027943335.1 Chamaecyparis obtusa
ATATATATATATAATATATATATTATATATATATTATATATATATATATATATATATATATATATATATATATATATATATATATATATACTATATATATATATATATATATATATATATATATTATATATATATATATATATATATATATATATATATATATTCAGTTGCAAATCTTTGTTACAACTATTATTATGAGAGACATTGTAAGAGGGATCTAATTGCTTATGGAATAAAGCTTCCGAACTCAAGGGAGCATGAAAAGCTTATGAAATACAAATGTGTTTATAGTATTATTAATGTATATAAAAGTAGCATTTTAAATTAGATAAGTAAAATTCTATAAATTGGTGAATGTGAACATAATGGATAGTATATTCAATTCTAATGTTTCTTTATCTTACCCTAAATACTAGATGAGAACTAAGATATAAAATCATAATTTTGTTTTTAAGGAAAAGCCCTTGTGAACCCTTTTTATACAAAGACATAGAAGGATGATCTCTGACTCTCCTGAGGAATAAAGGGCACAATTGGCCAAGTAAGTTCTTGAGTCAGAAATATCAAGGGAGAAAAAGCTAAGGGTTAGACATCTCAGAGTTACTAGTCTAGATTATTATTATGAAAATATCACCCTAGATCAGTTTCTAAAACTGTTATGAAACCAAAGCCAACTAGGTTCTATCTACTAAATTAGATGATTCCCTATAAAAGTATCTGCCCATATATAAATGTTAGAATCTTATAGATTTATATAAATATGTTTGTAAAAATATGTAAATTATCAGCTATCATATATGAAACAACAAAATAAATATGTATATATCAATATATAAAATATGAAAGTAATTTTGGTTATATATTCATCTAGAGGATATGAATGGAAATGTGTGTGTGTGTGTGTGTGTGTGTGTCTATATATATATATATATTTGATATAGTTTATTCCCTTAAAGTATATCTTATGAAGGAATCTGTCACCTTTCCTATGATATGCTATGATTGTTAATTATTAGAATAAAAGTATCTCAGTATTATTTTCTAGCTTTACCTTGCCAACTTCAGCTATGGAGACTTGAGGTTTAGGTCTATTTGGGCACTTTAGGGCATAGTATCCAAACTAGTTGCATCTGAAATATTGTACATTGGATATGTCCTTTCTTTTCTTAGATGATCTTTTATCTTAGTTTCTTTTTCATTCTTCCTCTTGAAGTTCCCTCTTTTTCCTTTCTTGTGAGAATTAGTATTTAGCACATGAATGTCTTTACTTATAGAGTTTAGACCAATACCCCTAGTGATTAGCTTGGATTCCTCTTGACTACAGTCTATCTTCAACTAGTCAAATTTAGGGAATTTTGGATGAGCACTGATTCCTTGAATGAATGCTTCCCATGAAGTTGTTAGTCCATTCAAAGCCAACATAGATAACTCCTTGCTATCAATAAGTTGGACAATAGTGGCGATCTGGTCCCTTAATTCCAAAATCCTCATTAATTATGATTAAGTAGATTCTCCTTTGTTCATCTTTATAAGATGAATATTTTTCTTAAGCGATAATGCCCTACTAGTATTATTAATCTCATACATATTTTCTAATGTTGAGAACATTTTGTATGTAGTGTCCAATTTGGAGATAATGAGCATTATATGGTTTTTAACAACATCTACCAATTGTTTCATGGATTTATTGTTATTATTTATCCATTGGTGTTTATCTCCTTCATCTTTAGATATCTCTTTCTCATTTTCTACAAATGTGTTCAATTTATGTTCTCTAAGAGTGAGCATAATTCTAAACTTCCATGAAACAAAATTTGATGCTCCTTCAACATGATTTTCAAACTGACTCCGTTTGTCATTTTAGTTTTCATATAGAATTAACACAAATGGGAGTTTGATTGTCCTCTTGATTTGAAATCTGATCGAATCTTCCTTAGACTAGCTCTGATACCATGTTGTAGTTTGATCAGATTTAGGGTATGTAATTCTTTAAAATTTTGTGTATATATATTAGATAAATTCACAATAGAATGTTATCTAATCTTAGATAGATATAAGTAAATCTTGACAATTTATCCTTATAATATTATCTTTATATATATTGATCTCCAAATTGATATATCAAATCACTTATTTGATATATATCAATATAAATATAATATAAATAATGTTCTTATTAACTAATGTGTGTAGAGGACTTTATATATATATATATATATATATATATATATATATATATATATATATATATATATATATATATATATATATATATATATATATATATATATATATATATATATATATATATATATATATATATATATATATATATATATATATATATATATCAAACTAAGGATGAATTGCAATGTCCCTCCATAGTTTGTTTTCAGTTTTATGTTGCCAAACTCTTTTAGGCCATATTCATGTGTGCATTGATATTTCAATTTTATTATGATATTGGATGTATGACACTACATGGTGAATTTTAATAAATGGATGATTATGATGGTTATATTGATGCGGTTATATGTTGTTAGTTATGATGATGTTGTACATGTTTCAAAATGATGCTTATGATGATGTATATACTTACCCCATGCTAGCATGTGTATGGTGTTCATGTATGCTTTTATTTTCCTGTATGATGTGCTCGATATGGTTGAGGGACGAAGTTGTAGTTACCTGCTTGCAGGATCCACACAATGTCTCGATCCCCACCATTATTTTCTTATATATACACACACACACACACACACACACACACACACACATGCAGTTTTGTATGCAGGTACCGAGCATCGACTTCCTTGAATTGTCAGGATGAGCATGCCATATCACTAGTCTCAATGGTAAAAGAGGGGAGATAATATTCAGATCCAAATACTAGCCTAAGCCATACTATTGTCCTGAAATAATGGACAAGATTATGATATTCCTACCCTTTTAAACTCATCTAGTTGATGTGAGTTTATATCCCTGTTCTTGAGTATGAATGTGGGTCTTTAGGTTCTTTTGATTTTGGTTGTTGGTGTGATTTCTATAATTAGATTAAATTATCTAATTTAAATAAATTAGATCTTTTCTATTTTTAGCTATGAGAGTTATTTAATTGGAAATTAATTAAATGTAATTATTAAGTTTAATTTATTATTTAAAGGTTTATTGTGTGGTAGAAGTATTTAATTAAAGAGAATTAATTAAATACATTCACCTTAGCATTATTTAATTGTAAATTTAACCATTTTCAATTAAAATGTATTTATTAATTTAGGAATTAATTTTAGCATGTGGAAATTATAATAGACTAAATGTTTTATTTTTAATTGATTAGAAATACAATAAGTTGCGCAAGCAAATTGAGTAAATTAAATTAAAGGTATTAGTTAATTTTTAGTTAAGTGTTTTCAACAAAGGCAAAGTGGAGAAGAGATTGTAGTTCAACCGAAATTAAATTGAAAATTAGAGTTTATCATATGAAAAGCTTTTTGTGGAGTTGAGTTCCAAACCCTCGCATGTGGAATTGAAATTCCTATATGTTGAAGGTTTGGGCATTATTCTCAACACACAGGTTTGAGAGATTTTGGCAAAGGTTGAATTTTTGGAGCAATTGGTTGACAACTTGTATTTTCTTTGATTTTGGTCTTCGTTAGTTTTCATTCTTTGGTATTTTGAGGTAGGATTCGATCATCCTGGAAATTTATGTTTTGCAATTTTGAAAGGACTGTATTCTTCGTGCATGTTTGTATTTGCATGTCTAGGACTCTATTCTATGTATTTTCTCTCTCTTCTTCTCGAATTATAGAATTTGTTTTAAGGAAGATTTACACTGCATGCAATCATTTTTTTTAAATTCTTGTGATTAGATTTCATTAAAGTTGAATTTTGTGTAATCCTGGTTAAATCGATATTAATCGATATCTTGGAGGAAATTGATTCAATCGAAAACCCTAGGTTTGGAAAATAAGGTTTGCAAACGTATATAGTTGATTGGAAAATTTGATATATTTTAGTTAGCTGTCGTGTGTAGTCCTTGGACTATGGCAGCAGCCCCAGGGGGACCTACCGTGCGCAATCCTTGGGGACTGCAGGAGCAGGTCATGGGTCCCTCCCCCCTTGCATGCACTTTTTTATATTTTTTTTATAAAGTTTCTTTTTTTATTATTTATAATGGTAATTTATTAAAGTTGTTTATTAAGTTTAAATGATATTTATTTTTTAATTTAGTTTAATTTAATTTTTAATTAGTTTAATTTAATTTAGATTTAATTTAATTTTTATTGATTTATTTTATATTTAGATTATTTGTCTTCACTATAGTTTGTTTTATAATTAATAATATTTATGGAATATTAAGTTTTATTGTTATTTTTGATTAGTTGCCGTCTTTTGTTAATACGTGATGCTTTCATATATAGGTATGAATTGTTGATGAGACTTTAGTTGATATTGGGCAATTTATTTTAAATTTGTTTATTAGGGGAAATAGTATGTTGACCTAATAGGTTGTTTTGAGAGGTGGGTTCAAGGTTAATTATTTATGTTTATTTGTCTTGCATACTTATGAGATATTTGATCAAGTGACCCAACCCTATGGTTTATGATGAAAAATTATTGTTATGCATTCCTCTTATCTTTAGGAACTAGAGATTGAATTTTATGAGATTATGTTGACTTGAGAGGACCATGATTGTGAGACTTTATCCTAGGGTAGGTTAACTAAGTGTATAGGTGGGAAGTGGCTTGTAATTGGTGTTGGAGCCCGCAAGTGGCTGCCAGGATATCCTATTGCAAGTGGCTTAATAAGTGATAATTAAATGAGATTGAGAGTTTAAAATAAATTAATAAGATATTGTGTGCCTCACCCATGCCTGAGTTCCTGATTGAGTTTTGACTAGGATGGGAGTGGGAAGATGCTTTCCACCTACGTGGACTGGATATGGCATAGTTAGTACCTCGTCTATATGAGAGGTTACTGATACCACATAGAGTCACTAGGGCGTTGAGATCTTGAGAGACTACCAGGATAACCTTAGAGTTGGCTCATGTGATGACACTTCCCTTTATGCATCTTAGGTTTCCTACCTATGTTGGTTGCCTCTGGTTGAGTATGTTCTACCTGGTTATCCTATTGTACCTTTTGAGTTAGGAAGCTTTCAAGATCTCTTCCTTAGCTTGTTTTGTTGATGTTTGTTATCTGAGTGGGATCTGTTGTTATCTCCTTAGCATGGTGGGAGTGGACCATTTAGGTTCCATGAGGTCGGGTGGTAGTGATTCTTTTACCATTTGATATTCTAACGTTCATGTACTAGTGCTGGATGATCCTTGTAACAGTTGATCCTTCTTGTTCTTCATTGATGGATATGTGTTCTTATATTCTTATTCTATGTGACCTTGTATCATTGTACTAGTTATTTAGGAGATATCATGTTGTACTTTATTTTGATTGTTGTATTGCATACTTTGGGACATGTGCAGTGGATGTGGATTATTATGTATACCTTATGGTACCAATTGTATTATTCTATCCTTTATATGATGTTATATTTAACATTCATTAGTATACATGATATGTTATTTATATTTAATCTAAAGTAATTAAGTAATGCTTATGTAATCTACGTCAAGTGACCCTTGAGATTTGTAATCTATGTGAGTTGTATATTATTACTGTATTGCTTCCGCATTGTAAAAAATTGTTGTTGTTGTTTTTTAACACTTAAAAAAAAATTTATTCTATAAACTTAGTTTCATGTTTAGGTTAATTTCTCCTAGGTTCCCTAGCAGGGCATTACATGAATTGTATTTCTATTAATCAATTTCATCAAATGAATTTGATGTAATATATATATTCTTCAAGGATGTCTCATGAAGAGACATACCTCTTCGTAAGACTGTGTCTCATGAAGAGTGATGTCTCTTTGTGAGACATTCTTATTATCAAAGTTTACCAACCTAGCAAATTGCATTATCAACACGTTATTATTTATCAAAGTCGATACTCATTATTGACTTGTTAATGTTGATCTTCATATTAATATTGAATATTATACTAGTCGATACATATCGACCTTCATTCTATTTTCTGTCCAAACACATGTTTAACAGAATCATTGTTAATAATAATACTGCCAACATATGTCAACAATATCATTATCCACAATGATAAGTTTTTTATATTGATAAGAATAAAGTTGATATAAGTATTTTAATGATCATATAAATATGATTATCATTATTGATAATGATAATCACAATGATATCATTATCAATAATGATTAATCAATATTATAATTCAGATTCATAGTTGATACCATAATCAATATAAAGTAATATCTTGATTTGGTCGATACTATAATAGACTTTTGATAATCAAATCAATAATGTTAAGTTGGTATTGATATTAACTTCATTAAAAATTAAAGTTGATAACAATATCAACTATAACATTGATATTACTTTTACTCATATTAGTTATCAATAATGATAACTATGATAGTTATCAATTATAACTATCATGGTCATCAAATAATAATAATTATAGAATGAATTCTCCAATTGAAAAGATCATAAAATGTATAATGATAATGTATACAACATATAATTCTCATTTTATCTAAAGAAGGAGATATCAAATTCTTAAGGTTAGAATAATCTGACCGAAGCTACAAACATTAATAATGAATAGTTCCTTTTTTTTCATTCTAATCATGTATTGCTCCTTGCTTTTGTTTCTTTCAACTTTGAATGATAATAGAATATTATAATCACATTTTGTTTCTTATCTTTATGTTTTCTCTAATTATGTAATAACGTTTGCTACAAAATAAAATTAGATTTGAAAATTATTTTAGTTTGAACTTAAATTTGTACAACAGTGAAATTTGGTATACTAAAAAGTTCATTGAAATACATTAAAAATACAAGAATGAAGGGGAAGTAACGCAACACTCTCATCAACATAAAAAATTAATATCAGATAATAGAAATTAATATCTTTTGAAAATTACATCTAAAGAACTCCCAAATCTGGAGCTTAGACACTACGAAAATCAATTGTAAACTTCAAATTAACTCTCCAAACCCTTCACACTTATTCTTATCATAAAGGTGCATGAAATAAAACTCAAAACATAGTAATATAAGTTTTCATAAACAACAATACAAATTGAAACTCATAATCCTAAACTATGCACCCAAGTCCTCTACAAAACACTTAAAAACTATTGGAGAAAACACTACAAAATAAAAGTATTAAGCCCTAATACTTTCTCTTGACGAGATCTCCTTTAGAGAACCTATGGACCACTATCTTTGAGCCTCAATATCCTTATTTATCAACCTTGGAGATCTATCTTCATCGGTTTATCAACCTTTAAAGAACAATATGACATCAGTTTGTTCGAAGGACCTGAATAAAATGTTCCAAAATAAAGCAAAAACTAGCATATATATGAAACTATTAGGAAAATGTGTCTCAACCTTGAATTTACATGTGGTTAATATATATAGTAAGTTTTTATTTAAGTATGAATTTAACTTAACTTTCTCAAAAGATTCAGATGGGCTAAATTAGCATGCCAATAAATGTTTGTTGCCAGATCATGTCCAATTATGAAGATATTAAAGTCTCCATTTTAGATGTTGCCAAAGAAATTTTAAGAATATATATTTGAAGAATTTAGAGGCTCCAAAATATCATAGAAATGTATGTAACTAGTATAGCGGGTTACAAGGTGATAGAACATGTCATGAGATTTTTAGTGCTTTAAATAGTTCATCAATCATATACTTGGTTCAAAAGTTATGGCCTCTAGAAGTTGGGTCTCTTGAAATAGGAAATGTAAAATGTGTTGAACTCATAAATGAGTTGTAAGAGAGAGTTAGACATGTTGGTGTTTGTTTTGACACATCGTAGGGACTCTTTGATTGGAGATACGATGTTCATCACTTTCTAAGTGGTTTTTAGCCCATGGTTTTGAAATATTGTTTGATAGTTTCATGTTATATTGGGAAACTTTTAGAGTGTGAATTTTTTCTCCCGAAAGGGTTTTCCCCATGTAAATCATTATTTTGTGTTATGAATATTATCTATGATAAGTTTATATAACTCTTGTAAAGTTTTGAGAAAGTTTTACATGATCCTACTCTCAAGGTTAATGTAGGAAATTGTTTAGCTACCTTAATTTCCTTATAGAAACTATTTCAATTTCCAAATTTAAATACCAAATATCACACCCAAGGAGAGATTCCCACTCCATTAAATGCATGCAACCTTCATATCCATGTGTCACCTATCTTCTTCCACTCCTAAAGAAAACTATCATGACCAAGGAAATATATTCTCTCATATGAAGTGTATGTAACCTTTGGTGCCAAGTGTTTGATAATTCCTTTCACTCCAAATGCACTGTGCCACTTGTTCTATCTTGGCATGGCCACTAAATGCCAAAAATAATGTAAAAATGAATCTCGTGCCAATGTTGAATAAATGATTAATATTAAATATATTTGATGTTTAAATAATGTTATAATATAAACCAAATCACCAAATTTATTAATATTTTCAAAACAATCAACTTGTCCTGATTTACTACTTTGGGATTGCTAACTTACTATTTTTAGTAAGTATATATTTTTAATAGATTTTGAAAATGGGACACAGAACATGTTAGTTATAATTTATCAACTTTTCTTTTAATTACTTTACATTTTTATCTTTTAAATTATTTATTTTTGTCATTTGAATCTAGCAACATGTTAACAAATTGTGTAGTAGATCTAATTCCTTTGTATTGTGATTGTACCAATTTTCTTTTTTATTTTTTTTTTCTTTTTTTTCTTTTGACCTCCCTTCCTCTTGTTTTCCCCTCTAGAATCTTCCTCCTTTTAAGGAACATTGTCTTTAATCTATTCTAAGTTTTCCTTCTTAATAATGGATTACAAAGTGTAATACAAAATATTGATTATAAAAATCTTGACATGACCCACCCTAAAATATTTTAAGCATAACTCTAATTCATCTTATAGCATAGTAAGAACATTGGAGATACATTCACAACATATTATGAGCAACATTTCTACATCACCTTCTTGCATCAATGCCTTAGGAACTCTTACATGACTTTTTGTGTCTTAATTTTTTTTTAAAAATGTCTTTAAATTAGTATCCTAGACTTTAGACCAAAAGAAGATTAATTTCTATCCAATAAACTCCCTAAAGATGTTTTAAAAAAACTTTTTTGTTAGCTAAAACAAACCACAAACATCAACACGAATTGAAAAGTAAATATTTGAATTATGCAAATATTAGATTCACACACTAGAATCCAAATCCATAGAAATATAAATCAAATCTGCAATTTCACAAAACACTTATACAATAAAAAAATAAATTCAAAATAACATACAATCTATTTTTTTTCAAGTTTAAATCTTTCATTTATTTTTTCTTTATTCTATAAACACTAACAAAACAATTGGAATCACCTTACACTATATTATTTATTATTAATCAAATTCTAATTACATACCATTTATTTATTTTCTACATTTATTTTAATCCATCACTCCAAAACACATATATGAAATTAATATTGATTACTCTTAATTATTTTATCAACCACGAATTTTTATGTAAAAAACGTATGCCCAATTTTCTTTGAAAGGTAAATAGAGAATATTTTTAAAAGTAAATGCAATTTCTAAAAGTCAAATTCAAAAAGATATGTGGATGTGACCTATGGATAAAAGAGACAAAGAACTTTATAGGGAAGAGACGTATTGGATTTCATAATATGGGAGAGTACATCACACTTTAATAAGACAAATTGATTTCATTTCCATGAAAAGTAAGCCACTCATTTTGACAAAATGAAATTAATGGTGTTTTAAGTACAAAGTTCAAGTTTTCTCATCATTCCACGATGCTTAATTTAATAGATTTAAAAAAAAACGGATATCAAATCTCTTAGTTTAGGTTATAAAATTTATATTCATTAACTTTCAAATTCATTTGAAAATATCTCATAATTGAATATATTTTTTAATTTAAAAAGCAATTGACTTATTCATTTCACTAAGAAAACATCATGCTAAACACATTATAGCTGCGAGGAAATAAATGGTAAAAATTGTATATTTATGTTTATTTTTTAATTTTTAAGTTTATAATAATTAGAATATCTTTTATGTAATAGTATGTAAGATAGTGTATTTTATATAAAAGGTGGTAAATAATTTTATTTGATAATATATATTTTTTATTTGGTAATTGGTGCTTTATATTAATTTATAATAAAAAATATATAATAACTTTTGTCAACATCTAGTGTATTAACTAAATTTCAAAACTAAATCAGACATTTGCCTAACTTCCTATCCTTTGTACATCTTGCTACTTGCCTACATAATTAGGGTATACATTCCATATCCGTACAACATATACATATTTGTTGGTACAAATAAAAAAAATGTTCCAGGGTTCTTCACAACCCCATAAAGATCCTCCATCCCTACCATCACCCATTTGTAACAAGAAAACTAGCAAAATAGCGCTGACAACCCTAGATACAAGAATAAAAGAACTTGACCAAACGACTATGGAAAACATAGATTATTCACATAGCATAGGGTGTTTGCCCTTGGTGTCACCTTGTTGCGATTTGTCAATGGTCCTATTCCTACAACTGGAGCCTCCTCTTCCTCGTCATCCTCCTCCTCTATGGCTTCACTTCCTTCCTCTCCTTAGATTTGAGCTTTCACCCACCTCATGCCCTTACTCCTTCTAGTTTCCTCCAGGGGCATCATACTTCATGCACCAATAATCTGCCAACGTGAATTTGAGGAACGTCTTGTTGAATTGCTCCTTTTGTAGTCCAGATTGCAACACCAATTTCCAATCCTTGGTGTAGTCGAAAAGAATTTTCCACATCTTCTTCCCTTCAACTCTTCTTGCCTCTCTATTCTCACCAGGCCGCTGGAGAACAAAAGGGTGGATGTGCATTGGACATCTTGGGACATGGACACAGTCACCCAAGTCTGTAATGAAACCATGACCTGGGTGCATTAGATTCAGGAGAGCCTCCATGTATCCTCCCCATTTCGGTCTTACACATCGCTTCACCACCCTTCTGGTTTGTTCTACATCAATGACTTCTAATCCCCATGAACAAAACAAGGATGTTATGTTTGTGTTTGTGTGATACCTGTATTTGGCAATCAGCTAATCAATCCTCAGTAGGCCATGAACCATAATCAAGAAGAACAAATCCTCCATAGTGAACACAATCTTTAGCCTTTCCGTAGAAAGCTTGTCCTAGAAAGCCATTTGTTGTTTGAAAGCTTTCATGCAAAAGTTTGCTTCCATCTCATCACCTGTCAGCTTGGCTTCCTTCCATGCTACCTCTTCGAATGAAAAAATGCCACCAAAATCTATTTTTGAATGGTTGCTACGGGCATAGTGGGCATTGATTGAAAATAATGCAAATCCTGCCAAATCTCTTTGACATTCATTCCAACATAAATGCACATAAATTCGCTGGCTTTCGTTTGTCTCCAAAATGATTGATTTGACACACATCCCTTGTCTCTTGTGTCACACTTACCTACATGTACAACCTTGTGTACCAAAAACCCTGACATGTCCATCTGTCTACCAATGTACTGCCTTACCTATATACATGGGAGATTTTGAAATTTTGAAAAGCTGCCAATTTTTTTAAAATAATGGACACTATTTCGTCGAGTTTCCAAACCATCAAATTCCCACTGATCATGGCATTTATAATTATTTTTGAGTCGCCATCTAGGTGCAATTTATTTACATGGAGCCTGGATGCTAAATCCATAGCTATCAGGGCATCTTGAGCTGCTGCTTCATTATTGGTTATGTCTGCTAATTTTTTAGACTCTACCACCATAATGTTCCCCTCATCATCTCTAGCAACACATCTTGCTTCCGATGGAGGTAGGTTACTCTATGAAGCTCCATCAATTTTTTTTTTTTTTTTTCCATCCTTCTGGTTTTTCCCATTCTACTCCTTCTCTAAGATTAGGGATATGATGAACCCTTGGCATCCCTTTAACATGCCTATTTGATTATATATAATTACTTATTTTTATTATTTATTAAGTTAATTTAGTATGTAAGTGAGGATTTGATCTAGGCCATTTATGTGCTAATAGATTCAAACCCCTAAACTCTAAAATTTAAAATTTAAAATTGGATTACATTCCTTCTATTTTCATTAGTTGTAATGAATTGATTAATGTGTAAATGATCTCAAACTACACATTGGGTTGATATATTTAATGACTAACCATAATCCAAAAATAATCATAAACATCTTGAATGTGAAAAGAAAATCTAGCGTAAAGAGCTTAAAGAAGAATGAATTGTGTATTGTTTTCTCGTGACTTCATCATAGAAGCACATGCACACTCACCTATTATTCTCAACCTTGGTTCGTTTATATTGAATTAGTTCATCTATGTGTTTGACTAAAAAAACTCACCCCTTACAATTTAACAAAATATCTATTTAAGCGTTTTGTAAACATTGCTTATTCCTTGTCATATTCAAAGCACATACATAGATGCAAACATGTTTAAAACATCAAAATTAAACTAGATAAGTTTTGTGAGTTATAATATTAGTCTTGTACATGGGTTCATGTACACAATTGTGGACATTACCTCTACACTCACGAAAGTGAACTAGAGAGTTTCAATATCAATTTCTAGTTCAACAACAATAATTGAAAGGCCCTTTCTTTCAAAAATCTAGTTGAGCAAATTTCTAACAAATGCATAATATAATTTTCATTGAATCTAAAATTTTCATAGAAACTAAAATTAGTTACCTCATAGTTTAGTTGCTTTATTTATATAACAATTACATTTATTTCAATTATTTGATACTGGTCCTAACTCATTTATGTGGTTAATTGCGTGTAATTGATTGCATTATTTTTTTAGAGAGATATTTATGTAATTTCTTTACATTTGGTGAACTTGACATTCTTACATGACCTAGGGTTTTAATTTAAGGTTTATCCTTCATTCTAATTACCATTTTTAATCTAGTTTTTTATTACATCCTTTTATATTATGTTTTCTTTAGGTTTGGATCTAACTTTCTTATGTTTTATTATCAAACCTTGATTAAGCTTTGGGCATTCATTTTACTATATCATTTTATTCCATTCAATCACCCTTAGATTATCCATCATCATATATCCTCATAAGAATTTTAAGAATTTACTTTAGCTCATATATATATGAATCTATTTTTTATTATGATATGTTCCTATCTTTGGTGGATTTTGATCCTTATAGTTTTTATTTACTTATATCTTTTTCTGCTAGAGATAGGGATTATTTTTATGAAGGTGCTATTTTATAACGTACATTAATTTACCTCTTATAATATAATTTGTTGGTTTCTTATCCCTTTCAGCTAGATTCACTCATTTCATCTATTCATAAACCAGATATTGATCTTATCTCTCTTTCAGATTCTAATTATGGTGAGCATGCAAGGATTTATATTAGGTTAGTGATACACATTGTGTAATGAATATTGACAATTTTACACTTTCTCTACCTATTTATCACAATGTTCCACCTTATGACATGATATTCCTTTTTGCATGTCATAATATCTGCATACTAATTATTATAGATTCATGGTCTTTTGATGATGCATCTTGCAATGAATCCTATGATAGTGATCTATGTACCCTAAATTATTTTACAAATGATAATATGTCTTGTGGTGCTCATTCATTTACATCTCATGTTAGTTACATGTATACTTATGATATTATTTTGTGTTGTAATAAACTACACAAATTCTACATATATTTTGATGTTAAATTATTACCTTCTAATCTAAATTCTTATAAAATTTTACTATGCAACTATTTATTAGATGAGGATTGTTGGGAAAAAAGTATAAAAGTTAAGACACAATAAGGTAAAAATTACTACATATTTTCATAAGGATCTTGTAGAGCGTAAGATTCAAGAGTCATCATCTAGGATATGAGTAAGATATATGGGTCAAATTCCATCATCTAGATATTTATATAGAAAAGATGTAAATGAAAGAGGATGAGGGTATATGGTAAGAATGTATGAAATAAATAAATAAATAAATAAATGAATATAAATATATTCTAGAGTTCTATATATGAAGAGTTACTAGATATTCTTTATGTCTTGTTAGCTAACTAGTCTACTATTTGAATATAATCCTTTATTTCATTGTATGACTCATTCAAGGGTATAAACTATAACATTTGAAAGCCCTTGGGGCCTAAAACTTCATTATATACTCCACAAGTTTGTTTCTAACAATATTTTCATCTACTTAGATTATATAAAGGATAACAAGGAAACATTCAAATTTGAATTTTTTAAATTGGTCATAGGAAAAGAAAGGAGAATAAAGAGGACATGAAAAAATATGATTTTGTCATCTTTCCATATGCCTTGTGAGATGGGGCTAGGCACCAAGGGGATGGAGAATGGAAAGTGGGAGGGGATGGATTATAAAGGGAATCCTTGAAGAAATGTGACCAATAAGAAAAATTACAAAATAAGTACCATGCGAAATAATAAAGGAGTAATATAATCACAAACTGAATACACTCATGACAAAATGAGATAAGAAAAATTAAAAGGAGACTCAAGAGGAATAAATTAATTTAGTAACAAAAGCTAACACGACCAACCCAAATGGTAAGGAGATAAAGAAAATTTATTGAAAGAGAAGAAAGACATCATAGACAGATAAAAATTATGGAGAAGATGAGGATTGAGTATGTCAATGAGGTTGTTGCTGAGTGTGTTAAGGTGGATGTTGCTGAAGCAAAGGGAAAAGAAAGAATTAAAGACCCTAGAGAAAATAAAATCACATTGGAAAAAAATGATAATCATTATCCAATTTGAAGGAAAAAATTGATGAAAAGATCTCCTAAGAAGTTGTGTTAGATTTCAATACCCATTTTAAAAAGACTTAGCATAGAATACCCATTGATGCTCATCCTCATGAAACCATGGCTTTTGTATTTTATATCACAACATTTAACTCAAATATAGCCTTGGCCATTCAAATACTTGGAGAAAACACCTTTCCAAGTGCGTATGACTTGGTGGTATGAGTAGAGAACAACCTGATAGATGCGGAGAATCTCCTACCCAAGCCACCTTTGCTAATAATCTTTGAGATTCATGCTCATACATAGAGTGAGTCTATTCCAAGCACTCTTGCACCACCCCAATCTATGCTCATCTACCTGAACACCTAGCAAATGAAGATTCCTACTATTTCCAATATGGTGCCTAAGATAAATGATGTGAAGAACTAATTGTAGTCCTTCTCTAATGAGATTTTTTAATCTCATACATCAGCAAGTTTCACCCACCAAACCCCTAGACCAAAACCATCAAAGATATCAAGGAACAAGACTATCTTACTAGTAGAATAGTTATCAAGGCACAACATAGGAAAACACTTCTCAAGTGCAACTGACCAACCAACTTGTTGTGGTTCTAAAACCATTACAAAGTATGCTGGTGAGCACAAATAGAGAGTTGGTGGTGACACAAAATGATCTAGCTGATGATCTTCATGCATGGTGCTTCCCTTGCAATGTCATTTAGATGCCTAGAATTGTCCCTAGAGGAACCTGTACACAAAGGTGTTTGAAAAAAGAAGTCAAGGAATAACCTCAAATAATGGAGTCTACACATATGCATCACTAGGAATGGAAGATTCTGTTAGAGTATCTATTTATCTTCACTTATTAATTAGATCATGTTGATTTAATTATTAAGTTGTCTATGTACTCTATTTTCACTTAAGCTGTCTCTTAGGTGCATATAATTAATATTTTATATTAATTATATTGCACAACCTAGCTTTTTCCTTTTAGGGTTTTCGTTCACCTTATAGGTTGAACTCTTGTAGCTATTTTTCATTATCTTGGAATACAATTTGCTCTCACTCCGCTGAGATTTTCCAAGCCTTTTCTTTTTGTCTCTTTGGCTTCCTTTCAGCAATAGGTTATTTGCATGCAGGTGTTCTTGGCGATCTATGAAGTTGGATTTCTCAACTTCTACATGGTATCACAGCTTCCCTACTACTACCTGGTCTAAGCTTTTGGAGCCATGATTCGAAACGAAAACCACAGCTCCTTTGTTTTTTTTTTTTTTCTGTTATTTTTTATTGGATCTGGGGGTCTCATTTTTTGGAGCACTTTGGGAAAAAATTGACCTCACGGTTGCATCCAGAAGGCCCAAAAACCCCTATTTTCATTTAAAACTTGACCTATTTGGCCTCTGGGGCATCTGGGAGAATTTTTCTGGCCTATTAGGGTCGTACGGGCTCGAAAACCGAGAAATTTTTTTAAAAAAAATCAAAAAAGAGCCTCGTAGGGCTCTCTCTGAAGTGCGCCACTACCGTGCCACCCTGACACCACTCCGGCCCGGCCCCTGCCGCCGCTTCGCTGCTCCAGCCCCGCGCCACTAGCCATCGCCCGACCACCGTGCACAGTGGTGATGTCACTGCTGACGTCACCTGTTGGATTTTTTCTAGCCATTTTTTTCAAATTTTTCGGTGACCAGAATTTTTTCTCTGGCGACGGGTATTTTTTTCCGGTCAGCAGTCATTTGACGGTCATATGGCTGTCAAATTTTTTGTCGTGACTGGTTTTTTCTAGAGAGCTTCTTTTCGGAGGCGCAGTTGGTTTTTCGGCCATAACTTGTGCATATGGTGTCCATTTTTGAAAAATGAAATATCATCGAAAAGGTGTTTTCGAGCCAGATGTGATGATGCTGGTCTCATTTGCTGATTCGACCATTTGAGTTCTCATTTTTGGTGTTTAAGTAGAGGCTTCTGTTTCCTCCATCTCTGCATCTGGCATCCAGGTTTTCTTCTAGTTCTTTGTGCTTTCTATAGTTATTTCTTTGTTGTACAGGGGATAGAATTATACATTGTGGGGGGGGGGTACATTTTCTTTCTGTGATTTACTTCAGAAAAGACCCTTCTACTTCCGTCTACTTCTTCTCTCAATGTCAGACCCCTCTGTGGCTTGGCTGACACCACACAACTACCACACTTGGAAAGGACAAATGACCAGATTGCTTATGGCAAAAGGGCTATGGTCATGCTTCGATGAGGCTCAACCAGTTCTATAGAGGCCTTATGAGGCTCTTATTCAGAGAAATAGAATGGATGAGGCAATGGGCCTCATTGCACTGAATATTTCAGATGGGTTGTTGTTCCACCTCGATGGTTTGACCACACCTAGGGCTATGTGGAACAAGTTTTCCACCTTGTTTGGCACAATGAATGAGTTCAGGGTTCTCCAGATACATGTAGAGTTCACCTCCTTGGTACCTGAATCATTCACTAGCATTGAGGACTTCTTGATGAAGTTCAAGTCTCTTCGTTCTATTTTACAGGTTGCTGGAAAGACAAAGTCAGATGATGAGTGTATCTTTCTGATACTCTCAAAGCTTCGTGGCCCTTATCAGATTTTCACTTCTACCTTCTACTCCACTATGGATGCACTGGGTGCACGACATGTTATGCCCTCTTTTGAGACTTTCTGTGATAGGTTGACTTGTGAGTAGTCCAAGCTCAATCAGATGGATTCACTTACAAGTTCACAGTCACATGCATTTCTTTCCAAGACACCTCAGGATACACAGAAGCAGAAGCCAAAGTAGATATCTGATTCCTCTTCTCAGCACTCTACTGGCCCACCATCTTCTTCTAAGAAGGAGAAACGGAAGACTGAGAGCCATACATGTTCCTATTATCAGAAGGGACCTCATGATGAGTCACATTATTTTTAGAAGAGATTTGATGGCTATGAGAAACAAATTGCATATTTGCAAGCTCTTCTTCAGAAGAGCACTATTTCCTCTCCATCCTCTTCTACCTCACAAGGGTCTACTTTTCAGTCTTCTGCCACATCTTCAACATCTGGACAAGATTTTGGATAGGGTCATGCATTACGGGCATCCGTTACATCTCCTTCATAGGTCCCTTGGATACTAGATTCAGGTGCTTCTCACCATATGGCATCTTCTCCAGAGATCTTCTCTTCTTTTGAGGCTTCTCCTATTCCTCACATTCTCATGGGGAATAACACTATTATGACAGTCTACGGGAAAGGTTCTGTAGGAATTTAGGATGGCACATTCAATGATGTATTGTATGTTCCATCTATGTCTGCAAACCTTCTCTCAATTTATCAGATTACACTCAGTGGGCCAAGGAAGACAGTTGAGTTCACGACAAATTCAGTCTTCATTTGGGATAGTGCAACAGGAGGCATTGTTGCTACAGGGACAGTTGATCATTCCACCTGTCTCTACACCTTTTCACACTTTGGTCCACCATCTCCATTATCAGAGCACAACTCTCCTCTTCTGTGAGAGCATCATGTGGGGCAGGTAGGTCACTTGAACCTCTGTGTTGCTCCTCAGACCACTTCTGTGATTTCCTCACCACATTTTGTTGAGGTTTCCTCTCTTCAGTAGGACTCTGTTTCAGCACTGCCAGACCCTCCATCTCCATTCATCGAGCCACCAGGTGTAGTTGTTGAGGATTCTATAGAGGACATTCATCTCCTCTTTCATGATAGTGTCAGTACACCTGTCGCACCACCTACATTGGGGATTCCCTTGCAGGCTCCTCGTGTCTACTGCTTTGAGCATCAACTCGGCCTTCCAGTGACACCTCATCTTTTGAGGTTACCTCTTTAGTGTTCACTGCCTTTCACTCCTTTGTATTGGAGTCATGGTGGTTTTCTCATTGATCTAGGGGTTCTTTCATTCTGGGGGGGCTTTGGAGACTTGACCCTCTCTCACGGGGGGTTGGCAACATTGTACTTATGGCCTTGAGAGAGTCTCTTGAAGTCATTTTTTTTGTCTTTTGCTTGCTTTTATATCTCTTTTTGGAGAGAAGTTTTTCGCACTGGGTTTTCTCCTTTGTCTCTAGTTTACAGAGATTTCCTTGTATTGGGTACCTGATCAGGCCTTGTTGCCAAGACCCATTTCCTACTTTCAGAGCTGTGCTAGGTTAGCTTACCTCCCGAGCTTCACTTAAGGGGGGGTGTTAGAGTATCTATTTATCTTCACTTATTAATTAGATCATGTTGATTTAATTATTAAGTTATCTATGTACTCTATTTTCACTTAAGCTATCTCTTAGGTGCATATAATTAATATTGTATATTAATTATATTGCGCAACCTAGCTTTTTCCTTTTAGGGTTTTCATTCACCTTATAGGTTGAGCTCTTGTAACTATTTTTCATTATCTTGGAATACAATTTTCTCTCACTCCACTGAGATTTTCCAAGCCTTTGCTTTTTGTCTCTTTGGCTTCCTTTCAGCAACAAGTTATTTGCATGCAGGTGTTCTTGGCAATCTATGAAGTTGGATTTCTCAACTTCTACAGATTCAATGTTGGCCACATAGATGAGAGAAATTTCCTTTCAAAAAGAGTAACAAATTGTGCTAGACCATGCACTTTTATCATTGATGGTGGACAAAGACATTGTGTCCACTAATGTTGCTTCAACATCAAATATGCCACAAGTACAATCCAACTATAACACCTACTCTAGTTGGAGATACACCAGGGAACTAGTCACTCGGGATCAAAAAATAAAGGTGATTGTGTAAAGGACTACCCTAAAAGACACTAGATACCCCTACGATTAAAAATCTAGCACATAAGCCAATATATGTGCATGTTCCGAAGCCTAAAGAAGTAGCTGCAACCAAGTCTAAGGAATCTAAGACTCTTGTGCTCAAATCACTCAACGTGATTTAATATTTGAAAAGATCACCAACTAATATCTCTATGGGGTCTTTTGGTTATTCCTAAACAAAATATGCTACTTCAAGAAGCCCTCTACAAAAGAGACAAGTAGCTTGAGAAGATTTGTCTAGAGAAAGGAGCAAGAAGAAGGAAAAGAGACAACCGCTGTCACAATCAATGACTAGCCTACTATTTTTCTCAATAATTGGGAAGAAGGAACCTTAGGGGGAAGAGGTAAGCCCATGCCCTTCTTTTAAACTTTGATTTTAGGAGAAAAATTTCTACATAATTCCATGATAGATTTTAGGGCTAGTACAATAGTCATTCCTAAACAAATAAAGAATACCTTGAATTTACAATGTGAGCCTACACAAAGAAGCATCATGTAACTAGATGGTAACAAGGTACAATCCATTGGAATTATTAAAGAAATATTGCCCCTCACATTTTTTACTTGTCCAAATGTTTTAGTCTCCCAAGAAGTCATAGTAGTTGATATTCCCCTAGTCTTTGGGTTGTGTCTGTGAAGGGACTTCACTGCTAAAATAGAAGGATACCTCTCCCTAGATTTGTCACATTTAATCTTACACAATGTGTGTGTGAAATTTGTACCTACAAGCCGCAATCACAAACACTCAATAGATCCTTGCATGCATGGTTAGGTGATTAATAATTAGATAAGTAAACATATTGAAAAACTATACAAATCAACCTATTGCCTTATATTCAATATGAGTATGATTCTCTCAGATTTTTCAAGCATATAAGTGATTATAGACAATAATTAAAATAAATGATTTAAATGAAATGTATAGTAATGTATTTTTTTGGGATTTTTGATGCAAATAAGATAAGAAATTAAGCTATATTCTATTAAAGAAAGATGATTTTATGCTAAATATGATACACAAATAACAACTAAATAATAAGAATATGAAAACCCTTGGATTGATTGACAATAGCTTCAACAAAATGTCTTTACTCCAAATTGCACATATCGAATGAGAGGAGGAACCTTTCTTTTATAGGAACCTTGATAAAATCGACGGTTAAGATTGATTTGGGATGAACGATCTAGATTTTCCCAAAGCTGAGTTTAAAGCATGCAAGCCGAGTTGATTGGTTTCCTTTTTAGTCTGATTAGGAGTTAAAACTGATTGATGCTAAAGTTAACAACTTTTTCCCCCTTTTTTGATTTATGTAACTCCAACTTTATCTCAGTTCTACTTTATTCCTTTTTTTTCATTTTCTTCCTTGTTTTTATCAATTTTGGAGATTTATCTCAATTTTGCATTTTTAATTCAATCAAATTTAAATTAATTCCTTTTTTATGTGTAAATGGAAATATGGATTCAATTTAATTAATGTGCTAGGACATTAAATTAAATTATTTGATTTAATTGCTAGATAAGGTTGATATTTAGGAATTAATTGATTTAAATGATTTTGCAACTTTGATGATTAGATCAGATTTAATGATAGAAATTGAATTTCCTTTTGGGCTAGGACTTTTATGATTATGATCAATAATTGAGATTAGGGGCCTATGGTTTATAAGATCAATTTTGGGTGATTACATTTGCCCCTCTTTGAATTAATGTGCGAGCATCACATTGAATCAAATAACATGTGATATCAGTAGAATAGTTTAATATGAAGCAATGAAACTATTCCTGAGAAAGAGAAACCGTCTCTGAGCTTGATTGAATGAAGATCAATTGATGATTTTGAAAGATATCGATCCTGAACTTGATTGAACTAGAATTGATGAAACTAACTTTGAACTTGATGGAATAAAGACCGATTGATGATTTTGAAAGAATCAATCCCGAACTTGATTGAACAAGGATTGATGCAAGTGACTCTAAACTTGATGGAATAGAGACTAGCTGATGATAAGACCAAAATATCCACCTTGATGTGGTGCAATGAAACTGAATATTTATCCAATGATCGATTGAGATAACTAAATTGATATGGGTCTTAATGAAGCCAATTACCATATTAAGAGGACAATATCAAATTGATATAAATCCCGATGAACCTAATATGCCCCTAGATATTTTATTGCAATGCAATAGATTAGATGTATTTTTGAGTGATTTGATATGAAGTGATGAAATCACTCATTCAAAATAATTGAAGAACCTCAACTTGATATGGATTCTGATGAAGTTGAGATGCCCCTAGAAATGAGGTCTTTCTTGATGATTAGATTTGATTGATTAGTGAAGAAGATATAGAAAATTTTATCGATTGGAAGATTGATCTTTGTAATGATGTTGAACTGATGATGTATTGATCATGCCCCCTTGAGGGTGAAATCAAAATATGGCGAGGTACCATAGTGATTCTAGGAAATCCAATTGTTAAAAATCACCTTATTTTGATTAGAAATGATGTTGAAAATATTTGATCCTGATTTGGTTTGAGTTACATATATTTAGGAACATATTCTGCACTTGATTGGGGTCCTATTGACCAAATTTGACCATGGTTGACTGAAAACATTTGAGCACATAGTTTGAATGAGAAATGATTTGGAAAGATTTTGAATTAATTTAGCACTATGATGAGCGATTTCTCAAGAAGTCAATTGCTTTTGACTAGAAATTTGATTTAAGATTTTGACAATATAGATGATGTTGTATTTTGATATTGATCTCAAAAATTGAGTCACAACTATCAAATTAGGTAGGGGTACAATTTTTACCGAAATTGGAGCACTTTGAAAATTAGGTCAAGTTGATATAAAAGGAGTCAAAAGGTTAACATCTCATGCATAAAATGTCATGTTAATATATACGTACTTGATCATGTTAGAGATGATAAGATCCCTAGTCAACCACTTGTCAGAAAATAATGAGAATATCAACATTAATTTCAACTTAAGTTCCAACTCTCACAAGACTTATATAATTTAAAAAGAAATGTTATCATGCTGAAAACACTTTAAATGCTAATCTAACATGAATGTATCCTAGGACTTTAGTCACTAATTTTGATATGCTCTTTTTCATCACTGAGTGTTTGGGACACAAAATTTTGATACAACCCTCATTGGTGAGGCAACCATGAGGATATGAATATGAAATAATTGGATTGAATGTCAGAAGTGGACATAAACATCAAGGCACAAAGAGCTAGGATGACCCGAATGTCATTTCCTTTTGATATTGCAAGCGAGCATAAGCACCATGGCATATAGTGCCAAGATGACTTGAATGTCTCTTGCATACAAACACACCAAACAAGATAGAGATTCTTATTTTCCTATGCAATAGTGATTATTCTATCCGCAATGACCCTTTTATCATTCATAACCTAGGATAGATTTTAGTATTGTATACCTTGAGTGACCCGTATGTTCACATTCTTGGGTAGATATTCAAATTGCAATAGTAATAAGAAATCATTCAATAATAAGAAAGGATAAGCTCAAACCTCACTATAGTGTACAAATAAATAGGGTTGAGGTATATGTGGCATTCCAATCATGATGGAGGCTCTACCATAGGCACCCAATTTATTTGGCATTTCCAGATCATTAGAACATGACCCACAAGCCGAATAAAAAGAAAAGCATTATGCCCCTAGTCCTTGCTTCTCTTAAGATAAACATTCTTAAGTTTCTCAAAGGGAATAATAAGCAAAAATCTAATTTAACAAATAGCATACAAGTAAGATCTAAACATAGTCCAAGAAATTTCAGTGATTGTTTTCATGTCATAGATATGATTGTCTGTGTTTTCTTGTGTGTTTACAATATCCCTAGAAAAACCCTTTAGTGATTAGGAGGTAAGAAACTGACTTAGATTGAATGAATAGTAACTGACAAAAGGATGAGTCGGTTGAACATTTAGGACATTTTCCCCTATTATGGTTCAATTTCCCTAAGATTTAGACTTTGATTAGTTTCAAGCCATGAAGGTTCAAGGAAGAAATAAAGGTATCGCAAAAGTGACTCAAAGATATGCATAAACTAAAGCTTATGAAAAAAGGAGATGCCAAGAAATGCGTTGAGAGATGGAGCACCAAAGTACAAGAGGTGCCTACTTACTAGGTTCTCACCACTTGATAGAGATTCTATTTTTGCTACTGAGATGCTTGTTTACCAAGTTTTCATCAATGCACTTTTTTCTTCTTTCTCAATTTTTTTTGTTCTTTTTTTTTCCCTTTTTCTTTTTTTGATTCATCAAGGCACCTGTTTACCAAATTTTCACTAGGATGATCATTTTTTTAGGATTTTTTACAATTTTTAGGATTTTTTATGTTTTTCACTATTTTTGATAATTTTTAGGACTTTATATGCTATTTTTAGATTTTTGTCAGGACTTTGTGCAATTTTTAGTTTTTTAAAGATTACCAGTTCGCAACAAAGATCACATTGGTTTTCCCCCAATGTCTATTAAGGTGTAGGACATCATAGAGGGATGAGAAATATGATGGATCAGAAGTAGATAAGAAAGCTGATGGATGAAGTGAGTGAATGTGACCCTCAAGGACAATCTCCTCAAGATTATCCAAGCTAGGATAAAAGGATATCGCAATGTAAGCCGATAGTGTAATGATAGATAGCGTATAGGATAATGACCTGATGTCATAAAGGTAGGTGCGGTCCAAAATAGTGGACATGTCAAGAGGCTTCTGTGAACCTATTTTTCATTTTGAATTCTTTATTTTGATCAAGATGAAGGGGTCAAATTGGATAAGATATAGATAGGATAACATGATTAGGATAAGGGTCAATGGAAGCTATGAGTGAATAGTTTTGGATTATGGAAAGGATGGTTAGGAGTAGTGAGGATTGTCTTGAGATAAGAAAGATCATGATAGGGTAGCATGGATGCGAGCACATGAATATGTTGATGGAAAGGATGGTGGATATCAATATATGTGATGCTTATGGATCTTCTCAACCTTGTCAAGATCAAAGTGAAAGAGGTAATATGGATGTATGTGGGATAGATGATAAGGAATGAATGGATAATGTGATGGATGAGGTAGTATGGATGGGATTTGACTCCAAGTGTAGAGTGTAAGAGGAAGAATTATGCATGACACCTTTTTACTAGGTTTTTTTCATGGTACTTGTCCAAGTTGCCACAGGAAGTGGTTTTCACTATAGGAAATATTTATTTCTCTTTACTGTTGCTACCAAGGCACCTATTTCTACATTTTCACCATGGCACTTTTCTCTCTCTTTCTCTTTTTTTTGTGTGTTTTCTAATTTTTGGAGGAACTCAAGCCTAATGCTCTTTAGATAATTCTCCTTTTGAAATATATGCTTTAATGGGACAAGGCATTTGAAAGGTATGCTCAAGGATGCTGATATGATGATGGAAGGGAAATGATATGGAGGGTAAGGATAGTTAATGACTAAGAACTTATGCGATGGATTGGATGAAGGGGATGGACAAATAGTGAAAGGGGGGATAATAATCATACATAGGTGTTGGATAAGGGATAGGGTATTGAAATACTTGTGTAGGATCATGTGGAAATGGTGAAAAGATTAGTATTGACACACACCTTGAAGGGTAGTGGGATGATAGAGGGAAACATGAGGGAACAACTTGAGGCTTTGATGTAGGAGGTGATGGAAATTTTTTGAAAGAAGATGGAGTGGAAGCATTTGGAAAATTAGATGCCAACATTGATTTTTATTTTGTCTCCAAGTCCTTTAAGAGAGACTTGGGAATCCACATATCTTTTGATTTGTCTTTGCTTTTGAATGCTTTAGGATAGACTTCTTTGATGATGGATTTAGGAACCCACATTTTCTTTGATTTCTTTCTTCTTTTCTTAATAGAATTTTATGGTCTTTTGAATAGCTCTTTTTTCTTTGTAGTCACATTTCAAGTAGATAGAACATAATGATCTTCATATATAAGTGGATTCTTATATTTCTAAAAATTTTGTATGACATCCAAATTGCTTCCAAAAGACTTGGGTATTATGGATGAATAAGGCTGATATGACTGATTCATATGGATAGGTTGATATGAAGGGTTCTATGATGCATGTCTTTGTTGATCTTGATAGGAGATAGGGCATGTGCATGAAAAGCTAGAAGTGATAGGTGCGGTGGATGGTGGAATATAAGGACCCAATATAGATGGAAGGTTTGATGGTATTATCTTTGGGATATAGGGACCAAGGATGGATTTAGAGGATGCAAAAGGGTAATGGATAGGGATATCAACATCTATAGAGAGAGCTGTGTGGCTAAGGCTCTCATATTTATGATTCATCTTTACACCAATATGCTCATGATTAGCTTTCATAGTGGAAATTTTGATAGGAGAAGATGAAGCTTGAGGGGATTTATTCTCATGCAAAGGATTTGGAAGAGTAGAATATTTTTGAGGTGTATATGGAGGAGTATAATAAGAGGATGAGGGGATAGTCCGATCTTGAAAAGGATTGTTGGAAAACATAGGAAGAGTGTTGTGTGCTTGACATTTCTTAGGAAGTGGAGGGCTATGTGGCTCTTGAGATGGAGGGATATCTTCTTGAAAGAATGTAAAGGGTATGACTGGGTTATAATTGGATTCTTGGGATATGGTATCTTGGTCAATTGTTGGAGGGGGATGGATGTCTTGATTTGGATCTTCATTAAGACTTGTTTCTTTACCTTTTGGATTATCCTCTTGACATGGAGCCACTTCTAAGGATGAGGTAGGATTTTAGAAGGTGAGTGCATGTTGGAAGAAGTAGAAGCTGCACGAAAACCATTAATATACATTGGTTCATGATGTTGATCAAGATTGAGAGTAGTATCTTCATTAGATGACTCATTAAGATTTTCAATTTCAATTATTCCATTATTAATTAGATATTAGATTTTATGCTTCAAATCCATGCAATTTGAAGTTTTACGCTCATTATTTAGATGATAGGCACAATAGGTACTCACAAATAAGATTTCACATGATGCGGCTTGAGGTAGCATGATGAGATTGTTTTCAAGAAGCTCTTCCAAGGCCTATTTGTAAGATTGTCCCAAAGGGGTGAGTGATCTATCCATTGGAATTGTAGAGATGTTGGATTCAAGATTATGGGGATTTGATTTGTTGCTGTCATAGGATTGATATAAAAGACTCAACCAAATGTGATGTAATGTCCTCTTAAATATCTTGATCATAGATTGGAGTATCATAAATCTATAGAAATGATTCTTGATAAAAAATTGGATTCTCTTGAGATCGTGAAGTAGGCTCTTGATCAAAGATGAGATTGATGTGAGATTGTGAAGTGGCATTTTTATTTGAGGAAGATGGATATATGGATGAAACATGATCATATAAGGAAGGGAAAATTGATCTCAATGAGGACTTGGTGAATGATGTGTCCTTTTCTTTTTCCCTTTAGGTCTTGAATTTTAGATCTCAAAGATTGGATCTATTTTGATATGGCTGCAATAAGAATCTATTCTTCCTTGTTGCTAGAAGTGCAAGATTTAGCCCATTTATTTTTAGGAAATGTGAGATTATCTTTCTTCTTTCTCTCTTTAGAGTGTCTATGAGATCTTTTGGTTTGGATAGGCATGAAAGATTGATGTGATTGATAGCTTGAGAGTGATAAGGTATGATAATCAACTCTAAGAAGAGTAAGTGACTTTGTCTCAAAAGATGAATGGATGATGAGATAGAGGTTTGATTACTGATAAAGTTGATAAGATCTGATGAAAAACTAGGTATGAGGTATTAGAGTTAAGGCTAATCTTCCTAAGTAAGTGACACTCATGACTCAAGTTTGGACAACATGATTGATATAAGATTGATGTTGATTGTATGGAAGATGAAATAAGTTCACTCATAGATTAGGACAAGGATCAAAAAATGAAGTAGATGTTCTATCAAATCATAGGTATAAGTTCTCTAATAGAGGTATACTAACCATAGGGATGATTAGGAAGTGTTCACATAGTTCTGAAAATAGAAAATTAGGTCAAAATAAGCTCTCTAATCCTAAAAGTTCACAGGCTCATACGCCAAAATGCAGGCCCATATGAAACATAAATAGACAAAAAACAATAAACTACTGTTCTCGTATGATAAAGTACTAGCAAGATCAATGTGGGCAGTAACTTGTACGACCTAAAACTAGGCAACATATGGTAATATGTAGGAAAATAGGGTTTTTCCACTGAGTTTTGAATTGTTTTGATCATTTTTTTGCAAGTTTCCAAGTTTTTTAGTTTCCCAGTGTTGTGTTGGTTTTTAATTACTTTTGGTCTATTTGTTAAGTGATTCAATAATTAAACAAGAACAATAAACACACAACATAAAGGGGAATCCAAATACAAGCTAACATAAGGAAGTTGGCATATGAAGAAAACCTTTGCTTGCTAACTTAGGTACACACCCAATAGTTAATCAGAATACGTCCACTGGAGAACACTCAATGGATCTCTCAATGCCATATTAGCTGACTCCAAATGTTAATGGGGGGATGATATGGCAACTTTCTTGGGGGAGTTACTATCTCTCTCGCACAAAGATTATCAACCTTTCAGAGGTGAATTAGGTAACTTATATTTGCAGGGTTCATAATTAGGGCATCCATTCGGAGCTATCCCCATAGTCTTGCAAGTAGAATTAAGGCCTATAGTCCTACGAGTACTTTGATAACACAGTCTTGTAAACAAGATTGAGGCCTCTTATCCCTACATATATCAAATCATATTCCACTTGTAGTCTCATAAAAATGATTGAGGAAAAAAAAAACCTACAAACACTTAGATCATGCAGTCCTGCAAGAAGGACCGAGGCTTCTCAGCCCTACACATATCAAAGCATATGAAATATAAATAACTACGTCCTCTAAGAATTTAATCTCAAGGAGACATTTGATTATAGTGGGTCAAAAGTGCCGAGTTATCTTGTTCCCACTTGAGTCATTCCCATGAAAATTTTCCCTCAACGAAAGGCTCACTAAAAGGTACACATGCAAAAAACATAAAAGTTTCAAGGGTCTAAATTTTTGATTGTCTATACAGACAAGAGCATACTCTTCTACCTCTATGCTTTTCAAAAATACATGATAGATGCATGTTCAATTACCCGATCCATTTCTAATGATCAATTCAATGCTTCTAGGTTTTTGATTGTCTATAAAGACAAGAGCATAATCCCCTGACACCAAATTAAACACAAAAAATTAACCTATTAAGATGCCTAAGAAAAAAATTATAAATACACGATGTTTTCTTGTATCTCCTTAGGCAACCCGCAAAACCAAATTGTCAGTAGTCTTTTCAAATGTATCTTAGATGAATGTTATGCAAAAATCATGTTAGGATATTCAAAAGATTAAGAAAAATAGAGGTCATGCAAGGGTTAGTGTTAGCAAAAATCAAATCCAGTCAAGAAATAGGGACCCAAATTATTAAAATAGACCATTTTAAAAAAATCTAATTATTTGTCATCCAAATTAAAATAATACAAAATAGACCCCCATTAGAATTTCAAGAGCTTTCTTGAAATGCAAATTTTTTTAGAAACATTCAATGATTTGCATCCTGAATTAATTTTTTTAATTTTAAATAATAAAAAATTATAAATATCATAAAAGTGATCAGAAAAATCTGAATTTTTAACTATAGACTCATAATATCAACCTCAACTTGTAATAAAAATTTATTAGAAAATTCCTTCATTTGTGCCCATAATTAATTTTTAATGAAAAATCATAAAAAAAATTATAAATCACCAAAAAGTGATTAAGAAAATTTGAATTTTTTAATGCAGGCTCCTAACATCAACACCAACTTGTAATAAACATTTCATCAGAAAATTCCTTGATTTGTTCCTAGAACTAATATTTAATGAAAAATCATAAAAAAAATTATAAATCACCAAAATTGACTAGAAAAATCTGAATTTTTTACTATAGGCTTCTTACGTCAACCCCAACTTGAAATACAAATTTCATCATAAAATTCCTTCATTTGTGCCTAGAAATAATTTTTTTAATGAAAACTCATAAAAAAATCATAAATCATCAAAAAGTGATTAGAAAAGTCTGAATCGTTTACTGTAGGCTCTTGACGTCAGTTGAAACCTATAATAGAAATTTCATTGAAAAATTCTAGGTCATTTAGAAGATATGACAAAATCTTTGAAAACTTGCATGCAAAAACAAATCAGCAAAGAAAACTCAATGATAAAAAAATTGAGAACTCGAGGCCACAAATTGATGTTCAACCCCATGACGGGCACCAAAAAATGTGTGTGTGAAATTCATACCTGCAAGCTGCAATCACAAACACTCAATACATCCTTGCATGCATGGTTAGGTGATCAATAATCAGATAAGTAAACATATTGAAAAACCATAAAAATTGACCTATTGCCTTCTATTCAACATGAGTATGGTGTTCTCAAAACTTTCAAGTATATCAGTGATTATAGACAACAATTGAAATGAAGGATTTAAATGAAATGTATATTAATCCATTTTTATTTATTTTTGATGTAAATAAGATAATAAATTAAGCTATATTCTATGAAAGAAACATGATTTTAAGCTAAATATGATATGCAAATAACAACTAAATAACAAGAATATACGAACTCTCAAATTGATGCACAATATCTTCAACAGAATGTCTTTACTCCAAATTACACATATCGAATGAGAGGAGGAACCTTTCTTTTATAGGAACCCTGATAAAATTGACGATCAAGATTGATTTGTGATAAATGATCCAGATTTTTCCAAAGCTAAGTTTAAAGCATGCAAGGTGAGTTGATTGGTTGCTTTTTGAGTCTGATTAGGAGGTAAAACTAATTGATGCTCAAGTTAACAAATTTTTTCCCCTTTTTTGATTTATGTAACTCCACCTTTATCTTAGTTTTACTTTATTTATTGTTTTTATCGATTTCTTCCTTGTTTTTATCAATTTTGGAGATTTATCTCAATTTTACATTTTTAATTCAATTTAATTCAAATTAATTTCTTTTTTTATGTGTAAATGGAAAAATGGGTTCAATTTAATTAATGTGCTAGGACATTAATTAAATTAATTGATTTAATTTCTTTTAATTGTCAAATAAGGTTGATATTTAGGAATTAATTGATTTAAATGATTTTGCAACTTTAATGATTAGATCAAATTTAATGATAGAAATCGAATTGCCTTTTGAGTTAGCACTTTTATGATTATGATCAATAATTGAGATTAAGGGCCTATGGTTTAGAAGACAAATTTGGGGTGATTACACATAGTAGTTATGGTTTTAAAGTGAAAGTATTATGAGAACCCATGCATGTTGTGCATGTTGCATATGAAGCTACGATAAAATTTGAGCCTTCCCACACCTCCATTACCCAAGGGAAAATTTACACTATTGAGGTGTTAGAGGACAAAAAGGTGATGGGTGAAATGAGCCAAGAAGAAGTATTATTTAGTCAATTTATTGATTCTAACCATTTTGGTAATTTTCATGCTATTGGCCTCAGTACTTATGTCATCTTTAATAGAGACCAATGTTGGTATGTGGTGACTGATCATGCAAATACTGTACACTTGTCATGTATCCTCTTTGGGGTTCAGGGTTGGGTTGGGCCCCAAGTGGGGGTTTGGGGGTGGCGGCCCCCAAGGAATTTTTTTAGGGTTAGGTTTAATTTTGTTAACTAACTTTGTAAACTATCTCAAAAAGGCTTGATAAATAAGTGATTATGTGTTGTAAAATTAATTAGATCATAACTTCCTCTTTGTTAGGTAATAAAATAAGTGGAAGACTATTTCTCTGGTGGATTTAGCCCATATAGGGCGAACCATGTTTAATCTCAGTGATATTGTAATGTCATCTTTCTTATTTTTGCACTATCTTAATATTGGTTATTTCTCATATATGCCTAAACTCTTATAACTAGGTTATTCCCCAAGTTAGTAAAAACTCCATGAGTCAAGGTCAAGTAAAAGAAAGGTCAAATATATGGTCCTTTCACTTTGAAGGAGACATACATAAATTTGGCTAAGGTGTTGGAATCTACATCACATTCTCAGATGGAGAGTAAGTTATGGCTACCTTCTACTTTTAGTTCTCCTGCACTAACAACAAGGTTGAATATGAAGGATTAGTTCAAGGTCAGATTATCACCGAGAAGAATTAGATTAATTAGATTAAGTGTTGGCATTAAGCAGAATTGCCACTAGTGACAACACTTATTTGCATTCTGGGTGCAAACCGAGCAGACAGTGCAAACCGAGCAGACAGTGCAAACCGAGCAGACAGTGCAAACCGAGCAGACAGTGCAAACCGAGCAAACAGTGCAAACCGAGCAAGTTAGTACAAACTGAGCAGGACAGTGTAAACCGAGTAACATCATGTCTACTGAGTCACCAGTATTTACCAAGTTCAAAACCTACCGAGTGATCAGTATGAATCGTGCCTTCACTTCTACCGAGTGCATGACGATGCCGAGTAATGCAGTGGACGCCGAGTATCAGAAAGTCACCGAGTTAGTTTGCAGGAACCGTGTAACCATACTTGGGCCGACTTAGTAGCACTTATGTTTATTTGTCAAGCCGACTTTGTAATTGTAATTGTAATTAATTGTTTAAGACTTGTATATAAACAATGTTGTAAAAATGTCAAGAAGAACAAAAAAAAGAAGAAGCATATATGTGAAAAAGAAAGAAAGGCAGAGATAAGCGAATTACAAAGGGCTTCAGCAGTATAAGGAACAGCAAAGACAAATTCATCACAGAAGGTGATCAGTACATCAGCGAATCTCAATCAGCAATCCAGTTGCAAAGCAAGAGATCTACTATTTCATTCTAACAGGTGAATCAGTACTAAATCCTTTAACTGGGTAGACTTAACAGTCTTTTGTAAAATCTCTTTACCGAGTACATACTTCATTGTATGTTTGTAAATCCTTTAACAGGGTGGATTTAGCAATCCTTATTGCTCCTAACAGGGCAGATCATCAGAAGTGATCAAATTGTAAGCCTTAACCGGCCAACTTTATTTTGCAGTATTAAAGCTTTGTGGGTTTCATCCCCACCCCAGTTTTACTTTCTTTTTGGAAGGTTTCTGGGTAACCAAATCTATGTGTCATTATTGTGAATGCTTTTAAGTTTCATGCTTTCTGTATGCAAAGGTTAAAGTAAATCACATGTTAATACATCTGTAATTGAAAGAAAATTTGGAGTTACTGATTCACCCCTCCCCTCTCAGTAACTCGGTTAATTCTTGAATATTTCCAACAATTGGTATCAGAGCAGCATTGGTTCTCAAGACAAAGCTTAACTAGCTTGAGCGAAGATCCAGGACAATGGAGGTATTCAAACTGAACAAGGTGATTGAAAATGAAAAGCTAGATCTGGAAATGGCCATAGCTAAACTTAAAGAAGCAAAAGAACATCTTTCCCAATCCCTAAGCAGAAGGAAGGAACTTGCAAATCAGATGAATGATCAGAATTACATTGAAGAAAAGATTGAAGATCTTTTTCCCTCAAATAGCTCAGATGAAGCAAACAATGCTGTCAAAGAACTCCTAGAAAAGAATGGGTCTCTATAGGAAGAAGTGAGAAAATTAAAAAGAGAACAAGAGCTACACTCTACAAGATTTTGTGAGATCTTGGAACAAAGAAACAAGTTGAAAGATGAATTAGATGGAAGGAACATTGAAGTCCAAAATAAAATCCTTCAGCTAGAAAACCTAATTGATCAGATCTCTCATACAAATGAGGAAATTCTGAATCTAAGATCAGAAATAGAAAGCACAAGAGAAGAACTAAGATCTGAAAAGGAAATCAATCTAAGATTGGTGGATGACCTAAACGCTGAAAAACAAATCAATGAAGGAATGTTGAAAAGCCAAGAAGACTTGAATCAGCTGTATGAGCAAAATCTTCATAGGCAAAAAGGAAAAGCAGGACTTGGATACAAAGGAGAAGGCGAATCCTCTAAGCAAGGTACTCAAAGAAATCAAAAACCTACTTGTAATCATTGTGGTAAAATAGGACATACTTCAAATAAATGTTGGAACAATGAAAAAGCAGAATTCAATGGAAAATGTTACAACTGCAAACAACCTGGTCACAAAGCAAATGAATGCAGGGAAAAACCAAGATTCAGAGGTAATTGTCACAAGTGCAACAAACAAGGTCACAAGGCATCCGAATGCAAATCCAAAATATTCAATCCAGCAGAACAAATTATGAAAGCAATGTTTGGATGGGACTACAACACCTGGTGTAGATGTCATTACTGTGGAGAATATGGACACATTGGCATGAATTGCATAAAACATCATCTAAGGAAAAGAGATACTACCGTAAGATGCTTCAAATGCACTAAACTCGGTCACATAGCCAGAAACTGCATGAATGCTAGTGAAGTTGAAGATGGAAAGAAGAATGAAGCAACTAAGGTCAGGAAACAGGTGAGACAAAAATGGATTCCTTAATCTACCGAGCAAACCAGTCCAAGTAATGGAATGGATGGCTCTACCGACTCAAACTAAATTTCCAAGAAAGCACTGGAACTATATTCTCATAGACCAATCTCAAGCAGTTCCAGAACCGAATTAAAAGAAAGATCTAAATCAGCATACAAGATGCAGTAAGATCACAGGAAGGTTGGTATCAGTCTTTACCGAGCAAGGTCGGTACCCATCTTTACCGAGCGAGGTCGGAGCAATATGAATTCTCAAGTTCACCGAGTTGCGAAGTCTTTACCGAGCAATTAATTCTTAGTGGGTGACAGTCTGTCAGAATTCATACCCTAATTTGTACTGAGCATTAATGACAGAGTTGTAAACAAAAAGCAAGTAATCAAACTCATTCTTCACCATGAACCTTTAGCACTTTGAGAGCAGAAAATTTCAAGAGCAACCCAGCGATTCAATACCTTTGCGAAAGGAATTTTTTGTGAGCTACCATGGCATCATCTAGCACCTCAATGAAGAAAGGATCTGATATGTTAGTCCAAGGGGAATGGAAAGCACCAGATTTCAAGATCGTGCCCGCAATTGCAGCAGCCCTAGATCCGAACGGAGCTCAATCTCAGATTCCTCCTAAGGTACTACTTATTAACGATATCCACAATCATTTCAACTGTTCAATTCATGAAATGGGGAACCTAGAACTAGATATTGTGTGTGAGGAACTGTGTGTGGATGGTATTCTGAAACCCGAGCACAAACATCTGGAAGATAAAGGTTTAGTTCACATTGCACATCTACCTCGAAACTTTCGGGAGAAATGGGTTAGATACATTCTCAGCCGTGTACATGATGGCAAGATTTGGCTTGAGCAACCCATAGAGATCACAAAGAAGATGATTCATCAAATCACCGGTCTTCCCATGTTGAACAAAGCAAAAACTACCAAAACCCTAGGTCGAACGGAACTAGAGAAGAAAACCCTAGCCGAATGGGACGGTAGAGGCATGAAAGTTAGCAGCATTACCGATGCTGAACTGAAGTTTGGTACACACATTATTGCCCATAAGATATACAGTTCAAGTCGACAGAATAGTGTCTCCTGTGAAGCTATCAACCTAGCATACAAAGTGGTCAAGAATAACTTAACATTTGACCTAGCAGACTTATTGTTAAAGCAGTTTAACAAAAACATGGAAAGCATTCAAACTTCCAAAAACAATCCATGTAAGTTTGGATCCTTATTGGTCTGTTTATTCTTCTATGCTCATAAATTCTTCCCTTCTAAAGGAAAAGTTGTATGGAGAAAAGATGTGCCAGTCCTTTATGAAATAAATGAATACATCTTAGAAATGGGTGAAAATTTTGAAAGCATCATGGATAATTATTTTGAGTCTTTCAAAGAGAAAATGAATGACAGATTCCGGATTCCACAGAAGTTGGTGGAAGATTACAAGGATGACATTTGTTTTATGGTGGATTGTGACAATGTATATATTCAAGCAGCTAAAACGAGGACTGTATATGTAAAACCTCTTCCTTATGAGGTAAATATTGATGAAACCAAGAATATCATTGAAGCTCTTCTTAATTAGCCTGTCAATCCCAAAGCTCCATATTTTGGAACATACGATGAAGCTAAGGTGAGAATTGAACTAAGCATAAAGCTTCCACAGGCGGTAAACAAAGGAAAGAAGAGGATAGCCAAAATGCAAATGATAACCGAGGACAAAGAAGAAAAAGATGAAGAAGAAGAAGAAAAGGATGAGAAAATAGAGGAACCAGAACCTGCAAAGAAGAAAGGAAAGGTATTCATCACTAAGGCACCTAAGCCTCCCACTGCTGTATTTACAAGGAGAAATGCAAGAGACAAGGCAGACAAGGCAGATAAGGCAGATAAAGACATAGTATTCAAAAGGCCTCCTCTAAACTTTCAAGAGAGGATCAAACTTTTTAGAGACGGATCAGGATCTGGAGTAAGTAACATAAAATCCTTTAACTATGAAACCAGATCGGAAACAGAACAGAAGGAAATAGAAGATGCTGTTATTGAAAAGATGGGACAGTGGAAATACTCTCCTGATGAAATAGCCCCACAGGTTCCAGCTGTCTTATTAAATCCAATAAAAATGAGATGGAGCAATGCAAAGCAAACTGTGATAGACATATTTGATCAAACCCTGAGACAGTTAATGCCGAGCTTGAAAAATGATGAAGTAAAGAAGGCATTGAAGGACAATGAAAATAAGATGACACTAAGGTTCAATACTTGTTTGATTCAGATCAACAATATTGAATCGGTTGTGAAGGCTGCAAATGCTACATGGAAGAACATATACCACCTTCACCAACCGAGTATTGAAACAGTAATAATAAAAGATATTGAAGATGACAGTGATGAACAAGAAGAAGCCACTGAGGTAGATGATACTGTGAGGATAGCAGCAAAAGTCATTGCATCCCTTCCTACCTCTCCAGTAAAAGTTTCTACATCCAGCCCAGAGACACCTTCAAGCATGGTTGTGACAACTTCAACATTTGTCCAATCATCTATAGCAACAACAGAAGCAACTACCATTTCTTCTACCGAGTTGCAGTCTCCCACATCATCAAGTTTTCCAGCAGTAAGTTTTCCAGTTTTTGAATCTTCAAGTGTAAATATTTTAAGTTCTCCAGTAGAAAGTATACCAGTCTCTATAGCCATCCCTACTATATCTATTGTCACTACTACTAAGGCATTAAGTACAGATAAGCCTAAGGCTCTATCGAGTATAAAATTTTTGGGTAAGAATATAGTAGAGGATATAGACCTAGATGAAGAGATAGAGATTCCAACATTAGATTTTGCAAATCTATCAGCGGACCAAATGCAAAATATAGGTGAGATCCTCCAAAGGAAAGCAAAACAAAAGAAGCTTAAAGAGGAGAGAGACAAGGAATATCAAATCATCAAGGATGCTAAGGACATTTTGTCTGATGCATTAGGTATTAAAGTAGACTCCTCCCAACATGTTTTGCTACAATTAGCAGAAGCAGTTAATAAATACAATGAGGATTCATCTGGGACAGAAAAGTTAATTGAAAGAGCCGAGAAGAGATTCAACAATAAAGTGCTTGAGCACATTGCTCAGCACATAGCTATTAACCAAGTAGAATTGTCTTCAGTTTTGTCAAACATTGAATCTACCTATTCGAATGCCACCTCTCTTTTGGCCAGATTGTGCAATATTGCCGAGTTCACAAAGGATGTTAAGGATAAAATGAATAAAATGGATGAGGATATGAAGATTAGCATACAGAAGCTGCAACTTGAACCAAGTTCAAGCTCTGCTCATCACATGAAAATCTCATACCTATCAAATATGCAGTCAGATCTACTGAAAGAAGACACAAGGATCCGGTCCACACTGCTAGACATCCAACACATGATCCTTCCCATCATGAATACAATGTATAAGCACATTGAACATTCCAAAACATTGATTCATGACAATCAATTCTCTATAGTAGATCACATGATTGAACTCTCTGCAGAAGTCCAAATTGCAATCCAAACATGCAAGATTCTGCAAGAAAGTTAGGACAGAACCCTGGCACTAATAATGAAGGTACATTCTGATTTTCTATCAAATTTTGGATTCTCTCTGTAAATCATTTGTATATGCACCTTTGGCATTATCGTCAAAAAGGGGGAGATATGTATAAAGCCCGAGATATATGTATAGAAGAAGATTTGTATAGAAAAAGTTAGCACATTGAAAGGGGGAGACAATGTATAAAGCCCTATAACAAAGACAAATTTTGAAAAATCAAAATAAAACTCAGCATGATTCATGTATATAAGTTTTGGCCAATAAGTGTTTTTGTCACTAATGCCAAAGGGGGAGATTGTTGGCATTAAGCAGAATTGCCACTAGTGACAACACTTATTTGCATTCTGGGTGCAAACTGAGCAGACAGTGCAAACTGAGCAGACAGTGCAAACCGAGCAGACAGTGCAAACCGAGTAGACAGTGCAAACCGAGCAGACAGTACAAACTGAGCAGACAGTGCAAAATGACCAGACAGTGCAAACTGAGCAAACAGTGCAAACCGAGCAAGTTAGTACAAACCGAGCAGGACAGTGTAAACCGAGTAACATCATGTCTACCAAGTCACCAGTATTTACCGAGTTCAAAACCTACCGAGTGATCAGTATGAACCGTGCCTTCACTTCTACCAAGTGCATGATGATGCCGAGTAATGCAGTGGACGCCGAGTATCAGAAAGTCACCGAGTTAGTTTGCAGGAACCGTGTAACCATACTTGGGCCGACTTAGTAGCACTTATGTTTATTTGTCAAGCTGACTTTGTAATTGTAATTGTAATTAATTGTTTAAGACTTGTATATAAACAATGTTGTAAAAATGTCAAGAAGAACAAAAAAAAGAAGAAGCATATATGTGAAAAAGAAAGAAAGGCAGAGATAAGCGAATTACAAAGGGCTTCATTAGTATAAGGAACAACAAAGACAAATTCATCACAGAAGGTGATCAGTACATCAGCGAATCTCAATCAGCAATCCAGTTGCAAAGCAAGAGATCTATTGTTTCATTCTAACAGGTGAAACGGTACTAAATCCTTTAACCGGGTAGACTTAACAGTCTTTTGTAAAATCTCTTTACCGAGTACATACTTCATTGTATGTTTGTAAATCCTTTAACAGGGTGGATTTAGCAATCCTTATTGCTCCTAACAAGGCAGATCATCAGAAGTGATCAAATTGTAAGCCTTAACCGGCCAACTTTATTCTGCAGTATTAAAGCTTTGTGGGTTTCATCCCCACCCCAGTTTTACTTTCTTTTTGGAAGGTTTCTGGGTAACCAAATCTATGTGTCATTATTGTGAATGCTTTTAAGTTTCATGCTTTCTGTATGCAAAGGTTAAAGTAAATCACATGTTAATACATCTGTAATTGAAAGAAAATTTGGAGTTACTGATTCACCCCTCCCCTCTTAGTAACTCGGTTAATTCCTGAATATTTCCAACATTAAGGTCTTTGGAGACTTTGAGTTTATGGTGAATTCTATTTGAAATGAGTTCATGGCAAAAACTATGCACATCATGAAAATCTTTAAATATCCAAGTTGTACCAAGAAAGTAGAATATTGACGCAGATCACCTAGCCACCATTGGTTCTTTGTTTGACCTAGTGATAGATATTTTGAAAAATAACCATATAATTTGACTTGTAGTTAGAGAAACTATACTAGAAAAAAGAGAAAAATTGGCAAGTATTTGAGAACAATAACCAAATCACCATGTTCGTACAACAAGCCAATGAGTTTGTAGAGAAGTTATAGGCTAAGATAAAAGAATCATATGAATCTTAGATCCTATAGCTCAAAGGAAATAATATTACCAAATGGGTCACTTCCCTAGAGATAATGTTCAATTGTGATGATTTGAGAGATGATAAGATAAATTTTGTAGCAAAGGAGACTATGTCGAACTTGAGACCTTGGTTGAGGGAGGAAGCTAATGTTAGGAAAGAATATGCTAGCAATGGATAAAAAAAGGTTAATGGACTTGTTTAAAAAGTGCGATCAATTCATAGTGTGGAGCTATGATGATCTTAGAGGATATAATTAGGATATTATCCAACATACCATTGAGCTAGAAGGAGTGAAGACCATCTTCTCGAAGTAGAGGCTTGTCAATCTAAAAATTGAGTTGTTGATGGCTCAAGAACTAAAGAAGATAATTGAATCACATATCATCTACTTGATTAAGCATAGTACTTAGGTGTCAAACCTAGCTCTAGTATGGAAAAAAATGGTGACAACCACTTGTGCATTGATTTTTTAGGATTTTAATATGACATCTCTAAAACACCACCATCCATTGCCTTCTATGGAATATATCCTATAGAAAATCATTGGCTTGAAGATGTACTCCATACTTGATGGAATTTTAGGATACAATCAGATTTTTATGAAGCAAGAGGACCAACATAAGACTAGTTTTACCATAAAGTGAGGAACATCCACTTATGCTAAGATGTTATTCATCTTGTCTAATGTAGGTACTACCTTTTAGCATGCAATGGATACTGTCTTCAAATATATTGACGATAATCTTTTTTGATTATTTAGATGAACTTACTATATTTTCCAAGAATAAATAAGATCACTTTGATCATTTAGAGATTTTTTTTCAGATATTCAAGAGTTTGGGATTTCTTTAAACCTTAAAAAATGTATTTTTGGTGTCTCACAAGGGAAGTTAATAAGATATGCGGAATCAAAAGAAGGGGTTTCTATATCTATCCTAGAAGGATCAAAGATATTATTGACCTTTCTCTATTGGTAAAAAAAAGGGAGTTCAATCCTTCGTAGGAAAGGTCAATTTTATCAACATATTTATATCCAATTTTACTAATCTAGTTAAAACAATCACCTAAATTGTGAGGCCTCACCCTGAGCTCGTCATAGCCTTTCAATTTTTGCATTTGGGATAGACTTATTTGATACTATATTTTGATGCATTATGGTTTTCAAACACTTTATATTATGGATTTTATCACCATAGAGGCTAGATGCACATTATGTTATGATTATTTTGATAATTATTGTGATATCATTATGGTTCTACATGTGTGATTAATTCGGTTTTATGAATGTTAGGTTGTCATGATGAGATTTTATTATGAAAATGAATTATTGATGCAATGATGATGTTATGAGCTTTATTAAGTGATGAAATTGTTTTATTACATGATGAGTTATATATGTGCCATAAATGAATTATTAAGCCATGTGAATTATGATTTGTTTAGGGATGTTGCAAATGAATTATTTTGATCATGTATGTTATGAATTCATATTTCCTTGGACTACTGATGTTGGACTTTAGTGTGCAGGGAATTAGACCATGGTTGATATCGGGGAACTAAAGCATATTCCCATGTTAATTCAGTTAGCCAAGGTCGCGTCTAATGAGAGACAAAACCTCGTTGTATCATGTTTTATTTGTAAAAGTAATGAGCATGTGTGTGTCATGAATTATTATCTTTAAATGTTTTTATAACTTATTATGTAGTGCTCAAGTGGATATGCCACATGGCTTGTGATGTGTAATTCATGTTGTGTCAATTGACACTTGTATGTGTACTTGTGGCCATTACATGTCCACTTGAGGATTTGATGCCCATCAACCTAGGATAGTACCCTTGAGGATCACCATGTGAATCCCTTGGTTAGGGAGCTTGAGGTAGCATCAGATCATGGATTTTCAAACTTGAACTTGTCATGAGCTTTTGGGGGGTTAAAAAGGTGTGCCTAGGAGTGTGTTTTGGCCATTTTTAGTTAGCCCATTTGGTATACCTATGGGTAAGGGTTATTTTTCACCATAGGAAAACCCCTAGTTGACCAAAGGACCCATCTAAAAGTTGGATTTCCTAGATGGCCGAAAATCAACTTTTGAAAACCAAATTTTGATAAGAACACCATCCATTAGAATGATAGTCCTATGCCCACCTTTTTAGCTTACCTTTGTAAGAGGCCATTTTTAGTAAGCTTGTAAGGGGCTTAGGGAAGACCACCAAATGAGAAGGAAACCTTATCCCTAGGGATTTGTGGGAAGATGTGTGGAGGCCTTTTTAGAGGGGACTCTTCTTTTGGGAGAGTTTGAACACCCACTCTCTAACTTAGAGACTAGACTAATTTGGAGGAGCTTGGATAGGAGAAAGCTTGGACAAAAGGATCTCACCTTCAACACTTGCCATTATTTCTTGGACTTAGGTTGGTGGCTCCATCTTGAATGCTATTGTTGATTCATAATGTATGAGAGAATTGCAGTGTTATGTGTAGTAAAGATCTTCTTGTGCTTGTTGATTTGTAAATCTTGTTTGTTCTTGCATATGTAAATCTGGTGTTTTGTTTTGGTGCAAGTTATGCTGGTTTTGTTTTTGTGAAGCATTGTGATTTGTTTCCTTTGGTTTTGTGTTGTTTGTTGGGAGTCTCAAGGCCATACTCACCCATGGGGGGAAGAGTAGCCTTGGGGGTGAAGGGATCTCTTTTGGACAACCATGGGTGTAGAGTCTCCTTGGGAAGGAGAAGGAAAAAGCATGGAAGTATGGGCTCCATGTAGCCATTTCATTTCTTGTTGTTTTGGAGGTCATAAGGGAGTTGTTATGGCTTGATGCCATGGGCGTCATAAGGGTTTTGTTGTGCTTTTGGGAATGTAGTTGAGATGGGGATTTGAAAAGCCATGTGAAGGCTTCTCTATTATTTTTGAAATGGGCTTTCTCCCCATTGGTATTTGGTCCACCTTCACCCCAAGAATAGGGTCATTGTGAGACCCTTTGTTCTTATCCTTGGTTGGGAGTTTTTCATGTGTATAGCATGTTTTGTGTTGTTTGTTGTTTGGATATGTTAGATATTTACCCGTTTATGTTTTGGTTCCCCTAGCTCGAGGGTGGCCTCTTAGAGGCCTTGGTTGGGAGGTGAGCTTCCCATGGTCAAGCTCAATATATGTTTTATTGCAGGTTTGCAAGAAGGTAGAGTTGGGGGCATTGTCAAGTTGAAGTTTTGTGGCTCATGAGAGAGATTTGGTTCAGTGAAAGCTTTTGGTGTATTGTCTTTATCATTTGTAGAGCCCATTTGTAAAATGGAGTAAAATGTATTTAGCATTTTGTACTATGGAATATTCAAAAAGAAATATATTGCATTACTTAAAAGTTCACTGTCATAGTTTGATTTAATTCTGAAAATAGATGCAATAAAAAAAAGAGAGGGATGAATGATTTTATTACGTGTCTCTATTGTAAGATGGTTTCCTTTCTTTAGGAAAAGTACATCTTTATTTGATGCTTTGAGTTTAGCATAAAACAAAAAAAAATATGATCTATTCCTTTCTTCTATAAAGGTTAGCAAATACTTTGATTCTTTGAAGAATGTTATATATTGTGTAAGTTACCTTTAGTTAGAAATATTTCAAAAAAATATATAGTGTTGCTGTTACTAATTATATATCACAAAATAATAGGTTCCTCATGAATGATGTGAATAGTATTCTAGATTTTGTTATGATGTTAAAGGAAACTACAACTATTTCATGAGAATTTCCTTCCAAGAAGTTGGTTTATACTCATGATGTAAATACAGTTTAAAAAAAAAAAACTATTCTTAAAATTTTATTAAATTTAGATAAAACTATGGTTCATTAACATTCTGGAATTTACATGCCGGAAATAAAAAGCACAAAATCATTCTTTTTCATTTATTCAGTTTTCTTAATGTGATGTCAACTATATTGTGACAAAAAAAATAGATTATCCTATTTTTTTTTTTAAATATACATATAAGTAGTATGAAATTACAAAATAAAATTTGGGAAAGCTGTAAATTCCTAATTTTATTTTAAATCTGCAAATGTATAAAAAAAAGATTTGTTAGCTTTCTGTATTTAAAAAAAAATATAATCATATTATAAACTTATATTATAAAAGTTTTCTTTAAAAACAAAACTATATTTAAAAAAATAAAATTTAAAATACAAAAAAATAAAAAATAAAAAATGGTTAGGGGCCGACACTGCCGAACCCCCTTCCATCCCCCCTTATTGTCACGACTGTGAGCAGTGCCCACGACTGTGGCAGAGAGCCCATGGTGACAACAGTTATAGCCGCTGTGATCGGTGATAGGGGTTTGGGGTAGAGCTTCGGCTCCCCCTCCCCGTTTTCATTTAAAAAAAAAATTAAAAAAAAAATCTAGTTTAATACAAATAAAAATTGCAGAGATATATTTATACAATACAGTTGTTTTTTTTAAAAACGAAATGTAAATCTATTTTGCTGAACAATACCCAAATGGGTATCGAAATAGAGGTTAAAAAGGAGAGAGTTTTTACCTGCCTCAATAGTTTTTGTTGCTCTTTGATGGTTGGGTTTTTCCTTTGAATATGAAAAATCATGGTTAAAAACATATATACAACAAGTATATATGTTTGTAAACATAATATTCATAGAAGTTGTTTGCATCTCCATTAATGACTTCCACAAGCATTCCTGCAAACAAGAAACAAAAAAAAGGCATAACCACTTAGGGTTTGAAAGGGGAGAGTTTGGAGGCAAGAATAGATGAAAAATGTGAGTTTTGAGAATTTACCAAATCTACCTTAACCCTAAATTTGAATTAGGCGGTTAGGGCAGATGGGTCAACCCACTTGACCACTTTGATTTAAAATTTCAATTCCCTCCCATTTCTTTTTCTTGATATTGGGCTAAAGTAATTAAATTAACTTCTAGTGTTCTTTTCTTCATGTGTTAATTGACTTTATTCTTTTGGTGGGAAAATAATTTTCTATTTTCTATTTTATTTCCAACATGATAATTATTTTCCTATTAGGGGGACATAAACTTATGAGTGGGAGAAATGTTTTCCTTATGTTTATTTATTTTTAGTTGATACTCTTTTAGTAAGGATATTAATTTAATAAATTCTTGGGTAGAAGATTTAATTTATCAAATAATTTTTATTATTATATGCTAGATAGTTCATTTCCTTATAGTAATTTATCTTTTCATCAAAGTGGAAACTTTAGGTGGAATATTGATTACTGTTGTAAATGAAATTTATTATTCTTCTTAACTATAGTTACGTATTTATCGTAATTAAACATGAATCTTTACAACATTATATTGTAAATTTTTTTTAATTTGAGGTCATAATTTTAGTAAATCAAATTAATACGATAATTACATTTATTCAAAATTATGCTATCACTAAGTAGTTAACTACGATCAATTATTATTTGATTTACTGTAAATCAATTTCAAATTTTAATAGTAATAATCTTAATTTTTATACCTTGCTAAATTTATGATCGAAATGTTATCTTGGCCCTAGAGGGATGCTGGAGGGTAGGATAACCCCCTCGCCATGATTTTCCCTCAAATGAATGTAAAGGTTACCACTCTTGTGTAACACGTGATAACCGCCTATCACACTTTCAATACCTTATACTTTTAATATTAATATACATCTCAGAAGTTTGAAACCATTAACCTTTAATCAACTATTAATTTAACCCTTAAAGAAAAAAAAATTGTTGGTGTGTTTTTGCTCGTAGAAATATGGGCATGACATAAATGTTGCAAAAGGATCAAGTATTTTAATGGAACTTAGAGGCCAAAGATTCCTTTGAAAAGATTAAAGAAGTCATATCTTCAATTCTTGTTCTAGCCAACCTAGAATTTTGAAAAGATTACATAATGTATGTCTATGGTAGAGAATACAATATTGCAGTTGTATTGACAAAAATGACAAAGACATGAAGGACAAACATCCCATTGCTTTCTACTCTAGAACCTTGACTGGGTATGAAGAGAAATATAGATTTGTGGAGAAGGAATCCTTCATAATTGTAAAGGGTATAAAAAAGTATAAGTATTTGATAGTTGCAAATAAAGTCCTAGTGTACACAACCCATTCTAACATAAGAGAATACATCATGGAGGGTGATATCATAGAGATAAGGGCTAACTAGATCACCAATATTTTAGAGTATGAAATTGAAGTACAACCTACTAGGGTTCTGTTGATACCAAAATTTATTTTTGAGTAAGGTAAAAACCTCTTATAGGAATTTCAATAATTGGGGGATGTATTTTGTGCATTATTGAACAACCATTGGTATTTTAGAAGCTGACTCTTCATTTACTTGCTTTTAGCTAGGGAAAAAGGGAAGGAATAACAAGTTGAAATTGAGTTTATCTAAGGGTGATACACCATGATGGTATTTACTGAAACACCTACATAGATAACCAGAGAAATGCATAATACAATAACACATTTTAAACCATACGAGTCACATACATGATCATATAGTTCAAGAACTTAGCTTACTAAAAAATCTTTAAATACAAATAATGTAGATAATTTTCTAAAGTGATATATAGTATAATAAGAAAAAAGATAACAAAATATTTAGCAAAATGTTGAAAGACTGCTAGTATAGTCAATCATATTGTTTATATTAAAGATAATAGATATATACTAAGATGGAATTTGTTATTTCCATCTTCATTATAGCCTCATCTTTGATGTGTAGAGTCTATAATGAACACTAGTAAATTTTAGCCTAATTTTTGACGCGCATTAGTCAATTTTTTGATGCACATTGGTCGACCAAACGACCATTATTATTGTCAAATTTTCTTTGTTGATAATTCAACACATGAAATTATTGTCGAACATTCGACCCACCTAGTGGTCGAAATGTCGACTAATCCAACGTTGAAATAACCAAAGGGGTGGTGAAGAATGATCGACATATCTTTGATCATTTCAAACAACATTGGTCGAACATTTGACCAATGGTGGTTGAAATAGTCAAATGGGTGGTGAAGAATGACCGACATCTTTGATCATTTTCGACCAACATTGGTCAAACATTTGACCAATGGTGGTCGAAACAGTCAAATGGTTGGTGAAGAATAAGCAACATATCTTTGATCATTTTTTTACCACAGTTGGTTGAACCGTCGACTTCTGAATACATTGAGTATAGCATGGGCGTCGAATAATACAGTCTTTTGGGTCAAAAAATTAATGACATTAATTTTTTTTTTCAAATAATATATATTAATCATCTATTAATATATTATTAATAATATGACATCATATTTTTATTACTATTATAATATATTAATACATTAATATATAATATAATACTAAATATATAATATATAATATAATACTAAGAGAGTATATAATATATTATAATCTCTCTCCATGTCCCCTAATCTTTGTCTTTTTCCCTATTCTATATCTAATGCATTATACATGTAATGCATCATATATGTAATGTATTACATATATAATGCATTACATATGGAATAACACATTATGCATGAAGTGCATTATATATGTAATACATAACATATATAATGCATTAAGATTTGAAAGTTTGGAATTCATAATAGAGGTATTAGATATTAGATATAGACCCAATATCTGATACCTCTTACAATGGTGCCAATGGTCAAGTGTTGCCTCCATTGGAAAGTTTAGAATTTTTTTTATACCAAAATGTATTAGATACGAGATATGGATCTAATATCAGATACCTCTGACAATGGCACCAATGGTCAAAATTTATTACTAGTCGAAAGTTTAGAAAAATTTCATACTGAGAATATCAGATATCATATAGGTATCTAATATTTGATAGCTATCTGATATCTGATTCTTGCTATACAAAATAGGGTAGTAGGCCATTTTGGTGATTCCAATGGTTCCTACATTATTTTTGTAGGTGAACATTCACATGTTTAAAAAAAAAAAAGATAGAATAAGGCTTTTTGGAGCATCATTTTTACAAATTTTTTATTGGTAATCATTATCCATCATCCTTTTGTAGTTACAATGAGAAGGATCAGTCATCATAAGTATAAATGAAAGAGAAAGATTACAAAAGAAGAAATTGAAGCATATAGATAAAGAGATAAGGAAAATCATAGGAAGAGGAGATAAGACATGTTAAGTATTAGTGAAGTTGAGGCCATAGGTCCATCCATAAATGTTATTTCAAGTGAAGAGGAGATTGAATTTTAAAGTATTGAGTAAAATTTTGACAATGAGAATGAAAATATAGAGATTGAGAATGAAAATGTACATATTGGGAATGAAAATGTAGAGATTGAGAATAAAAATATAGAGATTTGGAATGAAAATGTAGAGATTGGGAATGAAAATGTAGGGATTGGGAATGAAAATGTTGCACGAGATATTGAATTTGGGAATACAAATGTAGAGATTGGCCATGCAAATGTGGCACAAGATATTAAATTTTGGATTGCAATAGAAAATAATGTCGATGAACCAAATGAACGCTATACATATCCAAATTATATGATAAATAAAGTCCCTTATGTGGAAGAAAGACAAACATAAAATTCAAGACCTTTAAGAAAACCAAAATGGTTCCTTTAAATCGATGAGAACATTATGAGAAATTTTGAAGGCAAGAGATCAATACGAACCATTTGGTTGTTGGATTTAAAACTTTCTGATGAATTTTTTAGGAAGAAAACCTTGACCGAGAAATGCCAATTATTTGTACAATTGCTAAATATGCAAAAAGTGAGACCCGTGCTAGAGAAATTGAAGATTCACGTGAACAAGAAAATGGATAGAAAGGCTATTATTGTAAGAAATATTTTTAGTGCTCTCAATTATATTGGGAAGAATAGAAATGAAAAATATAAGAGAGATGCTTGAAGGGTTATTAAAACCTCCTTAGTAAGTAATCATTTGAGAAAGGCTCACTTTATGAGACAAACTTATCTTGATTTTAATATAAATCACAAAACTATGGATAGAGTACTTGCAAGAAGAGTAAGACTTTAGGATCCTCTTAAAAATGATACACGGGCTTATGGTGGGAGGCTCCATGTTTTGATAAGAAGATAACCTATAGTGTGGGGGAAATTCAAGTATTTTAGCACTCTAACTCAAGAGTGTCACCAAATGTTAAGGATGTCTTGAAGTTAATAATTGGTAATCAAGACTTCATTGTGCATTCTAAACATTATTTGGAAGTAACTCAAACAATGTTGTTCAACATATTTTGTGAGACACATCCAACAGTGCAAATATCAAAATTGGATTTTGAATCCTTAAAGCTATTTTATTGTGTACATCTTAAGATTTGAAATACTTGTGACAAATATCATGTGGAGTTTTCAATGCACCATGAAATATTAGGCCACATTCTTTCTACCTTGCATACTATCAATGTTAATATTATTTAGAACAATAGAGAGGGGGGTGAATCAGTTGTTCTCAGGTCTAGATGTACCAATTGAAATTTTAAACACTTCAACAATCTTAGATCTAGTCACCAACACAACTTGGTCTCTAAAGTATATATATTAGAAACATATAACATGCAGTCCATTTCCCAAAAGTAATTAACTTGCAGAATATAGAAACATTCACATCAAAAAATTCACACAACTATAACACCAAGATTTATAGTGGAAACCCAACTTGGGAAAAACCACTTTGTAACATGTTACTGATATTTTCAGTCTTCTGAAGTGAGCTCTATGAAAATACAACCTTGTTAAAGGTTTAAAAACACATTGCTAGGTGTGACTCTGTTAAAAGATTTAAACACTATGTCAAAAGTGACCTGGTTAAAGGATTTAAGTACATTCTATTAGAATGCCACCTTGATTAAAGGATTTAAATAATGACTGCTAGGTCAACCTTGATTAAAGGATTTAGACTGATACAATGGTTAGAAAGTAATAGTAGTTTTTGATCTGAAAAACATACAATTCACTTTGAAAATAACAGATCCAATTCGCACATATATGCTGATTTATTGACTGAGTTCCATTTCCATCTCCATCACTGATCTGCTCAGAATTTGCTTCAAGAAATCACAACTCTGATAAACTCCTTCACAATTTCACCTTCAGCCTTCTGCTTAGACTTGTTAGTCAACAACATTAACAACTTCAGCACACACTGTAGCGTCACAATTAAGTTTTTCTTTATACCTCCTCAATTGGGTAGATCCATCTTTTGCCACTTAATCTCCTCCGTAGATCTTAGTTTTAGGTCAGATTCATCGAATCCTTCCAACATTTAAGTTCTTCATGTTTCCTTCTAGATAAATCTTCAAAATTCTCATTGAACCCATAATAAAATGATTTACCATACATTAAATTCTCCATACAATCAATTAATAAAGTCAACACGATTTACATAACCCAATAATTCAACTATGTTAGCTGGGAATCTCAATTCTTTCTCCAAATGTAAATTACTGACACTCGGTCAATATCATGTTCATCTCCTTGGTCATCACTGCGTAACTCGGTCATCTCTACAAACTGTCTTCCTTAGGTAACACTATCTTGCTCGGTAATTTCCTATCACCTAGCATAAATTGATGTTCGGTCAACACTAAATTTACTTGGCATATACTGGCACTCGGTCGACACTAACATCACTCAACTTACACTAGATTTTCTTCACTTTTTCTCGGTTAAGCCTACTTTTTCAGTCTTTCTTCTTACTTAGATAAACAATACATTATCTTATCAATGTGCCAAATAATCAAGTACCCATTGAAGTATCAAATAACTCAACCTTTCCTTAGGTTCTCTTGTTATCTTCCTTGCCCTAATCCTTTTCATCAAGCAATAGATATAGTACTTTCTTAGATAGAAACTGTCTTACCAGTTAAGGTTTGACATCAATGACAATACAAGAAAATTTTTAATTGCAATTTCCAACTATCAAAATGTTGCAGGATTGTGGTGCAAGTCATCTTTTTAAATCATTGAGAGACTTTCTAGATCAATTTTTATGTTATAGAGACAATGGTTGTTTCTTATATAGAAATGATTCCTTAAATGATAAGTTCTCACAATGTGGTGGTTTGTTTCATATTTTCATGAGGGTAGAAAACATGAATTTGGAAAGAAAATTGTTCAAAAAAAGATATATGAGATGGTCAAATATACTTTGAAAAGTGGAGGGGAAGGTTCTAGATATGAGTTGGTTATAAAAGAATCTAGTGTTTCTAATTTTATCTTAGATTTTAAAGATTTTTTTTCTATAAGTATGTGAGGCACAGTCATAGGTCTCAGTGGTTGGATCTACAATTCAAGATGTCTAAGGAATCTTTCTCAATTGGAACTATTATATCAGTGGTTGACTTTGCAAAAAACTGCACATTTCAGCCACATAATGACTTGCAAGCTCAGTTATACAATTCCATTTAGATTTTTTGTCCAAATAATATATAGATATTAATATGATAGTATAGAACAAGAAAAGAAGATAATGAGAGAGTACCATTTTTATATGAGTGATGATAAATATCACTCTTTTGAGTATGTGCAACATTGTTTTGAGTTCTTGTTGGAAAAATATATTGGAAGTGTCAAGGCCAAATGAAATGGCCGAAAGCGTGGAACCGTCCACCTGTGCCATATCCTCCTCTGTCATTAACTAAACATAAATGAAAAAACATAAATAAACATAAGTAGGCAATCATTATAAGAAAATTCTACTAAAAATATGAACGTTTAAAATTAAATACAATGTAACATGTGAACTATTTACCCTTACCATAATAGTAGAAGTCCATGGTTCTGTATGCCCCTAATCCACATCTTCATGAGGTGCTTCAATGCCTATAGTGTGCTGTGTAGTATCGTCCACCTCGAAGATGTAGTTATATGCATCACTATCTTTCAGGGGACCCAAGCACAAATTCTTGTACATAATGCAAGTGTGGGGCACACAAACATGTGAGCTCATTAAGGATGTGGAAGGGCTAGAAGCATCAAGATGAGGAGACAATAATGTTGTGCTCTGCGTAACCAATATATCACTCAAGGTGTGAATGGCTCGAATAGTTTGTGAGCTGGCCTCAACAATAATATCAGGATGCTACACTGTAGGAGGTGGTGAAATATTGGGAGGGGGGACATATGTGCAGGATTTCATCTGGTCTGCCCATGGCCTGTCCCGAGGAGTGCCTCAGCCTACACCCTAGTTCGGTCTCATGCTCCAATAATTTACCTTGTGACCGAGCTCAAATTCAGCATACAATTTTTTTATGAAATAGAATGGGACATCCAAATTGTTGTGGGGTGGTCTATCAAAAACCATCCACCAGCGGTCCCAAAATTTATCACATATTGCATCATTTGTTAGGAATAACAGTCCACCAATACAACTGAGAGGGGGGTGGGGGTGAATTAGTTGAATGGAAGAATATTAAACTTTGAACTTTGAATAGAAAAAATACTAAATCAAATGATAACATAGTAAATGCCAACACAATAACACAATATCTTGTTATCGATGAAACCATGTTAAAGGTAAAACCCTGGTGGGAATTATCACCCACAAATGATGTATTGAGAGTATTGTATCCCTGTTAAAAGATCTAGCCCTGTTAGGAGTTGATTAAAATATTATAGTACATAGTCCTTATTAGAGGATAGACCCTATTAGGAGTCAAAGAAAAGAGTAGGCTCACTACCCAAAGAAGGTTATGTCCACCTTTAGAACTCACTGTTCACAACACAAGTGTATGTAAGGAAATATACAATCCTTGTGAACTGTTTGATAGCAAATGTCTTTTCTTGATCAGTTCCAATGAAGTATATACTATCCTCTTCTCTACATCTAGCAGATACAAGCTCACAGCTTCCACAATCCTTTTTCACATTCCATCCATTCTTCATGTCTTTTCAAAAGAAAAGATATTACATATATACCTTATAACAAAATGAATGATCAGGTCAGCCAATTAGGCTTTCCTAATATACAAATAATTACATAACCCCTTGCTAAGATACACACAGTATCTAGAACAAGTATACAACAATTATATTTTAATAATTAAGGTCCAAAATCTGTAATTTATGCTCGCCATTCTTAATACATGCTTTAATTATGAAGTCGGCTCAAAATAGGTCTTCTCTATAACACACGCCACAACTGACGTCATCCTGCTTTCCACAACTTGCTAAGACCAATGAATATTCATCAATATTCTATCTGACATCCCTTAAGCTCACATATACTAAATCCACATCGCTTGTAAGATATACTCAAAACATAGATACTTACTTTTTCAGCTTCCATTGTCATAGTCTAGTAACCATTTTTCACCAAATATTCTATAACTCAACCAATATGAAATATTACATCATGCGATCTTAGATATAAGATCACAACACCTTCTAGTACACACAACTATGTTTGCACATTCTAAATCATCTATACGACATTCGTACACTGTAGTAACCAGCCTATTTTCTTCATAGAAACATATGTTGACATCAGTGATAAAATACAAATGACAACAACATTGATAGTGTAGTGATTAAACATATTAAATGCATTAGCAATATCCAACAATCTCCCCCTTTGGCATTGATGACAACATATAGGAAATCCATCAACCCAAAATTCATCAACCCAAGAATACTCTCTTAGTACAACTTTCTCAATGAGCTCTTCCCATAGTATCTCTCCCCATACAGTAGGGATTTTCTCATAGTATCTTTCCTCCTTTTACAACAATGGAAAAGGGTGCCATAAGTTATCAATTGTCTTCTACTTATTCTTCATCAACCAGGTGCTGAATCACCCAAATGCATTTTGTAACCTTCCAATGATCACTGCCCCTGAGGAGTAGATCCATATATCAAGTCGAGAAAGTGAAAGAGCTCTGAATACCTCTGGACTGATGCATCTTTGCATCATCTAATTATCATAAGGAGGGGCATGTACCCCAAGCATACCTCTGAGATACTCAAAGGCATCTTTTGGTAATGGTTTTGTAAAGATGTCTGCTATCTGTTCTTCTATGCTAATGTGTTCCAACCTTATTTCTTTCTCTACCACCTTGTCTCTCAAAAAGTGATACTTAATAGAAATATAATTAGTTTTAAAATAAATCACAAGATTATTTGACATATTCACTGTACTGGTGTTATCACAATGGATAACTGTCATGCCTCGCTTGAGAATCCTTGGAAATAAGGATAAAAACAAGCATGCATATTTTTTTTATATTATAGATAGATTGATAACATTACAACAATAAAACCAACTACAATAATAAGCATTAAGTAATATAAGAAGTATAAGAAAACATGACACAACTATATATCTACATATGCAAGTGGAAGTCTTAGAACATCACCAAAGATTTCCAAGCACGCTACTAAGCTTCAAGGGATGGTTACATGTGTCTACTAGTTCACTATTGTTTAAGTGATTAATATACAAGATTTTATCTAGTTTCTATGATATACATTTCCATAATAATGTTCTTTTTAAGCCCAATGAACAATTCCTACCATGGTTAATTATACAAGATTCATTTACCGATTAATCACAAAGACAAACATAAATACAGATATAATTACTAGGATGATCAAAAAATTGATCTGTTTTGAATTTGGGAGGGTGCATTTCCCAAAAAAGGTATCTAAAAAGTCAACTTACATCTTCTGGCCAAGGGCATAAGTGCCCACTCTTTGATAAATTATAAACTCATTTACTTTGTCATATGATAAAAGCTTTTACCAGAAATGATGAAACTCTAGTCTCTAAATCATACAAAGAAATATTTTGTCGTAAGATGAGATACTAGTTTGCACGATAGAATACTCTATCATATGATAATCTTATTGACTTTCTTAAAAGAAAAAGCTAGAAAAAGAAGAAAGAAGAATAACCCCCACCACGTGGAGTACCATAAATAGGCACATCAAGGAGACAAGCACTCGATTGCACCAGAAACATAATCACAAGATTATATTGATATTCATTTTAGAGCACAAATTGAAATTTTCCTATGATAACCTTAACTATGCAAATACCAAGAGAGTAGCTATAACAAGCATGTTCAATACCAACACTGAAACATGAAACTACTACTAAGCATCTCATTGTTACATGTATTTACATTTTCTTCATACTGAGAATCCATTATACAAGATTACATTGCATAGGACACGAGTCCTTAATAACATACATGAAAATGACATAACATGAACCAAATACGATAAGAGATGAGTAAGGAGGAGAGGAAAAAGATGAAGCTCAATGCTAAAGTTGAAGTCACTACTGATGAAGAACTCTGGTCCCTAATGGTGATTGGCCATGCCACTTGACTATGTGGAACCCTTAGGCCCACCCCACCATGTTAGGAGATGAACACACGATCCAAACACAACAACAATGAAACACTAGGGAGTAGGCTTACACACATGCCAAACATAGGGAACTCACTTCAGCACATGAATAAGAAAGATCTATTATCTACTCTTTACAAAGTAATGCATATAGGGTTTTAATCCATCTATAATGAGGTTAGGTGATAGGGTAAAATAAATGAGAAAGTGTCATTGTATAGCACAAGTAGCTCACATAGAATGAATAATCCTCTCATAGAAATAATGAGTCCAAAATCAATACCTTTCCTCTTATAGGAGGTTTCATCTCCACATCTCATCCCAAGCTCAACAAGTTCTAAGGCACGAGGATAACATACATGTAAAACACACATAAACCACTTTCACAATATGCAATATGAATTCTAGAATTACCAACCTATACAAGAGGGAGTAATTTAATAATCAATTTCAGATACAACATTTAAAAATGGACAATATTAGCTTAGTATGAAAGGTCAAAAGTAAGAACAATAACAAATGCAAAATTATACTAACACAAAAAAAACACTCAAGGCAAGCAGATTCCATAACACATGCTCAATTGGACACAACTCCAAGGGCACGAATCCTAAGGTGATCTGATAAATAAACATAGACTATAAACATCCCTACATGTTCCATGTGTTCCATGACATATCTATTATCCAAAAATTGAGCAAAGAGCCCCAAAACACAAAAATATCAATTTATGTCAAAATTCAATGAGGGTTGTAAAATCAACATTTTAATTTGAAAGACCACTTTCAGGCCAAAATATAAATATATTCAAAATGTTCTATGACCATTTGAATTTTTTCTTCTTAATCCTTGTAGCAAATATAACTTATATCAAAATCTAGTTCATGCCCAACATGATGAATGATGGGTTCTGGATAGCACACAAAACAATGCGATGAATAAAAAGTCCAAAAATCAAATTTGGATTTAGGCTACAAAATTAAAACCCATTGGCCTAAATTTACCCAACAACACATTTTCCAAATAAAATTCCAATTCTGAATTCACAATGAAATTTTGTTATCCACACAAATTATCACATTTGCATTTTTATATCATTATTCACATGCAATCTTCAAATGACTATAACTATATGAGAATGGACTCAAATTGAGTCAAGTAAGAAATTCTATTATATAATTCTATCATCCCACAAAATAATATGAAATCAAAACGTCCAAATGCCACTTTTTACACTTCTTCCATTTTTCAAGCAAAACCATAAACTCTCATAAACTCCATTAAAATAGTTTCAATTTTCAACTTTCAAAAATTAAAATTCTAGATATACCCTTTAGTTTTAAAAGTGCCCAACACCCCTCTTTTAACATAAAATTCACATTTTCACTATTTCTAAAAAATTGGGCAGCATAACACTACTTAAGGCATGTTTTTGACATTTTTTTACAAAATAAATGATACAATACATGAAACCAAAATGTGTAATAATATGAAACATTCTAAATCTTATTGCTAAACAAAAAAAATTGATTTAAATTGAAAAGATTAAGTATGGAGAGAGAAATCAACAAAACTCTACCTCAACTTGAGCAAAATTTTAAAATTGAAGAACTCTTCACATACCCAATCATAGCTTTAATCTTTTGGACAACATGAAGAATTTGAAGAGACTAATCTATTGAGCTTCTATCCACAAAAAACTTTTCAATCAATTTCTCCCACAAAAAAATCAAATTTCTTCATGTAGAAGAGTTTGAGAGCTAAAAACAATTTTTTTATAAGAATAACAAAAACTCCTCTCCTTTTCTCTTTCTTTCTTTCTTTAAAAAAAAGACTTTCACTTCACTTTTTGAAATATTTAAAATAACTAATAATTAAAATACATTCTTTATTCTCAAATATCTAATTTATCATGATAATGCAATGCCTATCAAAATAAGCACATATATGTTATATTTATCTTTTTTAAAATATCAATTAATCTATTTTAGATATTTAATAAACATTTACTCTATAAACTCAATATAATAGTAAATCATAGATTTAATAAACATTTTCTTTCTTCTAATCTCCAATTATTTCCAAGTGCCCAAAATATTATTCAATTATTATTTCGCCATCCAAGGTCATATAATAATCTATGTAAACTTATTTAATCAAAATTAACTATTAAATAAAATTATTAATCCAACAAAATTCATAACTTACAATAAAACTTCTACAAAATGCATCTAAACACAAAGACACTTATCACAAGGTATCCGCATAGGGTTAGGGTTATTAGCCTTTACTATATACTGCCAACTAGTTGTTTGCAGTGATCATTGCACTTTCTATTCTTCCTACATGTTGGCTTCAAGATTTGAGCATCCTATCTTATATTTTAGCCGGTGGAGTGATAGCTTCATTGTTGGTAGTAATATGTTTATTTTGGCTTGGAATAGTGGACAAAATTGGGATTCACCATAGAGGCACTCTTTTGAATGTCACCAATTTTCCAATAGCAATTGGTCTATATGGATATTGCTATTTTGGCCATGCTGTTTACCCAAACATCTACACATCTATGAAAAACTGCTCACAATTTACTCTTGTTCTCATTACAAGCTTTCTAATATGCACAACAATGTATCCTGTTGTTGCTGTCATGGGCTATATGATGTTTGGAGAGGCAACAGAGTCTCAATTTACAATTAATATGCCCACCACTTTTGTAGCTTCCAAAATAGTTGTCTAGACTACGGTTGTGAATCCTTTCACCAAATATGCATTGACCATAACCCCTGTGGCATTAAGCTTGGAGGAGCTGTTACCTTCAACTCAATCAGTTTACAATGGTTCTCTGTAATAATTAGGACTTCTTTGGTTGTCTCAACATTAGTAGTGGCTCTTGTGGTACCAATCTTTGGCTTTGTGATGGCTCTTATTGGATCTTTGCTCACAATGCTTGTGGCTTTGATCTTGCCATGTGTTTTCTTTCTGAGCATAGTTGGTCATAAAGTAACATGGATGCAGGGCATACTATGCACAACCATAATTATTATGGTGTGACATGTTTAACAATTGGCATATATTCTTCTGTTTCTGGAATCATACATAGCTTGCATTAGTGCACCAAAAAGTCAAATCTAATCCAATCCGATTTATTGTTGTTATCTCTTATCTAGGAGAATTTTAAGTGGGTCATGAACAAATATAATATTTGAAATTTGAATCCTCAAAGCATATCAGGAGCGAAAGGTTATGATATCATTGACTTCTTTTCCAAGGCCTGCATTATTGTCTTTATTTTTTATATTTTTTATTTATTTTATCACATAGAATGCTCTACATTGGGTCAAAAGACTAGAGAGTTACAAAGCTTTATACATTATCCAGTAACAACTGATTTTTTTGTAACAAAGAGCTTAACTAGTGTTCCAAATATATACAATGGCAATCAAAAAGTATGTGCTTGTTGTTATAATTTCTCTTGTCATGACTTCCAAAACATTGGGTGGAAGCATAAAAATTTTACCATCACTTGTTGCTAGCAGAATCCCTCCCTATTTTCTCATGAAGGATCCTTTGATTGAGTCAAAATGCCCCACCAGGATATTGCACTGATTATAGTAAATAAAGAATCACTAAAAATTAGTATGCACCTAGAGACAAAATATGCCATTAGTTCCTACAATTACAAGTATTTTTGAACTTGTTATATTGTCACTATAGTGGGGCCACCTTTACCACCTCTAATATCACTTCATCAGCAAAGTTAGCAACCTTGTTGTACATTTTTTGTGTAGGATCACCACTAGCTTCTTTCCACTCATTACATTGATTAATAATCTCATCCTTATTGTGCTGAAAGTGTCTTATGATTACATCTTTAAAGCTAGGATCCAGGTCCCTAAGTGCACCAAGAATAGCAATTTTCAATGTATTATATCTGTGGTTACGATTTTCTCCTTCAGCCACATCACAAGAATGTGCCCAAGTCTCATGTCCTGGTTCATTATAGAAGGGTTCTGCTACAAATATCAAACTCTGAATAGAAACAAGAACTTGCAAAAGAGTTGATTTCCAAGGTTGCCAGCTGGGACTATCCCAAGTTTCAAGAAAACTCAAGAAGACCTTCCCATCTACATATAAGTTGGAATTAAACCACACTTTTCCACATCCTGTTGTAAGGAAATTTACTTTATGAGGCACTTGAGGATAGTCTGGTGGAAGATAAATATTGAATATAAAGATTCCATTTTGATATGGAGCTCCTTTTGGACCCAATATCAAAGCTTTTAACAAATCCATTCTCACAGGATCCACTCGCACATGTATACCAGATTCCCATTCCAAAGGAAGATTTGTTGCCAGTGAAGCTACCTCTTTGGCAATATGCAACATCCTATTCTTATTGTGCACGCCTGTGTTATCAATGCTTTGTCGATTTGCTCCTGACTCATCAAAATGATAACTATAGCTGTGGTGGAGAAAGCTTTCCCAAGAAAAGGATACTCTCCTGTTATGTATGTGGAGCCTAATCAGACTTATCCATGGGGTCAAGGGGCTATTGGACTTGCTGTTGGTGGACATAGCCCAGGGATTGGGTGAACCACGTTAAATTTTGTGTTATTGTGTTCTCTCTTGTTTGTTAATATTTGCATTTTCTGCTTATTATCCTAACTAGTGGTATCAGAGCGAGGTTGTTTCGTTCGTTCTTTCATCTATTCTCTGAAGTAGGTCTCATGAGTTAGTGGGAGAGTCTCTCGGTTAAGTGGGAGAAATGGCAGACGAGGGTAGGCTGAAGGTTGAAAATTTTAATGGGTAGAACTTCCAGTTATGGAAGATGCAAATGGAGGACTATCTCTATCAGAAGGATCTATGGTGGCCATTAGAGGGAATAGCCAAGAAAGAGGCAACAATGTCTCAGGAAGATTGGGATATTTTGGATAGGAAGGCACTGGGGAGTATTTGTTTATGCTTAGCACAATCAGTGGCATTCAATATTACTAGAGCAATGAAAGCTAAAGATCTGATGGACACCCTAGCGAAGTTGTATGAAAAGCCTTCAGCTTCAAACAAGGTTTTTCTTATGAAGCATTTATTTAATATGAAAATGGTAGTAGGTAGATCAGTTGCTGATCATTTGAATGAGTTTAATATAGTTACAAGTCAGTTATCCTCAGTTAAAATTACTATCGATGATGAGGTTAGGGCTCTCTTGATTTTGTGTTCTTTGCTAGAAAGCTGTAATGGCTTGGTAATGGTTGTTAGTAATTCTGTTTCTGGTTCAAATACCTTAAATTTTGATGATGTTATTGGTGTTATATTGAGTGAGGAAATTTGTAGGAAAAGCTTAGGGGCATCCACATCGGGTAGTGTATTGAACGCAAAAAGTAGAGGCAGAACAAGAGATAGAGGAAACAACTCTAGAAATCATGGGAAATCAAGAGGAAAATCAAAGGGAAAGAGGTCTGAATCCAAAGGGCCAAATGATTGCTGGTACTATGGAAAACCAGGTCATAAGAAGAAAGATTGTTGGTCTCAGAAGAAAGATCAAGGAGACAAAAATCATGGAAACAAGGAGGCAAATGTGGTAAGTAACAAATCCGAAGAGGATGCTTTGCTCTTGTCTTTAGAAAATGTTGATGATTCATGGGTGTTAGATTCGGGGGCTTCATTTCATGCTACACCCCATAGAAGTTATTTTGTTGATTATGTCCAAGGGGATTTTGGCCTAGTTTATTTGGGAGATAATGAACCCTGTCAAATTGTTGGAAAAGGAAAAATCAAGATTAAGTTGCATAATGGGAATCATTGGCTACTACAAGAGGTAAGACATGTTCCAAGGCTGAGTAGAAATTTAATTTCAGCAGGGCAACTCATTGATGAGGGTTGCACAGTTATTTTTAATGATAAAAATTGGAAGGTTTCAAAAGGTTCCTTAGTAGTAGCATAAGGTGTGAAAGTAGGCACCTTATATCTTTTTTTAGGTCATACCGTTCCTTCTACTTTTATTATTTCAGAAGATAATGAATATTCAGGAATAGTGGCTGCAGTTGAGTAGGAAGAACATCAAACTGTTGCTGTAGATTCTGACACAACAATATGGCACAACAGACTCAGGCACATGAGTGAGAAAGGTGTGAAATTACTTCATTCAAAGAAATTTTTACTTGGTCTAAAATGTGTTAATATGGATTTCTATGAAAGTTGTGTGTATGGAAAGCAAAAGAGAGTTAGTTTTGTAAAGAGTGGGAAGGAAAAGAAAGATGAAAAATTAGAGCTCATGCATACAGATGTATGGGGTCTAGCTCAGGTATCTTCCCTTGGTGGCTCTCAGTATTATGTTACATTCATTGATGATGCAACTAGGAAAGTATGGATATATTTCATTAGACAAAAATCTGATGTATTTGAAACTTTTAAGAAATGGAAAAGCTTGGTTGAAAATGAGACTGGAAAAAGATTAAAATGTCTCAGATCTGATAATGGCGGTGAGTATTGCAGCAAAGAATTTGAAGATTATTGTGCCTCTATTGGTATTCGTAGATAGAAAATAGTTCCAAGGACTCCACAGGAAAATGGAGTGGCTGAACGCATGAACAGGACAATAATGGAGCATGCAAGGAGTATGAGGTTGCATGCTAGGCTGCCCAAAAATATGTGGGCAGAGGCTGTGAGCACTGCTATTTATTTAATCAATAGAGGCCCCTCTACTCCTTTGGACTGTGGTATTCCAGAGGAAGCATGGAGTGGTAAGAAGGTGAGCTATTCTTTTCTCAAAACCTTTAGTTGTGAAGCTTTTGTACTTATAGATTTAGAAAATAGAACCAAGCTGGAAGCTAAGTCAAAGAAATGTGTATTTGTTGGATATGGCATTGATGAATTTGGTTATAGGCTTTGGGATTTTGAAAATCATAAAATTGTAAGAAGCAGGGATGTCATATTCAATGAGAAAGTATTGTACAAAGATCTGTTGCAGCAACATGAGAAGAAAGAAAATGATTATGTAGTGCTGGATGATATTTGAAATGATAATGTTCCAGTAGTTCCTTATGCTCCGCAACAACAACAACAAAAAATACCACACACCCTAGTGAATGTTAGATGGTCAACAAGGCTAAGTAGACCTCTAGAAAGATTTTCTCCATCTTTGTATTCTATTTTGTTAACAGATTCTGGTGAACCTGAATGTTATAATGAAGCTGTGCAGGTGGATACAAAGCTTCGGTAGGAGTCTGCAATGATAGATGAAATGGACTCTTTGCTAAAAAATAAAACATGGGATTTATGTCAGTTACCTGCAGGAAAATGGGCTTTGCAGAATAAATGGGTTTATAGGTTGAAAGAAGAAGATGGAGGTAAGAAAAGATTTAAAGCTAGATTAGTCGTAACAAGATTTGCACAGAAACATGGTATTGATTTTGATGAGATTTTTTCTCTAGTTGTTAAAATGACTTCTATTCGTACTGTTTTAAGTATTGTGGCTACTGAAGATTTGCATTTAGAGTAGCTTGATGTTAAAACAACCTTTCTTCATGGTGATTTGAATGAAGAAATATATATGGTACAACCACAGGGATATGAGGTCAAGGGTAAGGAAAGTTTAGTGTGCAAATTGTAGAAAAGTTTATATGGTCTGAAGAAAGCACCTCGGCAATGGTATATTAAATTTGACACTTTTATGCATGAGAATGGATACAATTGATGTAATTCTGACCATTGTGTTTATTTCAAGAGGTTAACTAATGACAGCTACATTATTTTATGTTTATATGTTGATGATATGCTTGTAGCTGGTTCTAACATGGATCATATTAAGGGGTTGAAACAATAGTTAGAAAAATCTTTTGCTATGAAGGATTTGGGGGCAAAAAAACAAATCCTTGGCATGAAAATTTGTAGAGATAGGAAGAACAAAAAATTAATTCTATCTCAGGCTGATTATGTTGAGAAGGTGTTGCAGAGATTCTACATGAAGGATGCCAAAGCTGTCACTACACCTTTGCCTGGTTATTTGAAATTGACTAAAGAAATGTGTCCAAAGACACCAAAAGAAGAGGCAAGAATGTCCAAGATACCTTATGCTTCAGCTATAGGGAGCTTAATGTATGCTATGGTATGTACTAGGCCAGATATTTCACATGCAGTGGGAGTCGTTAGCCAGTATATGAGTCACCCTAGGATTGAGCATTGGAATGTAGTCAAATGGATTCTTAGATATTTGAGAGGTACATCCAATAAGTGTTTACACTTTGGGGGATCTTCTACTACTATTCATGGCTATGTTGACTTAGATTTGGTAGGAGATATTGATACCAGATGGAGTACTACAGGTTATGTATTTACTATTGGTGGGACAGCAGTGATTTGGATTTCTCGGTTACAAAAGGTGAATGCTTTATCCACTACAGATGCAAAGTATTTTGCTGCTACAGAGGTAGCCAAGGAGATGATATGGCTTGAATTCTTCATGGAAGAATTGGGACATCCATAGGTAGATAATTATTTGTATTCAGATAGTCAGAGTGCCATTCATCTTGCAAAGAATTCTACTTTGCACTCAAAAAAAGAGCACATATAGTTGCGATATCATTTCATTCAGTCAGTATTGGATGATGGACAGTTAAGGTTAGAGAAGATACATACAGATGATAATCTAGTAGATATGTTTACAAAGGTAGTGACAAGGGAGAAGCTAAATTCATGTTCAACTTTGGTTGGTCTTCTAGATTGAACAGAATAAAAGAACAGCAGAGTCCAGAGTGGTTTCATTATTCTAGTGGGAGCTACAGGTTTTGGTCAATCAGTCTCCAAGTGGGAGGATATTGTTGTGGAGTCTGATCAGTCTCCAAGTGGGAGATTGTTATGTATGTGGAGCCTAATCAAACTTATCCATAGGGTCAAGGGGTAGAGCCCCTTGTGGGGTCCTGGGGCAGTGCCCCAGGTGGGGTCAAGGGGCAGAGCCCCTGATGGGGTCAAGGGGCAGTGCCCCTCGATGCTAAGAATGACTTAATAATATTGTAAAGTGTTGGCCATCTATTTTCTATTAGTTAGAGTATTTTTTCCCTAATTTCATTATGTCAAAAATACTTGTAAAAGGGCTTAGGGTTTGAGATTCATTGTATGAGGGATTATTGTAGCTTCCCGCGGTGGTATTGAGTTGCAGGTTTCAGATTGTAATCGCTAGATAATAATAAAGATATTGGACTCGCTGTTGGTGGACGTAGCCCAGGGATTGGGTGAACCATGTTAAATTCTGTGTTATTGTGTTCTCTCTTGTTTGTTAATATTTTCATTTTCAGTTTATTATCCTAACATCTCCAAATTGTAGTGGCTTCAAGATCTCTTTATATAAAGAAATATTCTTACAATTGTCTGAATTGACTTCAATAAAATCAATAGTTTTGGAAATTTCTTCCTTTAAAGCAGATGTTGTCTGGTTTGAAGTTGGTTCACAATCTCCTGTCATTGACTCTTCATCCTCTGAAATAGGAATCACATATGGGGTAGAGACAATTTGTTTCTCAAATGCAACTGCCAACTTATCATAGCACTCCTATAGACACCTTGCAATGTCAAGATCAGTTTCCACATTTTTGTCATTGTTAGTATCTTTGAATCTCTTCACAATAATCTTTTCTTTCTCATACATATTCTTCATTTTCTTTAAGATAGAATTATCACTCCAAACATTACCATGAACATCAGAACCTCCTTTTATGTTAGTTTGGAAGGAGGTTCCTAGCAATATCATCAGTAGTTCTGGATATTGTGCCATGGTTTTCAACAGGTCTGCTAGCTAAAGATATAATGTACTTCTTGCACGGATGTCCATCATGGAATCATTCATCACTAGGTATTCTAAAAGTTGAGTAACTTGATTATCACGTTTAAATAGAACATAAGCAGAGAAACCTAAGATAGGCTTAAGCTGGCTTGAAAGAATATTGTTAAGAAAACTTGCTAAAGATTTGAGCACACTTTCTGTCCGATAGTCAAGTTCCTTTTTAGCCTTTTTAATTTTCTCTATAGTTGACTTACCCTCATGTCTGTGACCACCAAAAGCAGTCCCTGGCCCCCAGACAGTCTTCACCATATTAGAACCATATGGGGTAAGTAGTTCCAAATTAATGCCACTAGGATGATAACCAACATTTGGTGTACTTGTACTAGGTTGGTTTCCAGATTTATGACTCTGTGTATTATGCTTATTACAAGGTGGCTTTCCAAGCTGATCATTAGATCTAGTGGTTCCAATGGTATACTCATTATAAATGAGTTCCAATTCTGTCACTATATCATTGATTCTGTAATTTGTTGCTTCATTGCAAATGTGGCTACCTTTGCTTCCACTTTACTTACATTGGGAATCAAAGGCAAACCCACAAGATGCACACCAAGAAAATTCACAATTTGTACATACCCATGAGTCTAGACATTGAATGCTCTCATTACTTATTGCACTCTGGAGATAATTTGCATCATTGTTCTTCTTTGTCTTTCCTTTTCCTTTAATTGAAGACATCCTTGAACATTTTACTACCTTCCCCTGCTAACACTTAATACAATTGATCATATTGGCACTTGACATTGCACCATAAAGATCTCAGTAAGTAGTCCTCAACCAGTTCTCATAGCTTTCTACAGTGCTAATACCAAGTAAATGGATTAAGTCTTCTTTGCTAAGCTCCATTCCACACCTCAGATTTGGACATAAACAAAAAATTGATTGTGACACTGCTACCAGGATTCAACTATGTAGCTTTCAAGTCAAACTCATTGACCCATGTTTCATGAGTAGTGGTTCACATGAACCCATCTCTCATGAGAATGAATGGAACACTTAGCACTTATTGCATCTAGGTGAAGCTCACATGGGTGACGCATCAAGATTTCAACTATCCCAGTATTTCTCCTACTCAAGCGTACTTAACGTTGGAACTTCTACCAATGTTAAGTCCACTTAGCCTACTACCCCATTTACAAAACCTTCAGCAAGTGTTGTGCCTTATGAACCATTCATTTTAAATCCCTTTTATCTCATCAATTGATAAGTAGGAGATATCTTCTACTTATAAAAATTATTCTTATTCATCTTCTTCTTCTTCCTATTTCACTAGTGTATCTCACCGCCTCACCACTGTGAAGCAGAGATCAACACACTCTGTTGGTTGTTGTTGGTCACTAGGTCATGAAAGTTTTAACCAGCCCAACACTTGAGACCTTCTTAAATGTATTGCATGCTATATTCATATACATAATCACTAGTAGAATTTGGGAAATAAATGACCAGGTGACTAAAAATTTTAGTCATGTGACTAAAACTGATCACGTTCTACAAATATAAATGACTAAATAAATGACCAATTTGGTCATCGAGTAAAATCACAACTAAAATGACTAAATAATTAGTTACCCTAATAAAAATGACTAAATGAATGATTAATACTCCTTTACACATTAACATTTGATAATATCATATACTTATATTCTTAGAAGTTGCATTTCACCAATAATGTGTATTCGCTAATAGACTTATTGTGCAAACATTATTCCAGCCATTATATTGTACAAACATTGTTGGATACTGGAAAATCTATGTTTCATTTCATCGGTATATACTTAGAAGTTTCATTTCATTAGTAATGCTTGTTCACTAAGGGCTCGTTTGTTTGCTGGAATTAGACTAGAATTGGGATTTTCAAATCCTGAAATTGACATTTTTGATGTTTGTGTTCAAAACATGAAATTGGAATAGGGATTTGTTAATTCCCATTTACTCCCAAAACCATCATTTGAATCTTCCATCTAAATAGGTGGAATTGGAAAATCAATTCCAATTCCACTTAAATGAGAATTGGGGGTAAAGAAAACTTTATAATATTTTGAAATTCATATGCAAACAACATTTTCCATCTTCTCATTATGAATTCCAGGTGAATCAAACGGTTCCAGTCATATTCCAAAAACCATTTTTTGGATTTAAAACTTCCAGAATTGTCAAATACTGGAATTTGACAATTCTAGCATTATTTAATTCTAGCAACCAAACATACCCTAATAGGTCGAGTTTATTGAAAATGAAGATTTTTCCAAAAAAAAAGAATATTTTTCCCTAAAAATGAAGATTGATTGACTTCTATCTTCACTTGCCACTCGACAATGTTAGTTAGATAATTAGTCACACAAACAAAATTGACTAAACAAACATAAAATATTAATTTTATGTCACTCCCCTTTCTATTTATTTTTATTTGAATAATGTGTTTAAATGAATTTTTTTCTCTGTTCTAGAATTTATTTTAAAATCGATAGACATAAATTTTCAATTTATTATTTTTAAATATTTTTTTTTGAAATTCTATTAGCCAATAGAAAAAAATATTTGAAATGTCTTCTTTTGCCTTGTGAGTGAATGAAAATAGTAGAAGTATTTTCAAATTGGCGCCAGTAACCAGTTTGCATGCCTATGTACAAAAATATTTCTACTCTTTTGGTCTAAGGTGATGTGCATTACTATCATTTCAAAGACCCCTCTCTTGATCAAAACCCTCCTGTTTCTTCAAAAACTACCAATCTGGAAACTGCCTTGCAACTGTATGTCAACTTCAACCAGGGCTCTGGCTGTTTCGTTGTTGGCACAGAACAAGACTTCTAGCTATATAATTGGGATATTTTTTGAGAACCATTTTGCAAGTTTTGAATAGTGGTGACAGTAATAGAATCGAGGAGATGTTATTCTAGTGTGATATTTTAGCTCTATTTTGTGAGGGTATGGATTCCCAATTCCCCTATCATGAGATGAACATCACGGACAATGTATCAAGGAATTGTTGTTCTGATCAAAGGTTCCAGCCATGAAATTACAATAGGACTGTATTGTATTGGTTCTAGAGCATCATATTTATGTATATAATTTTATGGATTTGAAATTATTGCATCATATTTAGACCATTCCAAACCCTAAGGCTTTGTACGTCACTTCTCATGGGTCTAATTCATTTGTATTGGTCTGACACAGTTTGAACAAGAGGCAGATAAGGGTTGAGAAATATGGTCTAAAGAGAACTGAGATTATTTTAGCACATGATTCTCTTATTACATGCTTCACCTTAACTCTTGATGGAGATCTCCTTGCAACTACTTGCACAAAAGGGACTCTTGTTCAGATTTTAAACACACTTGTCACAATCAAATTGTAAAAGGTATAATATAGTTTTCTCTCTGTGGATTTATTTAGCTTCTATTGTCAATTTTAGATCAACATTTGGCTTCAATATACAAGGGAAAATTTGTTGGCTCACTTATATCTAATGTTAGCAATGTGTTCCTTGACCCCAGTGTAAATTAATTGATCAGTTTGCCCAAAGCAAGAAGTGCCACTTGGGCACTCAATTTTATTGACTTTAGAACCTAAGAGGGATTTTCTATGATATTTCATGGGAAGGCTCATATTCTATACTTTCTTCTGAGGTCTTAAGGAAGTCCTAATGCCTTTCTTCTTAAATTTTTTTGACATCTCATTGGAAATACCTTCCACATAAGGAAGAAAACCATAAGCATACCAATGGATTCATCACCCTTAGCATGCATTTTACAACTATTTTTAGCTTGTTTGACACCCTAAGATACATGTTTTCTTCTAAACTTATTTAATTTAATTTTTTCCAATAGGAGATCTCTTAGCCAATATGATGATCACACACTGAGAAGGTTCTTGCAGAAAGGGTTTTTATGATACATGCTTTTTGGGAAGGATGGTGCTAAGACCATGCATGAAAGAGGAGATTTATGTGAATGGATTTTCTTTACACTTTTTGTGCACTAGATGCATCAAATTTCCTAAAGAGAAGAATCTCAAGGGAATTGCTTTTCATGTACTTTCTCTAATAATATCCATAGCCTTGTTTAAATGGGTGTGAAAATCCTTGAGCTTATCAAGGGCATGCTACCAATTGATGTTTCCCATCTGTGCATTGTTTCCACCATCTTAGTTTTACAAAGGAGGAGTTGAGTGCTTCATGAAGAGATTAACAATTATTGGGGATAATGGGGAAAACCATCAACACTCTGTTTGACTTCTCATAGAAAACAAAATTGAAAATGAAGAAGGTTAATTGAAGACAAAGCTCAATTAGAAAGGAAATCTCATTGTCTAATAGATTATTAATGATCTGAATCACATCATGGTCTAGAACCATAATAATTATACATAGATACTAAACTGAATTTGACAAGGATTTCATGTTCAAAAAATTTCTTATCAGGTTAATGAATTCTAGAAAATAGGTCAAATATTTGATAATGGAATTAACTTGTACCATGATAGGTTTAATTTTCCTATAAAAAAAAGAAGCCAATTTGTGTGTGGGAGCATTGGTGGTGTCTATGATTGGTCCTCAAGAAATACCTTATTTATGAATTATCAGAACTCCATAAATCCTTGGGGTGATCTCTTTGTTAGGGATGAGATGTTTTTCAGTAATATCATTCAAGGAGAGGGTGATTGCAAGTTTAGATCTCTTCATGATTGTGGAAATAGGATTGGAATCAATAACATAATCAATGCCATTGTTAGTAAGATAATCAATCATATTAATCACATAAACATTCATGTTTGTGAATACAATACCATTCTCTTTTTTTACCTTCACGGTGACAATCTCTTTGTTTTAATTTAACATCTTCAAAGTAGTCCACTCATCTTTTTAAATAATACAATTTGGTGGCTTGGAATGCCCCAAGGCTATGATGCAATCTATTTTGATACAATATAAAGAATTTCAAGTATCTAATATATATAAAGATAAGGTTTCTAAAAGAATAAACTCCCCACATAGTTTGGAGGTTACTCTCTTTAGACAAACCATCAATTGTTTATGTTAAGAGAGGTGCTAGAGAGATTGAATGTTCCCTCCCAATGTTATTGAACTTAGGAAACTAATCCATTAATGCAAGCATGGCAATGAACGATGATGACCATGTTCTTCTTCTACACCAAATTTTGACACAAGCATGATAGTGTTGAACTCCTAGTTGGGAATCTAGTTTTTGTCCTTACCATCTCTTTGTTTCCTTGAGAAATCTTTCCCTTACTACTTGAATTTGTAGTTGGTTCATATGACTAGGGATTGACTCATTTTTGTTTATATTCATTTAACGTTAGTGTTGGAGATTTTCCAGCAGGCCAGTACTGACTGTATGTTTGTCATTGATGAAAACATATGGAAAGTAGCATGCATAGAAGTTTTATGTAGTAAGCCTTTAGTATATGAAGCATGGACATGATATTAGCATGATATCATGGGCGTAGAGGTTAATTGTTAGTACAGACAGTTATATAGCAGCTTGTGTCAATAGTGTTCCTGACAGAGTAACATGCAGTGTTCTGTGTATGGTTGTCCGTATAGTTATCATGGAGCCTTGTGTGCTTGGATATATGTTGAAGAAATGCTAGCAGTGTTTTAGTTATGGATGCATAGTCCATTAATGAGTAGAAGTGAAGTTATGCAGTTGCTATTCACCAACAGCAGTTTCCTATGTTTATTCAAAAGAGCCGATAGAGATTTTATCAGTTCTTGAGTTGCGCCTATATTTAGGGTATGCACCCTTGGAGTTAAACTTAGAGAAGAGTTATTGATGTTCTGTTAAGAGTGCATGAGTTAATTCAACTTACAAAGAAAGATCCAATTGTTTTGGTAGAGCCAATAGTGTGTAGCGTGCATCTACAATTATCTTATTGGATAGGTCCTAGAATGTGTTGCGTGCATAATAGAGCCAACATAATGTTTATTGGAGTTTTTTTATGGTTTCTCTAATATGATTTCAAGGTGGTTCTAATAGGCTGACTTGTTTATACCATTTAGAGGAAAGATATTTATAGGCAGTCATTTGTGATTGCTTAAGTGTGGTTCATGGTTGGTTAAGAAGAGCAGAGCAGAGTGTGCAAAGTGTTGAGCCATCAGAAGAAGGTCTATGTGACCAAGTAAAGTACTTGTGCTATTCATTGGAACTGATCCAGATAGCAGGTCAAAGTGTAGTTCATCAAAATCCAAATATAGTGTGTATCTATTATTCAGAAGGTTGTAGCCTTCACCCGTTTGAGTAGTGAGCTCTCAGACAGTGCGTCCTCTCCCCTAATAGGGAGAATTGTAAAAGAATCCTAACAGGGTCCGACCCTTAACAAGGTTTACTGTACTTAATATATTGTAAAGCAACTCCTACCAGGGTTAAGGATCTTCTAACAAGGATCATTATACACTAGTATAGAATATTAGTGGGTATCAAGTCCCATTAGGGTTTTTACCTATTTGGCTTTCCCCGTAGCCAAAATATTGGTGTTGTGTTCATGTGTTATTTCATTGTGTTTATGCTTTATGTTTAAGTATACTTAATTGGATAAAGAATTGAATCTTGTAGATAACTGATTCACCCCCCCCCCCTCTCAGTTATCTCTTGGGACTATTCCTAACAATTGGTATCAGAGCCAAGTGCCTAAGAGAGAAATTTTAACATCTTGAGGTTGATCAGATGGCATACTTCAGGAAAGAAAGTCCTAAGTTTGATGGAGGGAATTATCCTGATTGGAAGAACAAGATGGTTACCCATTTGTAGTGCATTGGTTTTGAAGTTTTTGATGTAACTATCAAAGAAGAAAAGATAGCTACCCTAGAAGACCTTGCATAGGATGATGCTACTGATAGGAAAAAGGAATTGTTTCATCAGAATGCCATTGCCAAAGAAGCCCTTATCAGTGCCCTATCTGATGGTGAGTTTTCAAAAATAAAAAAGGTAGATACAACCCACAAAATATGGAAGCACCTAGAAGACATATTTGAAGGAGACAAACAAGAAAAGGATGTGCATAGAAAGACATGGAAGAAAAGATACAATGCATTAGAGATGCTACCTGAAGAAAAAATCAAAGCTTATAATCAAAGGATAAATGAAGCAGTTGCTGGAATCATAAACAATAGTGGAGAGATTTCAAAAGAGGACATTATGGATAAGTTAATGACTACTCTCACTCCCAAATATGAAAGAAAGATCAACAGCCTTGACGAGACCATGCAACTTACATCTAATTTCAAGAGAGAGACTTTGATTAGCAAAATCTCAACTTTTGAGATTTCAAGATTGAAGACAGAACCAAAGAGTGAGACAACCTTCAAAGAAATAGTTCATGGTAGAAAATCTGCAAACACTTCTGGTAATTTTGATGATGATGATGATGAAGAGAAAACACTAGATGATTTCATTGCTATGATTGCCAAAAGAGAAAAGAAAGGAAAAGGAAAATATGAAGGTCAATTACCATTTAAGTACTTTTCATGTAATAAGATTGGTCACTTTGCATCTAAGTGTCCCACTAGAGCTAGAAAGTTAAAAAAGGATTACAAGCCTAAGTATTCTAAGGAATGCACTATGCTGGAGATGGATTTTCAGATGAAGAATTTGGTGAAGAAGAAATTGGATTCATTTCTATTATAGACAAGATGAATAAAAAGACAACTCATGAAGATAAGAAAGAGAATCAAGAACTAGCATTGATTTCACAAGCTGACATAAGGACATACTAGATTATAGACAGTGGTTGTTCACATCACATGACAGGTGATAAAGGCAAGTTTGTTCATTTGGACAAATACAATGATGGTATGGTTAGATTTGGAGACAACACTCCTAAACCAATAGTTGGAAGAGGAGCCATCTTTGGATGGAAAGACTAGTACTAATGATATTGTTTATGTTGATGGTTTGAAACATAACCTTCTCAGTGTTGGACAGTTACTTGGAAAAGGATATCAGTTAGAGTTCAAAGATGAAAAATGTATCATTAACAACAAAGATGGTGTTATGATTGCATTAGGCTCAAAGACAAGAGGTAATGTTTTTCAACTCAATTCAGAAGCAAGTTGTTTTGTTGCTAAAGTTGATGACAATTGGTTGTGGTATAAAAGACTATGTCATATCAATTTTGATAATATAGTAAAGATAAGAAATGTAAAGGCAGTAAGAGATCTACCTAGCATAGCAAATCTAGTTGATACTATATGTAGGGAATGTGTGATGGGGAAGCATGTGAGAAATTCATTCAGGAGCAAGCAAAATTTAGTAGAGAACAAGTTGGATTCGATTCATACAGATCTATGTGGTCCAACTCAAATGAGATCATACTATGGTTAAAGGTATTTCATTTTATTTGTTGATGATTATACTAGGATGATGTGGGTTGCATTCTTGAAAGATAAGTCAGAAGCATTTGAGAAATTCAAAATATTCAAAGCTAAGGTTGAGAATGAATCTGGACTAAAGATAAAATGTTTGAGATCGGATAGAGGAGGAGATTTCACCTCTGGCAGATTCTATGAGTACTGTGAAGAACATGGCATAAAGAGACAATTAAGTACACCTAGAACCCCTCAACAAAATAGAATTGTAGAGAGAATGAATATGATCATTCTTGATACAGCATGCACCATTATGATAGAAGGAAAAGTTGCACACACCTATTGGAGAGATGCGGTCAATACAACAGTCTATACCATCAATAGAATTTAATTGAGGCCAGGCACTGACAAAACACCATATGAGCTATGGTTTGGTAATGTTCCCACAGTAAAATACTTCAGAATCTTTGGAAGAAAGTGCTACATCAAGAGGGATGAACTAGTAGGCAAGTTTGATGCAAGAAGTGATGAATGTATTTTTCTTGGTTACTCTACTAAAATTAAAGCTTATAGATGTTTCAATTTAAGATTGAAAAAGATCATTGAAAGTGCTCATGTAAAGATTGATGAAAATTTTATGATTCAAGAAAGATATCATGATTACTCACCCATGATTGAAGAAGAACCTAGATCCTCCACTAGTGAGACAGTTATTGAAGAAATGTTTGACAATATTGATGTGTTATTCAATGAACCCGAGACAAGTGAAGAAAATACTCCTAAGGCTGATGAGTCTACATCACCTAAAGTTAAAAAGTTTACATCAAGAAATCATTCCAAGGCAGACATCATTGGAGATTAGAGCGGCAAAGTCATAACAAGATCACAAGAAAAGAACTCAGCTAGCAGTGAAGCAGTATGTTTACTATCTAAGATTGAACCTTTAAGTGTTGAAGATGCTTGTAATGATTCAAATTGGCATGATGCTATGAAAGAAGAACTTGATCAGATTATTAAGAATGATGCTTGGGAACTGGTCCCAAGACCTAGTGATAAAAATGTGATTGGAACAAAGTGGATATTCAGAAATAAGATGAATGAAGATGGTACAATAGTAAGAAATAAACCAAGATTGGTATGTAAGGGATATGCACAAAGAGAAGGCATTGATTATTCAGATACATTTGTACCTGTGAGTAGATTAGAAGTGATTAAGTTGTTTCTAGCCTTTGCTATAGTCAAAAACTTCAAAGTTTATCAGATGAATGTCAAGTTAGCATTCTTGAATGGAGACTTGAAAGAAGAAGTATACATTGAGCAACTGGAAGGATTCACCTTATCAGATAGACCTGATATGGTATGCAGATTGAAGAAGGCCCTCTATGAACTTAAGCAAGCCCCTAGAGCATGGTATGGGAGACTAGATGGATAATTAACAAAGATTGGATTCAAGAAAGGAGCAGTAGATTGTAATCTATTCATTAGAGAGACATCTGAAGGTTTACTACTTGTAGCTATATTTGTTGATGACATTATCTTTGGAGGTAACGACAAAATCAGTGCTGAATTTGCCAAAGAAATGCAAAATGAGTTTGAGATGAGTATGATTGGTCCTATCAAATACTTTTTGGGACTAAATGTGCAGCAAACAGAAAAATGAATTTTTATTAATCAGTCAAGATATGTGAAAGAGATACTGAAGAAATTCAAGATGGATGATTGCAAGCCAGTAGGAACCCCTATGATCACTGGATGCAAGCTTACAAAAGAATATGACTCACCAGTAGTAGATATAACATTGTATAAGTCTATGATTGGTAAACTCATATATCTTACTTAGACTAGACCTGATATTTCCAATGTAGTTGGTATAGTTGGAAGATTTGCAGCAGAGCCTAAAAAAAGTCACCTCATAGCAGTAAAGAGAATATTCAGATACTTGTAGGGCACTATAGATTATGGTCTATGGTATCCTAATTTAGAAAATGTTGAGCTTCATGTGTACACTGATGCAGATTGGGCAGGATGTGTTGATGATAGAAAGAGTACATCAGGTGGAGCAATGTTTCTTAGTGATAGACTTGTCACTTGGACAAGCAAGAAACAAAATTGTATTTCTCAATCAACAACAGAAGTAGAGTATGTTGCAGCAGCCTTGAATTTTTCTACAATTGTTTGGATCAAGCAGATGATAAAAGATTTTGGAATTCAGATTGATTATCCTACTGTTATTCACTGTGATAACACTAGCACTATCAATATGTCAAAGAACCCTGTGATGCATGTAAAGACAAAGCACATTGAGATCAAGTATCACTTCCTAAGAGAGGAAGTGGGAGAGAAAGAAGTCAAGTTGGACTATGTGAGTACTAAAGATCAGTTGGAAGACATATTCACAAAGCCCTTACCTAAGGATACTTTTGAGTATCTCAGGGAGCAGTTGGGAGTGATTCCCTTCCCTAATTCTGCTTAGAAGAAAGAAAGAAAGGCATCAGTCCTCAGGGACTGGTGGAAGGTTGACTACTCTACCTCAGGAGTAGTACCAGTGCTTAAAATGAATGGCGCCCTTTTCCATTGATGTCAAAGGGGGAGTAATATACAAAGTCATGAAAAACAAAAGTAAAAAGAGGAGTAATATACTAAGGGGGAGTAGTATTCAGTTTTAACAACAGTACAATTGAGGAAATGAAGAATATTAGAAAATATTGCAGCAGATGGAGGATTCATCTTTGGGGGAGTTTTGAAGAGCAAATGGAGAATGTTATAAAAGAAATGTTCATTTGGGTTTGTGGTGGTTTTTCATTCCACATGTTGCCATCAATGCCAAAGGGGGAGATTGTTGGAGATTTGCCAGCAGGCCAGTACTGACTGTATGTTTGTCATTGATGACAACATATGGAAAGTAGCATGCGTGGAAGTCTTATGTAGTAAGCCTTTAGTATATGAAGCATGGACATGATATCATCATGATATCATGGGTGTAGAGGTTAACTATTAGTACAGACAGTTATATATCAGCTTGTGTCAATAGTGTTCTTGACAGAGTAACAGGCAGTGTTCTGTGTATGGTTGTCCATACAGTTATCATGGAGCCTTGTGTACTTTGATATATGTTGAAGACATGTTAGTGATGTTTTTTTTAGGGACGTATAGTCTGTTGATGAGTAGAAGTGAAGTTATGCAGTCGCTATTCACCAGCAGTAGTTTCCTATGTTTATTTAGAAGAGCCGACAAAGATTTTATTGGTTCTTGAGTTGTGCCTATCTTTAGGTTATGCACTCTTGGAGTTAAGCTTAGAGAAGAGTTATTGATGTTTGGTTAAGAGCGCATTAGTTAATTCAGCTTACATTGAAAGATCCAGTTGTTTTGGTAGAGCTGACAGTGTGTAGCGTGCGTCTATAATTATCTTATTGGATAGGTCCCAGAATGTGTTGCGTGCATAATAGAGCTAACAGAATGTTTATTAGAGTTTGTTATGGTTTCTATAATATGATTTCATAGTGGTTCTAATAGGCTGACTTGTTTATATCATTTAGAGGAAAGATATTTATAGGAAGTCATTTGTGATTTCTTAAGTGTGGTTCATGGTTGGTTAAGAAGAGCAGAGCAGAGTGTGTGAAGTGTTGAGCCATTAGAAGAAGGTCTATGTGACCAAGTAAAGTACTTGTTCTATTCATTGGAATTGATCCAGATAGCAGGTCAAAGTGCAGTTCACCAAAATCTAGATATAGTGTGTATCTTTTATTTAGAAGGTTGTAGCCTTTGCCCATTTGAGCAGTGAGCTCTCAGACAGTGCATCCTCTCCCCTAACAGGGACAATTGTAAAAGAATCCTAACAGGGTCCAACCCTTAACAAGGTCTACTGTACTTAATATATTGTAAAGCAACTCCTAACAGGGTTAAGGATCTTCTAACAAGGATCATTATACACTAGTATAGAATATTAGTGGGTATCAAGTCCCACCGGGGTTTTTACCTATTTGGGCTTCCCTGTAACCAAAATATTGGTGTTGTGTTCATGTGTTATTTCATTGTGTTTATGCTTTATGTTCAAGTATACTTAATTGGATAAACAATTGAATCTTGTAGATAACTGATTCACCCCTCCCCTCTCAGTTATCTCTTGGGACTATTCTTAACAGTTAGGCTACCATTTTTAACTTATAGAGATCTTTTTTACTGTATTACTTTATTATTTTAAATTCGAATTTCAATTTCTACTCTAAAATTTAATGTAAAGATGATGGTATAGATCTCTAGGTTTTGAATCTAGTTCTGGTCTTTATCGACTCTTTGTTTCTTTGAGAGATCTTTCTCTTTCATAGCTATTTGTATTATTAATTGGTTCATATGTCTAGAAGTAAGGATTCACCCCACTTTTAATTTATATAATTTTAATATTAGGCTACATTTTTCAACTTCAAGGGGTCTTTTTTACTATATCACTTTATAATTGTAACTTCTAATTTCAATTTCTATTAGCATTCTTCTCTCTTTCCTTGATTCTTTTATAGGAAGTAAATGTGTGCCTTCAAGCTAAATCCAACTAAATTAACTTGAATTTGGAAGCAGCTCCATCAAACAACACAAGCCAACACTTACATGTTTGAGCATGTTATGCTCTATCTATACCAACAAGATTTAAGACACAATCTTCCAGTCAAAGTTTCAGATTTTTTCCTTGCTCTTCGACTACCCTTAGGCATGGATTAAGTACTACCCGACCCCCAAGATTTGACAACATTTTGAGAAAAAAATCATTTATCAATGGAGACATAGGTTGTGCTCTATTGTATGTTAAAATACAATGGGCTCAATGAATGCAATCTCTATCATTGTACTTATTGAACACTAAAGCCTGAATGCTAGTTATTAAATTTAGGGAATCCTCAAGAAATCCAACACATGGATGAAGGTTAGAATGCCCACATAATTTTGAGAGCTTCCTTGCAAAAAATAATTTGTGCATTACTTGAAATCATTACATTCCATGAGATGACATCTCTTTGAGAAATAATGTGAAACAATTCAAGTTCTTTGTCTATGATTCCACATTTTTCATACATCTATGATTCCACATATTACATGCATGTCTACCAAAGCATTTCAAATTATAATATCTAAATTTTTTTCCTTACAATTATGCTTTGATGGATGTAATTAGTAAGAACACTATTCTAAGGCCCCATTCGGGCACAAGCAGGAGGGATGCTGGAAAAGGATTTAATTTTACACCTGCCAATTGAATTTTCTTGAAAGTTTCTAAACCCTTTTCAATAAATTAATTGTCTGCATATTCTGTATCATTGCATTCCATGGAATGACATCTCTTTGAGGTATTATGTCAAACAGTCCACATTCCTTGTCTATGCTTCCACATTATTCATACATGTCTACCAGAGCATTTGCAAGTATACTTGACAAAAATCCTGTAATGCCCAAAAATTATTGGGCAAAACACAAACAAAACTCACTATCAAATCCTTTTATCAGAACATCAGTTTAGTAAATGTATACTTAATTTCTAGAATTTAAGCAATAGGATAGATATGAACTAGTTGCTTCTTACAAAAAAAAGATTAGCAGATAAATGAATTGTAAATATATACTTTATTTCTTCTTTTATTCAGAAAATTTAACATGGGATTGAATTCATAATATAGCAATACTATTAATTTATTAACATAGAGATCTACAGGACATTTAAATCATTTAACAATATCATTTATTAACAATATATTTCCTTTATAATTGAAGGAATTTTACATATAATGAAATATCCATTCTTTGATAAGAAATAATTTGAAATACATTTACAAATTCATGAATGTACATTTTGAATAGAACAAATTCTTTTAGGCTGGTCACACCTAAAATCAATCCTTTAATCAACAACTTCAACTTTTCATACTCAAGCAAAACCTGCAACATAAAAAGTATTTACCACATGACCATGGAGGCTCACCTCCTAGCCTAGGCCATTTCATGGCCACCCCCGAGCTAGGGGAAACAAGAAATGGATGGGTTACAAATAGACAACACATACATAAAAATGCAAGACACAATTTGGTACAAGAACATGCACAGTTGACTCCCTTCCCAAGCTTGCACAAAGGATTCAAAATTGGATCCATAAATGGGTGAAGGTGGAAACTTCTCATATGGAGACACCTTACTCATACACAACAAGAATTTCAAATTTCTTTCATGCCTTCACAAGGCTCCTTCCAAAAAACAACTCAACACCACGAACTTCAACACATCCTTATGGCCCCCAAACAAGAAAACATAAGTAGGCCCTCTTGGATGCCCATACATCCAAGCTTTCAACATATAGAATTTCCAACTAGGCCCTTCACCCCAAGACCTCCTCAAATCCTCCCAAGGATGACGAGTAATCTTGCACACCCATAACATGTAACAAAACAAGATGGTAAAATAAGAATAAAATCATAAAATCACATTGAAACTACACAATACAAGATTTACTCACAAGAGACAACAATTACAAGATTCACATAAATTTCATCATCTCAATGCAATTACAAAACATATACTTGTTAGAACCACCAACCTTTCTCCTAAGAAATGGCAATGGAGGTTTGTAGTAGAGCTTTCCCTTGATTCCTAGCTTGCTTCCTTTCTCCAAAATCCACTAGCAAATCTCTCTAGTCCTCCTCTCACTAACTCCACAAAACTAGCATAGACTAGATCAAGATGTGTACCAAATTCCTAAGCCTTTATCTCCTAAAGACTCTCAAAACATTCCTCTCTCATTCCCTCTTCCCAAAACAAATTAGGTTTCTAGATTCTAGATAATATGACACTTGCCCTTGCTATGGAAATGGGATGAAATTCAACACATGGGAAAGTGAGGCAACCTAGAGAACATTACCATTTTCGTCATTACCAAAGGTGGCCCATTTAGAGAGACAAAATGGAGGGCTAGGGAAGAGGAAATGGTATAAATAGGCCCCCTAACCCATGTAATATACTTGGGGCACTAAAAACCAACCTTAACTACACCCTGAGACTCCACATAACCCCTCAAAAACCCTAGTTAAACTTGCATCCGAAAATGGAATAATGATAACATAAACCTTGCTTTCCTAAACCGCCAACCTAGCCTAGGGATACACAAGACCAACTCTAAGGAAAGGGTGGGGTCCATATTCCACTCAAGCATGCCATCTCATCACAGTGGTGTCAAGTGACACCTTACAGAAGTACACATCACATAACACACTTGGCATGCTTAGTGGACAAATTACATTTACATTTTCACAAAATTAAATTTACTCCTAATAATGCATTTACAAACATTAACAACCACATACACACATGCATCACATATACGAATAAAAATCATGTTACAATGAGGTCATTCTCTTCTTAGAGCTGACCTTGGTTTCAAACTGATTGCACTTAGATCCATCCTTGTTTTCCAAAATTTACAAGCATGGCCATATTCCTGCACACTCGATTTCAATGTCAGTACCTCATAAAATCTTTGCATTAATAATCATTTTGAAAGTGAAATAATAACATCTAAAATTGATAAAAATCAATAACTGCATCTCATGAATCATTTCATAATCCACATTATACCCTAATTCTTCAAGCATCAAAATATCAATTCAATTTTCACATAAGCATGTAACCCTAAGTTAATCATTGAACCATTATACTATCAACATTTACTATTATGTAAGATAACGTAACAAATGCAGAATACATAATTCATATGTCATAAGGTAAGCGTGAAACCAATACAAGCATATTAAGACTATGACTAACATCATCATCATATAAATCTATACAATCATCTCATAAGATCTAATGATAGCAAGTCATAATCCAAAATAGGTCAAATGTTTCTAATCAATGTATCATCCAGATGAATCAAATGTGAAAATAACTGTCAAGCTAAGATGGGTTGGGGTAGGACCTCACATCCTCCCCCCCTAGGCATGAACTTCCTCCTGGAAGTTACCCAACTTGGGGTTAAAGTCTAGAGATGACATCTAGCTTTGTTCATTGGACAGATTTTTTTAAAATCTCAAATCTCAGGTAATATGGAAATACAAAGCTAATTCATGTTAAGGATATATGGTTTTCCTTGTTTTAAGCACTTGCAAAGTCTTAAAGTAAATCATTGATCAATTGAACCATCTATCCAAACTCACAATCATTTATTATCTTACATAGTTACCATATCTTCTTCTAGCAACAATATCACATGAGGTAATTCTATCCAACACACCAATGTTGGATCTGAGGTTAGAAGGAAATGCACTAATGCATGGGACATCTTCCCTACATCATAACTAAAATGTATTCTAACATTACTCATGATGTTGGTCCCTATGAATCTTTCAATATCTAGAATAGAGGTCCAAGATTATGTTAAAAGTATCATTTTTGACGGTACAAATCCTTAGTTTATATTGACTTTATATTATATTTGTTGATAGTTTCAAAATATCTATGCAATAAGATCATAAGGTAGTCTTACAAGGACTATACATATCACGATCAATAAATACTCTCACCAATGCTACAAGCATGGTCATAGATAGCCCTGATGACAAGGGTGAACATAGTGTGATGGAAAGCTTCTTTACAGTCTCTCCCCATTTATAATAATATGATGGATTTCCCCAATAAATCTTAGCCCTCATACAACCTACCATGAAAGAACTTGCCAACAGTTGCAACCATAAGAGCCTCATCAAATAATCAAAAAATCCATAAGAAAAATGGAAAGAATGTTTCATCAAAGTGAGATTCAAAAAAGTGGCCACATTGGTAAAACTTGTCACAAAATAAGTAAAGACAAATCCTTGAGGCAAATAAGGATATTAAAATAAAGTTTGGCTAAGTAGACCAACACATAATTTAATTACTTTTACATTGTTGGCAATTGCAAATATCAACTTGTGAAACAAAGTAAAATAAAAGAAAAAAAATTAAAAAAATTTAGCAATCCATATTCTACCACAATCATTACATGATCTATGTGACCTTTTGAGGTCACACAGAGGGAGACGAGGAAATCTCAACATATATTTATTGTGTAAATATTAAAATAGGCCAATTATGCCCTTACAAAGGATAAAGCATTAAGGTTTTCCCAAGAAAACCTTTATTTGGGGAGAGAGGTAGACACACAAAACCTTAGGGAAGGAAAAGAAATCAAACATCAATCTGTTAAAGAAAAGCCACATAATTACCCTAATGCGAAACTCAGGATCACAATATAAATAATTATTTAAAAAAATAAAATAATATTTTAATATTTCGATTAAAAATTATTATATTTTAATTTTCAAGCTTAACGTTATTCCTAGTTTATTAATTAATTAAATCAATCATTAAAAGGATTATAAACAAACCTATTAAAGAACTAATCGTAAGTTTAATATTAGGGCTAAGGAGGAATTCATTTATCTAGGTCCCCAACCGGGGGCAATAAATAATTTCTCAAAGAGTAACCATTAAGGCATTTTAAAATAATAGAAAATAAATGTATATTAATTATTATCTCCACATTAGAATAAATTAAAATAAAAAAAATTAATTAGAAGGTCATTTAATCATTGAAATTACCCCTAGTTAATACATTTATAATCTATATTCTTACACTTAATTTTCTTATATATTAAAATATTTAATACAATATCTCTTTCAAATTTTACATTTACAAAACATTTTAAAAGTCTAACATCACATTTATTTATCAATTAATTATCTAAGTTTAATAAATGATCCTAACCAAAATATCATTAAAGAGGATAAAATAGTCTTTAATAAAATTAATATTAATTCCTATAGGGTATCCAAACACAATCCTAATTTATAAAAGAAAATATTTAGGCTGGGGATTAAAATATCAAATAAATAAATAACCCACTTCTTAAAATTCATTCATAAAAAGTTAAATTATTTAATGTTCATATTTCCAATTAGAATTCTAATAATTCATGTCTAGTTAAATGGCAAAGCAAAAGATATCAAGTATACCATTAATGTATTAAAAATAATAATAATAATATTAAAACTTTGATAAGAATAATTTAGAATCAATAAAATTAATTTAAGGCTATATCAAAGTAAATTAAACTTATCTAAAACAATTTACCCAACTTTCAACCTTCAAATAATTGCAAACTAATTATATTGGTAAATATTTTAAGGTGGTGCTCACAATAATAATTTCACATACAATTAATATTAATTACAATCTTCCTAAAATAAGTGGCCACCAAGAACAAATTTAAATGAAAGATTTAAACATCAGTAGAAAAAAGAATAAAGAAATGTATTTCTAGGTGGCCCACCAAACCCTGATTCGAAATTAGGGTTGGGGCCACTTTTATAACCCACCAAAACCCTAATTTCTATTATTCTTTTTGTGCAGGGATGAATTTTCTGAGAGCTGGGAAAGAATGTGAAAGTCATTTATGTATTTATGCAAATGCACATGTGAGTGCTTACACACCAGGGGTGTGTATACACTCACATTTACATTTGTGAGAATGCGATTCCCCAGATTTACCAGGGTGAGGCTGCAGATCTCCTCCTAGGGTTTCCTATATCCCTATATAGATATACTCCAGGGTGAATCTCTGGATTTTTTAATTTTTTTTAGCCTCTTTCAGGTAAAAACATTTAGTTTAGGTTTTATGAGAAAGCTTGTTATTTTATTTTACGCAGACTACCCAGATGAGTTATGTCAAGATCTCTAAATTGGGGCTCAGAGATTTCATTTTGTGCCCCCAATCAACATATCTTCTACAAGTTAAAATAATTGTATCTACCAATCAAGTCAGAGTTTTTTTTGATTGTCTTAGGTTCCTTATGTTTTTTTTAAAAAAAAAAACTCACTGCAGATAGCCTAGGTTTCATTTTAAATCTGAAAGAGTTTATATTTATCAAAGATTTCTAACTTTTGTTTTAAGCAAACAGTATACCTTTTTTTTTTGCAGGGTTTCATCATGCATAAACTCTATGATTTTGGATATAATAATAAATTCATTTCTTATAATGTTTGAGGGTCTATTATTCTATATATATATATATATATATATATATATATATATATATATATATATATATATATATATATATATATATATATATATATATATATATATATATATATATATATATATATATATATATATATATATATATATATATATAAACATTAACCCTTATTTTTTGTTTATGCTATAAATTTTTATTTTTTTTAAAGGCTGGATGACTGGCCACCGCGTGCGCAGTCCGACCGCCGTCCTCATAGAGGCGGGAGCCAAAGCTCCACGGCCTCCACGGTGGGTGGCTACACTGGCAGCTCCACCTTAGGCACTGCAAGCAGCACCACGTGGGCGCTGCAGGGCAACACCACTATGGGTGTTGCTGTGCAGCACCTCCGCCGTCGCAATGTGGAGAAAACTCCTGCGCGGTAAGGAGGTGGGGGTAGGGTTTCGGCCCTCCGCCTTTTTTTATTATAATTTTTTTTAATATGCAAATAATATTTTGTTTTATTAATAGTGCAAGTTATTTTATTTTTATAATATCTAATAATATATATGTTAATATATATATTATTATATATTTTACTATGTATAGTTTATTTAAATCTTGTTAATATCTACATAATGTAGTAGTCAACAACATAAATATAAATATTATCTATATATATATATATATATATATATGTATATATATATATATATATATCTATGTATATATCTATATATATGTATATGTATATATCTATATATATGTATATGTATATATCTATATATATATATGTATATATACATATATATGTATATATACATATATATGTATATATACATATATATGTATATATACATATATATGTATATATACATATATATATACATATATATATATATATATATATACACACACATAAGCTTGGTTGTGATCTCTATAAAAGAGATATTAATTTTTCAGGAATTTAGATCAATTCAACCATTTTGTCAATGGACAGATAGTGTTCAAAACTGAGACAAAAAAACAAAACAAAAACATAACATTAAATATACATATGTATATCTCTTTTTTTTTTAACAGAGTTTGTGTAACATCACAATTTTCACTACATTTCTGTAGCTAGAGTTTATCTAATAATTTTCTTAATGCTACATATTTTTCTTTGACAGTATATTAAATTTAAGATACTAATTCAACTAACATTCACATAAAATAACTTCATTTTCAGAATTAATTCAGATTCAACTAAACATTCTCTTAAAGTGACTTCATTTTTAGATTAATTCAAATTTCTAAATCAAAACTGGAAGAACAATAATTAGTGATCCTCTTTTTTTTATTTATGGAAAAAAATTTAAATTAAAACAGTTTTTTTTTCTAATACAGAATTATTATAGGAATAAAAAGCTCCTCAAGGTCCCTAGAGCTGAAACTTTGCTCTGATACCAGAATGTAATGCCCAAAAATTACTGGGCAAAACACAAACAAAACTCACTTTCAAATCCTTTTGACAGAACATCAGTTTAGTAAATGTATACTTAATTTCTATAATTTAAGCAATAGGATAGATATGAACTAGTTGCTTATTACAAACAAAAAGATTAGCAGATAAATGAATTGTAAATATATACTTTATTTCTTCTTTTATTCAGAAAATTTAACATGGGATTGAATTCATAATATAGCAATACTATTAATTTATTAACATAGAGATCTGCAGGACATTTAAATCATTTAACAATATCATTTATAAACAATAGATTTCCTTTATAATTGAAGGAACTTTACATACAATGAAATATCCATTCTTTGATAAGAAATACTTTGAAATACATTTACAAATTCATGAATTTACATTTTGAATAGAACAAATTCTTTTAGGCTGGTCACACCTAAAATCAATCCTTTAATCAACAACTTCAACTTTTTATACTCAAGCAAAACCTGCAACACAAAAAGTATTTACCACATGACCATGGAGGCTCACCTCCCAGCCTAGGCCATTTCATGGCCACCCCCGAGCTAGGGAAAATGAGAAATGGATGGGTTACAAATAGACAACACATACATAAACATGCAAGACACAATTTGGTACAAGAACATGCACAATTGACTCCCTTCCCAAGCTTGCACAAAGGATTCAAAATTAGATCCATAAATGGGTGAAGGTGGAAACTTCTCATATGGAGACACCTTACTCATACACAACAAGAATTTCAAATTTCTTTCATGCCTTCACAAGGCTCCTTCCAAAAAACAACTCAACACCACGAACTTCAACACATCCTTATGGCCCCCAAACAAGAAAACATAAGTAGGCCCTCTTGGATGCCTATACATCCAAGCTCTCAACATATAGAATTTCCAACTAGGCCCTTCACCCCAAGACCTCCTCAAATCCTCCCAAGGATGAGGAGTAATCTTGTACACCCATAACGTGTAACAAAACAAGATGGTAAAACAAGAATAAAATCATAAAATCACATTGAAACTACACAATACAAGATTTACTCACAAGAGACAACAATTACAATATTCACATAAATTTCATCATCTCAATGCAATTACAAAACATATACTTGTTAGAACCACCAACCTTTCTCCTAAGAAATGGCAATGGAGGTTTGTAGTAGAGCTTTCCCTTGATTCCTAGCTTGCTTCCTTTCTCCAAAATCCACTAGCAAATCTCTCTAGTCCTCCTCTCACTAACTCCACAAAACTAGCATAGACTAGATCAAGATGTGTACCAAATTCCTAAGCCTCTATCTCCTAAAGACTCTCAAAACATTCCTCTCTCATTCCCTCTTCCCAAAACAAATTAGGTTTCTAGATTCTAGATAATATGACACTTGCCCTTGCTATGGAAATGGGATGAAATTCAACACATGGGAAAGTGAGGCAACCTAGAGAACATTACCATTTTCGTCATTACCAAAGGTGGCCCATTTAGAGAGACAAAATGGAGGGCTAGGGAAGAGGAAATGGTATAAATAGGCCCCCTAACCCATGTAATAGACTTGGGGCACTAAAAACCAACCTTAAATACACCCTAGGACTCCACATAACCCCTCAAAAACCCTAGTTAAACTTGCATCCGAAAATGGAATAATGATAACATAAACCTTTCTTCCCTAAACCACCAACCTAGCCTAGGGATACACAAGACCAACTCTAAGGAAAGGGTGGGGTCCATATTCCACTCAAGCATGCCATCTCATCACAGTAGTGTCAAGTGACACCTTACAGAAGTACACATCACATAACACACTTGGCATGCTTAGTGGACAAATTACATTTACATTTTCACAAAATTAAATTTACTCCTAATAATGCATTTACAAACATTAACAACCACATACACACATGCATCACATATACACATAAAAATTATGTTACAACAAGGTCATTCTCTTCTTAGAGCCAACTTTGGTTTCAAATTGATTGCACTTAGATCCATCCTTGTTTCCCAAAATTTACAACCATGGCCATATTCCTGCACACTCGATTCTGATGTCAGTACCTTATAAAATCTTTGCATTAATAATAATTTTGAAAGTGAAATAATAACATCTAAACTCGATAAAAATAAATAACTGCATTTCATGAATCATTTCATAATCCACATTATACCCTAATTCTTCAAGCATCGAAATATCAATTCAATTTTCACATAAGCATGTAACCCTAAGTAAATCATTGAACCATTATACTATCAATATTTACTATTCGGTAAGATAACATAACAAATGCAGAATACAGAATTCATATGTCATAAGGTAAGCATGAAACCAATACAAGCATATTAAGAGTATGACTAAAATCATCATCATATAAATCTATACAATCATCTCATAAGATCTAATGATAGCAAGTCATAATCCAAAATAGGTGAAATATCTCTAATCAATGTATCATCCAGATGAATAAAATGTCAAAACAACTATCAAGCTAAGATGGGTCGGGGTAGGACCTCACAAATCCACTTTCAAAATTGCTTTAATGGATATCCTTACCTTGTCCCAAAGCTCCTATTTCATCACTGGCAAGGAGAATGCTAGCAAAGGTTTGATAGGGAGGCTCTTCAAGAACTGAATCTAGTTCTTTCCTAAGTCACTTTCTAGACTTCTTAGGTCATCTTTCTCTCCAAGAACCCTACTACCTTAGGACGTTTCAATCCTTATTCCTCCTACTCTCCTAGAGCTCCCCTACCAATTCAAAGAGCTCAAGCTTCTACTCTTTGACTAGAACTCACAAAGTAAGTTCAATCACCATTCTACTACTAGCCCTTTCAAAATCACCTTAGGTTAAATATCTCATCAATTCTTGACAATGAAGCCTCTCAGAGGCACTCAAACACTCCAAGATGCCTTATCAAACCAACCCCATTCAAAGAGAATTAATATCCAATGATTGAACCTATTATCAACTCCACTCACTTGACTGTCATCACTCATGCCTTGACTGATCATTCCTTGACAATACCATCACAACACCTATGCACAAGGAAATGTACCTTCATAGAATTAGTATTGAACAATAAATCAAATAGAAACTAAATAAAGCACAATTAATACTCTATTTATCAAATAAAGCACAATTAAGGATCCTATTGCTCTCTATCTAATAGTGTTAATGTGAAGCTCTCAGCAATCTACCATTAATGACAATCCTAGAATGAGAAATGATATGATAAACAAGCTAAATTGTTCAATTCCAAATGAAATAAAACTAATTAGCTTTAATTTTCCTTTCTAGCTATAGAATGCAAGAGGTTTGATGCTATTCTCAAATGTGTGGTTATGAATTATGATTGATTTTGGTCTTCCTTTTATAGATTTATGTAAGGGTAGGGGGTGTAGTTGTGTTGATCATGGTTAAGCTTGAGTTGAGTCTTTGGTTCCACCCTTTGAAGACAATGCAAAGTTTGTGTCCTCAAATCTTGGGACAAGTAGACAAGATGAATGGACAAGATGCTCTTTCACTTTGAGTGATTGAGATTGAATTTGGTTTGATCCATGTGAATGCATTTTCTCAAATCCTATTGGTTGATTGAATTTCCTCCCCTTTTGGGTTGTTGAGAGAAAGTAGGATTTATTAATTGATTTAAATTCATTTATTTAGCCATGTACCCCTTGAATGGGTTGAATTTGATTTAATTCAAAACTATACAATTAATAAAATTAATTGCATTTTGATTTGATTTAACTTGATTAAAATGCTCTTGATTTTGATTTAAATTGAATTGAAGCTTGATTTTAATTTTGATTGGCTAAATGTTTGATTCAATTCAATTTCTTTGATCTTGTCCTTGATTTTCTTTGATTCACCTTGATTTAGTACTTAATCATCTTTGTCCATTTTCAGGTGATTACAACTGCCCCTCTTTGAGTTGACGTGTGAAGCATGTTGATTCAAAGAATACTCTGATCTTGCTGATGATAGGTCCTAATTCTGTCGATGGTCGATCTTTGATGTTCATTTGATATCATTTGATGATCGATTCTTGATATCTGATATGAAATTGATGTAGTTTTGATGATGTTCATTTGATTGATGTTGTTCTTTGATGGTCATTCTGATGATTGATCCTTGATATGATGGTTGATCCAATGGTATGCCCCCTCGAAAATGAAATAAAATTTGATCGATGATTGAAAATTTTGACATTTTAGGTCAAGTTACGTTGATTTTGTTGAATTTATAATGAATTTTAATCTCATTTGCTATATTGTTTTTACTTCTATTTGATTACAAATGCCCCTATTTTGGCCGATTTGATGAAAAATTCAAGTTATTAGGTCAATTGTAGTAAAAGATTCCTCTTTTAGGTCAAATATACCCTTTTTAGGTCAAAAGGTCTATATAAAGGGGTAAAAACTCCTTTTCACTATTCATTTTCACTTTTACTTTTCACTTTTTCCTCTCTGACTTTTGTTGACTTTTGACAATGTCGATCCCCATTCATAAGCATAGATTCAAGCGATGTCATCGATATCAACGTTTACTTGGCTCTGGACCTCTGGCAAGTGCCTATACTTCCTCTGTAATGCCCCGCCAGGGAACCCAAGAGAAGTTAACCTATAACTTGCTACTAAGTTTGGTGAACATTTTTTTTTTTTAAAGTTAACATACAAGATATACAACAGTGCAGAAGCAATTACCATTTACTCACATGAACAACATTCAACGTAGATTACAAAACTCGAGGGTCCCATGACGTAGAATTACTTAAGAACAAATAAAACAACTAAAGAAGATAACAAAAGATTCCATAACATAAATGATACAATACAGCTTACATCAATATTACAAATCTCATGGACAACCATGATTACTAATACACTGACATCCACTGCACATGTCACAGGGTATGTAATAATAAAACTAACAAAGAAGTACAATGTCCATATTAGGTATCACATGTGATACTCTAATATAGGACTACATAAATGAAGGTATGAAAAGAAACCAACAATGAAGAGTCAATGAAGAACCATGAAGGCATCCAACTACCGAAGAACCAATAGCACCGACACCAAGACGTCAGAACTCAAATGGTAAAGAATCACTACCACCCGACCTCGTGAACCTAAACGGTCCACTCCCACCGTGGTGAGGAGATAACCACAAACCCCAATCGGATGACCAAAACCAAACAAGGATAAAACCACTGGGCAAGGAATCCTGAAAGCTCTCTACTCAAGGTACACAATAATAAAGTGAAAGGTGATACACACTATTCCAGAGGCATAAACAAAAAACTCAGGAGATGATCTAGGCTACATGCTATGGGAGTGTCATCACATGTCTAACTACTTGAGTTACCCTGGACTGGTCACTCTGGACCCCGGACCCTCAAGCATGGAGTTACCCTGGAACTGACCACTCTGGGCCCCGGACCCTCAATACAATCCATGTGGGATTAGAATACTCTCTCTCAGATATGAGAAATTCTAATCATAACCAAACTCTATATTATCTTTTTAATGATCTCTACACATTTTAATTACTATATTATCACTTAATTACATAACTTACGATAGGTTACCCAGGTACTGACCACTTTGGGTCCCGGCCCCTATTGTAACCTACTCCCCTAAGATGCACTTAATCAATCTCCCCTAGGCTCATAATCACATAAACAACAATCAGGTATTCCACCAGGTAATCCTAGATGCAGTTTCACACATAGAAACCCAAATGATTACACAGATACCAAAAATAGATATTAACCAATAAGAGCCCATAAGATTGATTCATAGATGAAAATCAGAATAAACACATACATAAACATGATACTGAAATACAATCCAACTGATACATAACCCTGCCTCTGTTTCCCCTAGGCCATCTAATGCCCGAAAATACATAATGCACAAGATTGCAATTCAGAAACGAGAAGTCAACACTCACATAATAAAGAAATGAAAACTGAGCCATAATCATTCAAATTCCATATGAACATGATTAAATTCACATAAAGAAAAGCATAAACCTACTAGGAGATACAAAACGTAAACATCACTACAATGTCCTAAAAAAAGAATCATCTCTAGTGTTGAACTATGGCTTTAACAGAATGAGAGACCCAATTTCATTATAGAATCTTAACACTTTCAAAATACAGGTGTCAAAGGATCAAATTGTAAGATTAATTCATACTACTGAAATGAACTAAATAAACAATACCAATCCCACATTTCCCGCGAGGACAGGGTAGTACAGAATCATTTATCTAATTATCAAAAAGAATAAAATTTATTCAACTAACTAACAATCTTAATTTGCGAGCAACCATTTTAAGATTATATTTATACAAGCTAGAATATAAATTCTATCCTACATGAATTAATAATACTATCTATTATACAAATTAGAAAACCCATCTAATATGACTAATTTAAATAATAAATCAAGTATTTATTTAAGTTACATTCAAAAATCTCATTTAACTAACAAACTTTTAATTAACAATTAATCCCAAAAAAAAAAACATTAACTAATTAATAAATAACAATTAATAATAAAATAAAAATAAAATTTAATAACTTAATTTAATTTACAAAAGAAATATTATCTTACAATATAAACTAAACAATAAAATTATTTAATGATAAATAAATAAAAAAACAAATTTCATAAAACAAAATTTTTAAAAACAAAAACTTTTGGTGTGGGGGGGGCCCACGGCTCCCCAGCCAACACCCTGCGACAGAGCCTATAGGCTCTGCCGTGACAGTCCCATAGGGACTGCGCACGGAAGTCCCTATGGGCCCGTGCGTCAGTCCTTAAAGGACTGCGCATGCTCCACAGGGATCTGTGCAAATTTTTTTTAATAATTTCATTTTATATATATATTTTGTGTTTATTAATTAAACAAAAAAAAATAAAACTTTAAAGCATAAGTATTTATTTATTTATTCATTTCAGGAAACAAGATATGTATAAATATAAATATATATATATATATATATATATATATATATATATATATATATATATATATATATATATATATATATATATATATATATATATATATATATATATATATATATATATATATATATATATATATATATATATATATATATATATATATATATATATATATATATATATATATAAATTTTCAACAGAGAATATACATAGATATAGAAATTTTCTCTTACAATCCCAAAACTGAGATTCATTTGAGCTTTGAATCTATTCCTTTGATAGTAACATTTGTTTGTCTTTTACTCAAATTTTATTGACTGATATTTTTTAATAGAGATTTAATTATTATTTTTCCAGAATTGATTTTTGTACCCAAATTGGGTTTTTAAAGCAAAATGATCTATTTCCTCATGGGGATTAATTTTTCTACAAGCTCTATAGTTAAACTACACAACAAGATTAATTTTTTGATTTATAGGCAAACCATGAACAATTATTTAACGAAATTTTGCCAGAGTAACACTACAATGCCAAGTAATAATAAAATACACAAATCAACTACACTAGGGTTTCTGAATACCCAGATCTAATATAAACAAAGATCTACCAAATAGAAAACATAGAAAGCTATTAAAACACAGAAAGATAAACAGATGTGGAAAACATATCTGACAAACAAATCCAAAGCCTACCTCAGATCCAATGCCAGAAACGGATTAAAAAAATGGAAACCCTTGTAGATCTGAGAACCAAATTCTCTTCAAATTCAAACACAACCTGCAGACCTGAAAGCTAATTTGCAACCAGGTGTCCAATCTAGATGCATAGAGAAATTCAATTCAACATGCAGCCACAACAATCCATAATTCTTCAAAATGCCAAACACACAAGCCTTCTCCAAAACCTGTCTCTCCAAAAATGAAAGCAAAAATTCCCCTAATAGGAATTCAATTCCAACATCCAAGCAATCACATAAGACAACTCAACAAATAACTCAGAGTTCAACTCCAATCAGAAAAGTGACTCATAAGACAACTCCTAATTGAACTCAAACTCCAAAATTGAAAGAAATTACAATTAATTAATTTAAAATATCATTTATATGCACAACTCAACTTAACTTTCTAAAACTAGTTGTTAACTTTTTGAGAACAATTCCCTTTTCTAATTTGCACATGTTTTAATTTAAATTCAATTATTAAATAAATTAAATAATCAATGCATCACAAATTCATGCAATTAATTATTTAATTACTTAATAATATAAACAAGCATAATTCTAAATATATTCTATTTGAGCACATGTCAATAATTAAAACCTAGATTAAATAAATTAAATATTTAATACATCCTAAAGCATGCATTAAAATATTCAATTATTTAATTATACATTCAAACATAATTAAATCCAACTTCAATTAAATAATCAATTAATTCCATTTAATCAAATAATTGACTTTGGACAATATTCTAAATTACACATAGGAAAATAATTAAATCATTAATTTCAACTATAATCCTATCATTAATAATCATATAAAATCACTTGAATAATCATAAATCCATTGAATCAAGCACAATCAAATTCAAGCACAATAAACCAAGCAAATTGAAAATGCATGCACAGACTCAAGAATGGGATCCACGAATTCATACCAACCAGGTGAATTCGGGTAAGGTAGTCATACTGGTATTTGTCCAATTCTAGGACAATTGGCTAGGGTTAGGGTTTGGGTCTGTGAATTATCTCCCCTCTTTACCATTGAGATGAATGTTTGTGGGCACGCTCACTCCTGCCAATTCAGGGAAGACGATGCCCTGTACCTGCGAACCTGTCATCAGAAGACAAAGCATGTACATACAATATATAACAGACAATGATAGGGTACGGTCGGACGTGTGGATCTCGACTATGCGAGTAACTACGCCTCTGTCCTCTACCACATAAGCACGTCAAACAGATACAGACACATAATCACCATACACATGCAAGTATGGGGTAAGTACATCGTATTCAATATAAAACGTGTAATCTAACATCATGAAGCATCATCATCTAATCTACGCATACACTTGATAAACATATAATAATAATCCTCAATCATCATTAATGAAACAATAATCGATCACATGGAAAGTGACCTAAAAGAATTCGGTCATACATCTAAAACATAAAGAAAACTAAAAAGCATCCTACGGGTGGGTATTACATGCTCATTTTGTCGTTTCATGCATTTAATTTTAAGATATTTGAATATTTCATGTAGAAACCCTCTTTTTTTTCTTTTTTAAATCCAAATAGCACTTTTGCATAATTAAACTGCACTTTCACCCTTCAAGTGGCGCTTCTGCGACTTTAAGTTGTGCTTTTATGGTTCGAAACTTCACTTATACTCACCAGTTTTAGGCCCTAATCCACCTTTTCCATGTTAATGAGCACTTTTGCTCTGATTTTCACTTTTGCCAATTGAAACAACGCTTCCGATCTTTTTAATTGCGCTTTTAAATTCTTTTGGCGCTTTTGCCCCAAAATGTGCTTTTGATCCATTAAGTAGCACTTCTAAACATTTTAATAGCGCTTTCACTTTTGTGCACTTTTAAAGCCTAAAATAGCGCTTTCACCCTGCCAGAAATGATTCCAAATTGATTAAGTCCACTTTGTAATTTTCTTGACGTCGTTGATCAGATGATAGGTTAAGGTCACGAACTTGATGTTTTTAGCAAGTTGTAAGATGTCAGTATGAGTTAGTCATGATGTGAATATTTTTTGTCAATCTAGATTCAGATGATGGATGACGATAAATTTTCCATTCTATCTGAGTAGAAACATGAAAATTGATTGTGGTTTGATATTTTGAAATTTTTTGATTGACTTAGAATGATCCAAATAATAATTGATTTCAATTCTGATGTAATTGAACTTGCTTTTTGCAGGTGGTCCTTGGGTCCTTGCATGTCTGTGGTGCATATCCTTTATCATGGAGCATGATTCCTAATCTGAGTGTGACAGATCATCGCCATATTAGTCTCTGTGGCCTGTCTTTCCTTCTACATCTTTCACGATTTTGAGTTAATCAGGGTCTCCTCACTACTATGGCTGAGAGTTGGCACTCAGACCATAATACTTTCCATTTTCCACTAGGGGAGATGACCATTACCCCTAAGGATTTATATCGGATCCTCCGTTTACCAACTTGTGGTGAGAATTAAGTATACTACAATTCTCTATATGATGGATCTGCATGTCGGTGGGTGTTTGGTGATCGTACCATTGGTGATGCTCACATCTAGTGGGCTCAATTTGTTTCATTTCTTGTATTGCCAGCTATTCTGGGTACCTTGATTGGTAGGTTCTTACTTCCTGATAGACATGGGCACGATTTTGCTGTAGGTTGAGGTCATATCCTTGAGGATTTGATGGCACATCCTCATCACTTTGATTGGAGTTCATGTGTCCTAGCACAACTATACCATGAGTTACACACAGTGGTTTATAGGTGTTCCACTCCACTTACTGTCGGAGTGATCCTTCTTTAGCTATGGACTTGGGAGCATATCCCAGTGACACATCCTATTTGAACATGAGATCATCAACCAAGTTGGCCATTTTCTTGGATGTACGATGGTATTATCATCCAGACCCATATGGGTAAGCTAGATTATTGGTGGTGTGTCATTGATGACATGGACACTTTTGTGTGGAGGCCCTATCTTGGTTGTGAGGCTTGGCTAGAGGATGATGGTGAGCTACCTTACATGTTCTTCCCCCGATGGATGATCGGGTGTTCCACATATACTCTTGAGAGATTATTCTTTCGGTGAGTTCTATGTCAGTACGGGCGCACTCAGGATATGCCATAAGGAGTAGCCATGTATGCTTGGGTATAGGCTGAGAGATCATTATGGGGGCCATGTGTAGATTATGGGACAGCTATGCGAGAGATCTGAGATATTGGGTATCGTCCTTGGTCTTCTAGATCACATGTCATGGATGCAGGTATTACTGATGATTATGCTACTTGGCTTCATTGATATCTTTTTCCTAGATTCATCGATTCTGCAGAGAGAGTTCCTGTTATTGATGAGCTATCAGAAGGAGATGATGGTTGTGTACAAGGAAATGTACCTTCATAAGATTAGTATTGAGAAATAAATGAAATAGAAACTAAATAAACCACAATATAGCAACTATTTAGCAAATGAAAGATCAATTGAGCATCCTATGGCTCTCTATCTAAGAGTGTTAATAGAAGCTCTCAACAAGCTACCATTAATGACAATCCTAGAATAAGAAATGATAAAGATTAAGCTAAAGCTAACAATTATATTTGAATTGAATGCTAATTAAGCTCTTAAAATGCCTTTCTAGCTATAAAATGCAAGAGGTTCTATGCAATTCTCAGATGTGTGGTTATTAATTATGAGGCCTTTGGTCTTCCTTTTATATATTTTTCCAATGGTAGGGGGTATAGTGTAGTTGATCATGATTAAGCCTTGGTTGAGTTTTTGGTTCCACCCTTTGAAGACAATGCAAAGTTTGTGTCCTCAAAGCTTGGGACAAGTACACAAGATCAATGGACAAGATTCTCTTTCACTTTGAGTGATAGAGATTGAATTTGGCTTGACCCATGTGAATGCCTTTCCTCAAATCCTATTGGTTGATTGAATTTCCCCTCCTTTTGGGTTGTTGAGAGAAATTAGGATTTATTAAATGATTTAAATTGATTTATTTAGCCATGTACCCTTGAATGGGTTGAATTTGATTTAATCCAAAACTATACAATTAATAGAATTAATTGCACTTTGATTTGATTTCACTTGATTAAAATGCTCTTGATTTTGATTCATCTTGAATCAAGACTTGATTTTAATTTTGATTGGCTAAATGTTTGATTCAATTCAATTGCTTTGATTTTGTCCTTGATTCACTTTGATTTTCCTTGATTTGTTACTTAATTGTCTTTGTCCATTTTTTAATGATTACAATGGTTATGCAAGAGATGATGCTGGTGATAATGATGGAGATGATGGTGGAGATGGTGGTGGTGTTGGTAGGATTAGGGGATGGTGTGGACGACATGGTCGTCGAGGAGCTAGAGTAGGTAGATTTTGTATTCCAGTGATTTCTGCTGCTCCTATTCCTCCTAGGGGTAATGATCAGGTGAGGGGTCATCAGGTGGATAGAGTTCTACATCATGTTGCCAGAGATCCAATAGATAGACCTAGAGTCAAGCGTTAGCGGGAGGTTGATGCAGATATTGCATAGGTTTTACTCGATTAAGCATAGGGTCCTCCTACTCAGTAGGTTATTCCTCCAGTTGTTTCACTGGCTACCTCGTCTCAAGCCCATGCTTCTACTTTGATGCCTTCATCTTCTTCACGTCAATCATCTTCAAGCTTTGTTCCATCTTTGGGTGATCCATCTTCATCCCTGCCTTCTTCTTCTATTCCTCCTCCACAAACTTCTACAGCACAGGCTCCTGCCCCAGCCTTAGCATCGGATGTTCTATCTCTTCAAACTTAGATATCAGCGGTGCAACAATAGGTTTCCCAGTTGAGTTCAATGATGTAGATTTTCATGGAAGCTATGAGTCAGCAGGGTTTACAGGCTAGTTTGAGTTGGCCTCTAGATAGTGCTCCTAGTCCTGATGGTACCGATGGTGCTGGTGATTCAGCTCTTTGAGATATCTCTGATTATTTCATTTGATATACATGATCTTAGTTATTTGTTTTTATCAAGACATTAGACTCTTTATTGTATCAGTTTTTGATCCATTGATGTTTTTTATGCTGATACTTTGATAGACATTGATGTTCAGATAATTGGATATTGCATTTATGATGATTCGTTTAGACTTTGATATCTTGTTGATTTCATGATGATGATACCATGGACTCTGATACTCTCTTTGATAGATTTCACTATATATGATGTCATTATGTGTTGGATCTCTTTTTTAGGTGTTTTTCTATGATATGTCGATCTATATGATTCTATCTCCTATATGCTTTGTTTTATGATTTTCAGAATGCAATTTTTCAAATGTATGCCTATGTTCCATTGATGCTTAAATGATTTTCTTATGTATGACATAGAATAGATGAATGCAATGTTGATTTAATGATTAATGATATTGTGTATGTATACAATGGATATATGTAAGATGTTAGATGGATAATGAATATTGGATCTAATGGATGTCTTTCTTTTGATATGCAAATGTGATGGATCTATGTAATGATGCAAATGATCATGATATTTTAATGATTAATGATTCTAAATGTTATATATGATATGGATGGATGATACTATCATGAATGATATGCATTTAATGATGAATGATCTTAATAGATTAAATGAATGATTAACTAACTAATACAATGCACTTAATGGATTGATACTTAAGAATGCACCTTAAATGAGATGAATGCAATCTAATGATAATGCATCTTAATGAAATGCAAATAGATTTTTAATGATATATGACATCTAATGTAATGAACTTAATGATTCAAATGTTGGACACATTTAAATGAATGAAATGTTTAATGAAGATGACTTAATGCAACTTAAAAATGACCTTAATCAATGCAAGTGAACTAATGAAATGCACTTTGTTTTTTATTTTCTTTTGATTTCCAACACACTCAATCACGTATAGTTGTTTTTGATGATCCTTTGATTTTCTGATTTGACTACACCCCCTTTTTCTTTTCCTCTTGCAAATTAAGCTAAAAAGGAAAAATATATTAAATGCACTTAATCTAAGATGTATGCAACTAACTGTCATTATTCAAAAATTTGGAGCTTATAATCATCATTGAGTGATTTTGGAATCCCGTTTAGTACAACCATCACTAGTTCAACTATGATGATATGAATACTTTTTGCACCTCTTTCTTTTCTTTCCCATCTCTTTCTGGTATGACTATCACTGATTGAAGCCAATCATGAGAGTGTGAATACTGATTTTTTTAGATTCTATGTTGCAAGTGGATTTTGGTATTATGATATTGAAGATCAAAATAGCCAAGGTATCCTTTTACGTAAACAAACAAAAATCTCAGTTTTATCCTATGTACAAGTCCTCGATGATTCTTTGATGATCACATTTTTAGACAAATAATACATGATTTAAAACTTTGATTTTAAGAAAGTCATTCAGAAATCAACAAAAATATCATCCTTTCATCCTAGCTTGTCTAGTTTAAAACTCTCATTGATTCACTAGAAAGAGATGATTTCCTCAATAAAGTCAACACTTAGAAAATTTTTTGCAATGTTTTTTAAATCCATATTTCAAGTGTAGTTCTATCCATTTCATACTTTTAATCCTGATAAATATAAGGTCATGTAAGATCTTGGATCAAATTTTGCATTTGGTTCAAATTGGATTAGAATGTAGATTTGATTAAGTGTTCCACTTTCATTTTTTTGATGAATTGATTAAATGATTGAATTTTACTTGATGAATCCTTCCTCCTTTTGAGTAGATTTCCCCTAGTTTGATATGATTTCATTTGTGGGACTTAAGACAATTTGCAGAGTAAGTGACCAAAATCTTGAGGTACTTGCAAATGCAATTGTGGGGTTTTATTATGCAATATATACAAATGCTGGCAGATGCAATAATTACAAGGTGACCTTCTAGGTATGTGACTGACTTGGACTTTCAATGGTGCCTATTTACCAGGTTTCAACCGAGTGAATGGATCTTGCTCTTTTTTCTATTTTTAAAGCTTTTCTCTTTTTTTGCTACCAAGGCGCCTATTTGCTAGGTTTTCACCAAGGCACTTTTTCTCTTTTTCTCTTTTTTTGTATTTTTCTTTTTTTCAATTTTTTTAATTTTATCATCAAGGCACCTATTTGCTAGGTTTTCACAAGACGACATCTTTTTGAGGATCATATATGAATGTTTTTAGCTTTCTTCATGCTCAATTTTACATTGTTTTTGATCTTTCCTTCTTTTCAATTATTTTTGGTATTTTCAGGATCTCTTTTGACTATATACAATAAATATGGTGCTTTCCATCTGATTTATGATACTCTTTATACTCTTTCATCTACCTCATGTATAGAACCTCTTTAGATGTATGCTATTAATAGGTTCTTGTAGCTCATCTCCTTCACAATCCGCTAATTTGTAGGTTCTTGTCCCAAAAGAAGAAGTAATGAGAAATGGTCCTAACCAGTTTGCCTCCCATTTTACCTTCTTTTCTCTTTATTCTTGATTCTTGGGATTCTCTGGAAAAACTAGGTCACCTATTTGAAATGTTCTTACTTGATATACTTGTTATAAGTCCTTGACATTCTATTTTTTTATACCTTTAGATGATCAAATGCTTGTTGTTATTTCTCATCTAGGAGTTCTAGTTCATGCAACCTAGCCACTCTATAGTCTTCTTCACTTATCAAACCATGAAGAGATACCCTTAGCGATGGAAGTTCTACCTCCAAAGGCAAAATTTATTTTGTTCCAAAGACTAAGGAAAAAGGTGTAGCTCCTATTGGCGTTCTTATGCTCATTCTATAAGCCCATAAGGATGGGTTTATTTTTATGTGCCAATATCTACCTGAATTGTCCACCATTCTCTTCAATATCTTCAAGATGTTTTTATTTGTTGCTTCTGCTTGTCCATTACCTTAGGGGTAATAGATTGATGAAGAATGATGAATCATGTGAAAATTTTTGCATAACTCCTTTAGGTCTTTATTTTTGAAGTGCTTTGCATTATCTGTTATGATGGCATGAGGTATGCCATATCTAAAAATAATGTGATTTAGGATAAACAAAGATATCTACTTTCCCATTGCAGTTGATAAGGGTACAACTTCCACCCACTTGGTAAAGTACTCTATTACTATGATGATGAATTTATGACCATTCAAGGATGGTGGATAAATCATTCCTATTAAATCTAGACCCCATTGATAAAACAACCAAGGTTTTGTCATTGAATGAAGCTCTTGTGTGGGCACATGTAACAAGTTTCCATGGAATTGACACTTTCTACAATTTTTGGCAAAGTTAAAAGCATCTTTTTTAATCATAGGCCAAAAATATCCTATCCTAAGAAGTTTCTTAGCTAGGGTTAGTCCATTTGAGTGTGACCCATAGATTCCCTCATGGATTTCTCACAAGGCTATGTTTGATTCTTCTTCTTCTAGACATCTAAGGAGCATTCTGTCTAAACTCTTATGATACAATGTTCCAGAAATTATGGTATATTGGGAGGCTTGGTGAATGAAGCTTTTCTTTTGATTCTTGGTTTGGTCTATGGGTAGGATTTGATCTTTTAAGTGTAAATAGGTCCATACCAAGGTGATTCATGTGTAGTTAGCAAGAAAATGGTATAAGGATGGGTAGGGTCAAATGCTGGTTGTTCCACTTCTTCTACCAAGAATTCATATCTGGCGCTTTGATCAAGCATTTTTAGAAGTGATGCCAAAGTTGCCATTGCATCTACTTCTTTGTTCTTTTCTCTTGGCACTTGCTCAAATGTAATAAGAATGAAGTACTTCTTACGGTTTTCCACCATGTTTTTATAAGGCACCAACTTGTCATCTTTTGTCTGATATTCCTCATTAACTTGATTAATGACTAATTGTGAGTCTCCATAAACCATTAGTTCTGTCACCTTCCACTCTAATGCCAACTTGATTCCAATAAATAAGGCTTCATATTTTGCTATGTTATTGGTGCATGGGAATAGAAATTTATATGACCTTGGAATCATAGATCCTTGAGGGGTGATTAGAAGTATGTCTTCTCCTAATCCATGTTGAGTGTATGAACCATCAAAATATAGTTGCCATGTCTTTGCCTCAACATTCACAATCTCTGAATCCAGGAATTCTACTTGAATGAGATGAACATCTTGTAGTGGTGCTTCTACTAATTGGTCAGCAAAGTCAGATGAGAGTTCAGATGGATGTTGTGATCTTATATCTGAGATCACATCATTAATGGATGCATATTAAGGAAGATACAACTATTTTGATAAAGACTGGTCACTGGACTGTGACAGTGAGAATTGACAGAGTTAGTCTCTGAGTTTTTGGTATAGATTTCAGAGGGATTGGATTCAAGTTATGTGATCTTTAAGGATGATGGAAGAGGTACTAATGGATGTTCATTGGTCAGTGCAAGGTATAGAATGACTGGTGATGTCATCTATGGCATGTGCTCTGGTGATGGCTTATTATGAAGCCGACTTAGGGAATGAAGCTTGTGTTTTGTTTGGTAAGCATAATTCAAGGATGTCAGTCCTTAATTATTATAATGTAATCATTGTAAAATTTTTTGTGATACCGTGTGTATCTTAGCAAAGGCCTATGTAATTGTTTGTAATTAGGAAAGCCTTATGGGCCAACCTATTCTTGGTAAAATGTAATAAGGTATAAATAAAAGGTCTTTTCTTTGGAAGAGACATGGATGTGATATGTGTGATATAAGGAGGTTATGAATTTGTGTCTGATGTATGTAGAGTAGAGGATTATTGGTGGACTTCATTGGAACTGATCAAGCAAAGATAGTTGCTGGAAAATAGTTCAAAATATTGTGTATTTCTTCATATACACTTATTGTGAACTAGTGAGTTTAGAAGGTGGACTTAACCTTCTTTGGGCAGTGAGCCCTCTTTTGTTCTTGACTCCTAATAGGGTCTATCCTCTAACAAGGACTATGTATTGTAATGTTTCAATAAGCTCCTAACAGGGCTATATCTTCTAACAAGGATTACTATACTCTTAGTACATCATTAGTGGGTGCTAATTCCCACTGAGGTTTTTACCTTTAACAGGGTTTCCCCGTAACCAAAATATTGTGTTATTGTGTTGGCATTCATTGTGTTAATTGGATCTAATATTGATAAGCTTAAAATTTAAAGTTTAATTTTCTTTCATACAACTGATTCACCCCCCCTCTCAGTTGTATCATGAACTGTTAATCCTAACAATTGGTGGTCCTTAGAGAGAAAGCTTAACAGCTTGAGGTGATCTTGGAAAATGACATTCTATAGGAAGGATAGTCCTAAGTTTGATCCTTAAAACTTTGACAGTTGGAAAAAGAAGATGCGAACATATTTGCTATGTTTGGGCATAGACTACTAGATGATTGTGAAGAAGAAAGAAACTTTGAAGGCTGAGAATGACTTAGAGTCAACCACCGATGATGAAAAGAAACTATTTTCATGCAACATGGTCACAAGAGAAGCATTGATTAGCACACTATCTGAGGGTGAGTTTACTGAAATTAAAGATCTGGATTTGGCACATGAAATTTGGAATAGATTAGAGGCACTCTATGAAGGAGACAAATATACCAAACAAGTGAAATTGTAGAATTGGAAGACAAAGATGGAGAAGCTACAAATGAATGAAGATGAAAGTATTAGAGCCTATGTTCAAAGGGTTACAGAAGCTGTAGTTGGAATCAGAAATTGTGGAGGTACTTATGATGAAGATGAAGTCATTGCAAAAATTCTCAGATCTCTAACTCCTACTTAAAAATTCAAGGCAATGTCAATTCAATAAACTATACCCCTAACTCCAAACTTTAGCAGAGAGATGTTGATTGCAAAGTTACACCTTTGAAGTTGTGGAATTAGGAGAAGCTACTCCTAAAGTTGAATATGCATTTAGGGAATCCATACACAAGAAAGTATCTGCACTTCTGAGCACAAGCAAAGAAGACCTGAGAGAAGAGCTTGGTGAGTATGCTGAGGAATGGGAGAATATAATGGAAGAAGAAAAGAAGATGGAAGAACTTGTTGCACTGATAGCTAGAAGAGAGAAAAGAGGTAAGGGAAAATTTGAAGGCAAATTACCTTTGAAATGTTTTTCATGCAATAAGGTAGTTCATTTTGCATCTAGATGTCCTACAAGAGTTCCTAAATACAAACTTGATTATGCAAAGATTAGAAGAGATAAAGAATGTTATTATGCTAGTGAAGGAATCTCTGATGATGATGATTTAGATAATGAAGAGATTTAATTTGTTGCTATTAAAGATGAACCAGTTCATGAAGAAAAAGCCTTATTATCTCATGTTGACAAGAAAATTGAATGTATAATTGACAATAGATGTTCTCATCACATGACTGGTGATAAGAAAAAATTTGTTAAATTAGTAAATTATGATGGAGGTGTTGTAAGGTTTGGGGACAATCTCCCAAAATCCATCATAGGAGTAGGATCCATCACTCTAGATGGAAAGACTAATACAGACAATGTACTACTTGTTGAAGGACTAAAACATAACTTGTTAAGTGTTAGACAATTAATGGATAAAAACTTTCAATTAAGTTTTGTTAATGGTAAGTGCTTTATTAGAAGCAAGGAAGGAAAACTAATTGCTACTGGTTAAAGATCTAGAGGTAATGTATTTGAACTAAACACATTTGGAGCCTCTTGTTTTGTTGCGAAGGTAGATGATAGTTGGTTATGGCATAGAAGATTTTGTCATGTTAACTTTGATAACATTGTGAAAGCAAGTATGGCTAATGTAGTAAGAGATCTACCGAAGATTGTGAAACCTTCTAACACTGTATGCAGAGAATGTGTTATGGGAAAGAAAACTAAAAGTAGTCATAAAAGAAAAATATTTACATCAAAATGAAAGTTGGATTTGGTACATACATATCTATGTGGGCCTACAAGAACAATGTCATACTATGGTGAAAGGTATTTTATACTCTTTATTGATGACTTTTCTAGAATAATGTGGGTTACTTATTTGAGAGAGAAATCAAAAGCATTTGACAAATTCAAGTTGTTTAAATCAAAGGTAGAGAATGAATTAGGACTAAAAATAAAGTGTTTAAGATCAGACAAAGGTGGAGATTTACATCAGATTTATTCAATTCATACTGTAAAGAGCATGGAATAAAAAGACAAACATCTACTCCTAGGACTCCACAACAAAATGGGATATTAGAGCAAAGAAACAAAACTATACTTGATGCTGCCAGGATAATGCTGATTGAAGGAAATGTATCTCATGTACATTGGAGAGAGGCTGTTGGAACAACAGTATACACATTAAACCAAATTCAAATAAGAGAAGGCACAAGTAAGATTCCCTATGAACTATGGTTTGATCACACTCCTACTGTAAAATATTTCAGAATTTTTGGTAGAAAATGTTATATCAAGAGGGATGATGAGATAGGGAAATTTGATGCTAGAAGTGATGAAGGTATCTTCCTTGGTTACTTTGTTAAAAGCAAGGCATACAAATGTTTCAATCTGAGATTAAGGAAGATGGTTGAAAGTAACAATGTAAGAATAGATGAAAAATTTCAGATACAAGAAAGAATGTATGACAATAGTCAGATATCAGAAGTGAAAGAAACCTCTACTGCTGCTGAAGAAGAACTTGGTGAGGAAGAAAGTGAAAAAGAGGCTTGTGATGATCCAAGAAAAACTATTGAAACTCCTAAAACTCTAAGGTATGTAAAAAATAACCATCCTGAAAATCAAATTATTGGCAATACCAATCAGGGAGTACTAACTAGATCTAAAGTTAGAGAAGAAATTTGTTTAATTTATCAAGTTGAGCCAAAAAATATAGATAAAGCCTTTAAAGATGAATCTTGGATAAATTCCATGAAAGAAGAATTGGATCAGATAAAGAAAAATAATACTTGGGAATTGGTTCCAAGACCTAAAAGTAAAAATGTTATAGGAACAAAATGGGTCTTTAGAAACAAAATGGACGAAGAAGGAACGGTTGTAAGGAACAAAGCAAGACTAATGTGTAAGGGATACTCACAACAAGAAGGCATAGACTTTGAAGAAACATTTGTTCTTGTTGCTAGAATAGAGGAAGTAAGATTATTTCTATCTTATGTTGCACACAAAAACTTCAAAGTGTATCAAATGGATGTTAAATCTGCATTTCTAAATGGAGATCTTGAAGAAGTATACATAGAACAAATAGATGGATTTCCTCTATGCGAAGATAAAGACATGGTGTGAAAATTGAAGAAATCCCTGTATGGGTTGAAGCAAGCTCTTAGGGCTTGGTATGCAAGGTTGGACAAGTATCTACTTGGACTTAGATTCAGAAAAGGTAATGCAGATAGTAATTTGTATTTGAGAACTACTGAAGATGGAATCCTAATAGTAGAAGTATTTGTGGATGACATTATCTTTGGAGGTAATGATGATCTATGTAAGAAGTTTACTAAAGAAATGGAAAGTGAATTTGAGATGTCCATGATAGGTGAAATGAAATTCTTCCTTGGACTGCAAATAAATCAAAATGAGAATGATATTTTCATTTCTCAGACCAAGTATCTCAAAGAATTTCTTAAGAAATTTGGTATGGATGATTGTAAACCAGTAGGAACACTTATGGTGACTTGAAACAAGCTAACAATTGATGATGAATCAAAATGTGTTTTTCAGACTTTGTATAGATCAGTGGTTGGAGGGATACAATATCTGACTCACACCAGACTAGATATTGCTAATGCTGTTGGAATTGTGGCTAGATATCAGGTAGAACCCAAAGAGACTCATCTGGCTACGGTTAAAAGGATACTGAGGTATCATAGAGGAACCATAGACTATGGTTTATGGTATGACATGAATGATAGCTTTGAACTTCATGCTTATACTGATGCTGATTAGGCAGGAAATATTGATGATAGAAAAAGTACAAGTGTGGTGCATTTTTCCTTGGGAAGAAGTTGGTTTCTTGGCTAAGTAAGAAACAAGATTGTATAGCACAATCTACTACTGAATCAGAATGTGTTACTACTGCTATAAATTACACTCAAGTTGTTTGGATGAAACAAATGTTGATATACATTGGAATAACTTTTAATGAGCCTGTGGTTATCCATTGTGATAACACCAGCACAATAAACATGTCAAAGAATCCAGTGATGCACTCTAAAACTAAACCCATTTCTATCAAGTATCACTTCTTAAGAGACAATGTGGCAGAAAAAGAAATCAAGCTTGAATATATCAGTATAAAAGAGAAGATTGTAGACATCTTTACAAAGCCACTACCGAAAGATACCTTTGAATATATTAGAGGTATGTTAGGGGTTTAGGCCCCTCCTAGTCAGAAGTAAATGATATAGAGACGCATTAGTCTAGAAGTGCTCATAGCCTCATCATTTTCTAGACTGGATGTAGGGATCTACTCCTCAGGGGGACTGATCATGGAAGAAAGTTTATATGTGAAGACAGTTGGCACCCTTTTCCATTGTTTTGAAAGGGGGAGTGTTGTTATGAGAAAATCCTCACTATTTGGGGAGATTGTTCAGTTGAAGGACTTTTGGGTTGATACAACTTTGGGATAAGATTTTCTCATATGTTGACATCAATGCCAAAGGGGGAGATTGTTGGATATTGCTAATGCATGGGTGGTGATTGAGATATTTAATATGTTTAATCACTACATTACTAAATGGGCACTCATATTGTTGTCCTTTGTGTTTTGTCACTGATGTCAACATATGCTTCTATGAAGGAATCAGACTGGTAATTATAGTGTATGAAAGGTGTACAAATGTTTTAAATGTTACGAAGTCAGATGAGAGTTTAGATGGATGTTGTGATCTTATATCTAAGATTGCATCATTAATGGATGCATATTAAGGAAGATACAACTATTTTGGTAAAGACTGGTCACTGGATTGTGAGAGTGAGAATTGACAGAGTTAGTCTCTGAGTTTTTGGTATAGATTTTAGAGGGATTGGATTCAAGGTATGCAATCTTGAAGGATGATGGAAGAGGTAATGATGGATGTTCATTAGTCAGCACAAGGTATAGAATGATTGGTGATGTCATCTGTGGCATGTACTCTAGCGATGGCTTATTATGAAGCCAACTTAGGGAATGAAGCATGTGTTTTGTTTGGCAAGCATAATTCAAGGATGTCAGTCCTTAATGGTTATAATGTAATCATTGTAAACTTGTTTGTGATACCATGTGTATCTTAGCAAGGGCCTATGTAATTGTTTGTAATTAGGAAAGCCTTATGGGTCGACCTATTCTTGGTAAAATGTAACAGGGTATAAATAAAAGGTCTTTTCTTTGGAAGAGACATGGATATGATATGTGTGATATAAGGAGGTTTCAAACTTGTGTTTTCTATATATAGAGAAGAGGATTATTGGTGTAATTCATTGGAACTGATCAAGAAAAGATAGTTGCTGGCAAACAGTTCAAAAGATTGTGTATTTCTTCATATACACCTATTGCGAACTGGTGAGTTTAGAAGGTGGACTTAACCTTCTTTGGGCAGTGAGCCTTGGGAAGTGAGGCCTCTTTTGTTCTTGACTCCTAATAGGGTATGTCCTCTAACAAGGACTATGTACTGTAATGTTTCAATAAGCTCCTAACAGGGCTATATCTTCTAACCAGGGTTTTTACCATTAACAAGCTTTCCCCATAACCAAAATATTGTGTTATTGTGTTGGCATTCATTGTGTTCATTGTATATAATACTGATAAGCTTAAAGTTTAATATTCTTTCATACAACTGATTCACCCCCCCTCTCAGTTGTATTGTGGACTGTTAATCCTAACAGATACTTCAACGGATCTATCTTGGCAATGAATCTTATCTTATGAGGTAGCATATAATGGCATAATTTTTGGGAAGCATAAACCACAGCCAAACATTCCTTTTCAATGAATGTATAGTTCAGCTCGTATTTGACCAAGGTTCTACTTATGTACTATATTGCTTTTTCTTTACTTGTTTCATCTTCTTGTGCCAAAAGTGCCCCCAATGAATTCTTTGTTGCTGAAATATATAGCATCAAGGGTTTGCCTCTGATAGGTGGCATTAATATTGGAGGATTCATGAGGTATTATTTTAACATGTTGAAAGCTTTTTCACACTTGTCATCCCATTTGAAAATTATATCTTTATGCAAAAGTTGGGTGAAGTTATGACATTTTTCCACTAGTTGGGATATAAATATCCTAATAGACTAGATTCTCCCTTGTAATGACCTCATTTGGCTAACATTTTTAGGTGCTTCCATCTCCATGATGGCCTTGAATTTAGTAGGATCCACCTCTATTCCCTTTGCAGATATAATGTAGCCTAGTAGTTTGTTGGATTGGACTCCAAATGCACATTTTTTTGGATTAAGCCTGACTTTAAATTGTTCTAGTATTTCAAAGATTTTCTCTAGAATAGGTAAGTGCTCTTCTCTTGAGTGAGACTTGGCTAATATGTCATCTACATAATCTTCCATGAACTTATGCATCATATCGTGAAATATTATGGTCATGGCCCTTTGATATGTTGCCCCGACATTCTTTAGACCAAAGGGCATAACATTACAGTAGAATGTCCCCCATGTGCATGTAAATGTTGTCTTATCTTGGTCTTCAGGTGCTATCTTTATCTAGTTATAGCCACTAAATCCATCCATAAGTGAAAACATGGAATGTCTCACTGTTAAGTCTACAATGGCATCTATGCTTGGAAGAGGAAAGTCATCTTTAGGGAACACCAAGTTTAAGTCTCTAAAATCTGTGCAAATCCTAATGAACTTATCTAGTTTTGAAACTGGTAGTATATTTGAAATCCATTATGCATAATCAATGGCTCTAATAAATCCCACCTTTAGCAATTTCTCTAATTCCATTTTTACTAGCAAGGCTATATGTGGATGCATCTTCCTTAACTTCTATTTGATTGGTTTGACTCCTTCTTTGATATTTAGGTGATGCATAATCAAGTTTGGATCCAATCTCGACATATCATCATATGACCAAGCAAAATTAATTTTCTTTTCCTTAAATTTTTTTATGACTTCTTTCCTTTCTTCACTAGATAAGGATGCCACTAGGTGTATGATCTTTGGCTCAGTTTCTGATCCAATGTTTATCTTTTCTGTAGGCTCAATCAAAATTGGAGATCTCTCTTCATAATGTTCTGGTAGAGCATCCAAACTTCCTTCCTTAGGTGACTCGATTGGGTTTTCACCTTTGGAAACATCCTTTATTTCTTTTTCTTTTTTATCTAATGTTGCCACAACGTGGTTTTCAACAATAGATTCTTTTCCTTTTTTCCTTTTTTGTTTTTTTCATTTTTTCACAAATTGAAATTTTGGATACTCCCCTTTATCATTTCTTCCTGATATTCCATAGTAGAAGAAGGTTCAACCACATTGAGATATTGGGACACCACATTGTCATTCAAAAAGGATGGGAGGGTGGTTGGTTCAATGGAATCCCATTCGATTAATTCCGGGTGTATTAGAGTTAAAGGGTCAATACTTAGGCTTGGTTCAATGGGATTTAAAGATAAGACCTCATTTGATGGTTCATACATTGTACCATTCAAGTCTATGACATGTGCCTCTTCTAAATGTTCTAAAGAAGTAGGATCAAAGTCTTCCTCACTAGACTCCTCTAAGGTTTTTGTTGGATAAAAGTCATGTGGATTAAACCTAACATTTGATTCCTCCATAGTAGGTCTCCATGAAGGTACATAGTGTTCACCTACCCATTGATTTATTTCTATTTCTATGCTTGGCACATCATTTAAAACCACTTGATTTGAACTAGATGCTTGATTTGGACTTGATTCTACTATTTGTCCTTTATCCTTGGTAGAAGTGTAGGTATGAATAACATCAATAACCTTATCATGGCATGACTCATTAGATAATGTATCCCATTCCCACTCATTAGAATCTTCATCACTATGAGATTCTAATTGCAATATTTGACCATGGAGTTTGGGATAGTGTTTTTGAGTGTATCCTTCTTCAAGATACCCTAATCCTATTTTCTCCTCGCTATCTCGCCATGTACTTTCTATTGGTTCAACAAGTCCTTCATTCCTTGTGCCCAAAGGTCCTTGACCTTTGTACCCCATATTTTTCATGATTTGAAACCCTTTCCCATATTGATGTGTGGGAATGCTGGGGTTTTGGATGTGTTTGACATGTGCACTTGTTTCTTCATCCTTGTAGAGCCAATTTAGGATCTTGTTATCATTCTCATCCATGAATGATGAAGTACTAGCTCTCAAAAAATGATCATTGTATTTGTGGGGTAGATTTGAGGGTCTTCCATAGAACTTAGGGGACAAGGGTAAGTCCATCATGGATAGGGAGTATTCACATACTCCTTGTTGCTTGATTTTGCATTGCTTATCAAAATTCTTCATCATTTGGTCCATTTTCTAATAATGGGTGTCTTTGGTGTATACTTGAATAGCTTTGGTTTCGTCTTCTTTTGATTTTTCAATAACATTATCCTCACTAACCTTCTCTTTCCCCTTAGTCGATGTAGTTAGGTTAGTGAGTTTTGGTATGTCTTCAATAACAACTTCCTTTTCTATCTTTTCTTTTCCCTTCAATAATGGGATGTCTTTAGAACTTTTCCCTTGCTCCATTTGATGAGGTATAGACCCTTCTGCATTGTGTGGGACTAAAAAGTCATTGATAGGCTTGATGTTGTTACAATATTGGAAGGGGTTTAAGTCCCCACTTACAATTATTTCCTGCCCTAGATAAGGAAACTTTAAACATTGGTGATAAGTAGAAGGAACGACCTACATTTCATGGGTCCACGACCTTCCTAACAAGATATTATAGGTCAACTTTAAATCTAGCACTTGACAAATGGTCTCTTTTTGCATGGGACAAACTCTTATGGGTAGTACTATGACTCCTTTTGAAGCTCTTTCTTCATCATCGTAGGCTTTAATAGTTATCTTTTTCTTAGGGTCAATAGCCTCCTCAGAAAATCCTAGGGCTTTCACTAGGATAAGGGTACAAATGTTTTAGCTGGCTCCTCCATCTATAAGGACTCTTTTCACCCTATGCTTATGAATCAACACTTGTATGTGCAAAGGAAAATTTTGAGGATGATTAAGGGACATGTCATCTTGCTCGGAAAATGATAAGCAATAGGGAGAAATGAGGTGTCCCACCATATTTTGAAACGTGTCTACCTCCAAATTTAGAGGCACATTGGTCTCCAATAAGGCTTTCTCCAAGATATCCTTATGAGTTGGTGATAATTTGAGCAGCTCAAGAATAGAAATTTGAGCGGGAGTTCTTTGTAATTGATCAACCAAGTTATATTGTTTTGATGATGAAGTTGAAGCTTGGTTTGATAAAACAATTTTAGGAGCATTTATAGGTAGAATGATTTTCAAATCTTTCCCCCTAGTGACAACATTTGATGATGCTTCTCTTAATTTCTCCTTTACTAGTAAAACATTTATGGTATTGTCCTCTTCACTTAAAGAATTGATCGTGTTGTCATAGGTATGAGCAAAGTTCACATTCTCATTACGTCTTTTCTGATTTTGATTGGCATTAGATGACTCACCCTTTTCATGGTTCAAAAAGGGGTTCTTGAAGGCCGTATGATCCTCATTTTTTTGAGGCCCTTCAATTTTGATAGTTCCATCATTTATTAGATCTTGCACTAAGTGTTTCAACCTCATGCATTCATTGGTTTTATGACCTCTATTTTGATGATATTCACAATGATGAGAATCATTCCACCAATTAGGTTTAACTTGAGGTTCATAATATCTTAAATCAAGTAATGTGATGATCTTGTTAGCAACCAAATTTCTTAATGCATTCTCCAAGGGTTCACCTAAATGGGTGAATTTTCTCTTGTTATAAGTGGAGAAAAAGGGTTTGGGCTTATTCCCATTAGCATTATTATAACGATTATTAGCATTGTTGTTTGAATTGTTTGAATTGTTATTGGAATTATTGGAATTAAAGGGAGCTTTGTTCATTTGATTTACATTATTTGAAGAATTAGCTCCACTTGATAAGTTAAAAGGGGTTACCTTCAAATTGTGGGCCTCCACAACTCCATCATTCACAAGATTTTTGTTATTATTCTTTAGCCATAACTTAGGCTTATCATTGTGATTGTTGGCCCCTTGATTATTGACATATTTAGAAACATAATTATTATTGTTTTTGTTGGTATTGGATTTGTTGGAATTAAATAATTTTATCTCTCCTCTTTTTACCAATACATCCTCAATCTTGATCCCATTTTTGACAAGTTTTTCAAATGTTGGTGGACATTGGAATTGTAATCGATAATTAATTTCCATGGTCAAATTATTTGTGAAAATTTCCATCTTTTCCTTCTCGGGGATAGTTTGTGGATACCTTGCAAAAATAATCCTCCACCTTTGTAGGAATCCTAAGAAGGATTCTGCATCTTTTTGTTTGGTATCACACAATTGGAGCATCGTGATTTCATGTTCAATATTATAAGAATAGTGGGTCACAAACTTGGAGGCTAACTCCTCAAAAGTTTTAATTCCTTGGGGTAACTTTGAAAACCACTCCATGGTGGGACCTCCTAAGCTCCTAGGAAAGAGTCTCATTAGGTATGTATCATTGTGCATGAACTCAATGCTTAAGGTACAAAACTCCCTTAGATGATCATGTGGGTCTGTTTTACCCATATACTTGCCATACTTAGGAAAAATGGTATTAAAGGGAAAGGGTTCCATAACTAAGCTTTTGTCGAATGGGAAAGGACACAAAGCTTTGATAGAAAAGGCCTTAGGTTCAGCCGCCTTTTTCATGGTATCAATTTTCTCTTGGAAGGCTTTCAATTGTCTAGTCATAGCCTTCATGGGGTTATCTTTCTCTTGATATTTCTTAAGTTGTTCTATATCATAATCATGGGGAAGCTTTACTCCCGCTTGGGCTAGGTTTAGGAAAAATTTCTCCATATCCCTATATATTAATTTCTCCATAACTTCTAGAAATTCATGGTCTTGGGTTGCTCTCTCAACTTTTTCTTCAAGTGTTTCTTTAAGAGCTTGATTAGCATTGTTGGTGTTATGGTTGATTCCTCCATGTTGATGATCATAATATGCAGAATTTCGATCCATATTGTTAGGTCTTTCTTCAAATAAATTTGGGATGATATCCCCTTGATCTTGACACAAAATGTTTGATTTTGAAAGTATGTTATCAAGGGTTTTGCACAAAAAGAAACTTCAAGCACCTACCTAGCTCAAGATTGGTTTGTAAACATGGCTCTAAAAAGGTGGTCTTACTATTTTATCAAGGATTTAATATGGATTTTTTTCAAAATGGATCCTAAATTTTCATCCCCCAACTATGTTACGGGGCTTCCCACCACCGGTATATCGGAGTTTTGCGCAATCCGTGAGGACTACTCGAGGAAGTTCAAAAATTTAGTATCCTTTTGTCACACACCCCATTAAGGATGTATGTGTTTTGTTTTATAGTGGGTTGGATTCTCATGGAAAAAGAAAGTGTATCCCACTTTGGGTTGTCCCTCTCACCGGCCTCGTTAAGGTAAATTCTCAGGAGGTGAGCCCACTAATGTTCTAGCATGTTCATGGAAAGCAAGGAAATGAAGTTAAGAACTAGTTTTTGGGAATTTGATTCACCAAAAGGTGAAGAGCATATCCCTAAATTTTTCTTAATTTCCCAAACACAATAAACAAGGTTCAATTACTAGCCCACTAACTAGAGATATTTGAGTATTTCTACTCTCTTCTACAAACAAGGGGCTTTGATTTTATGTGCTTGGTTTCCTCAACCTTTCTTCTTAATTAAAAAGTTTAACACCTTTGGCATTTTGATTCACTAGAAGAAGTGAAGAGCATAGGCCTAAATGCTAAACTTTCTGAACAAATATAGGCTGTTTTGTAATTACTAGATTCTCAAAAGCACCAAATGTCACAATTTAAGGGAAACATTCACTAGTTTGAGGCTTACCTTTCCTTGTAGCTAGCAAAGGCTAGGGGCATTTTTGAGTGATTTTTTCCATTTTAAGCTTGCCTTGGCTATCGTTCCTTTCCAATGTGCTTTTCCTCCAACAAAGTTAGTCAACAAAAATAGCCACAATGAAGGAAACCAAAAATGAAATTGAAGAAGTAAATATTGAATTGAATCTAAGGCCTTATTTGCAAATTTTAAGAAAAGCTTGAATTAAGGTGAGAAAATCCAATTAAGTGAGAAAAACTTAGTTTTATATGCTTCTACAACTTTAAGATAGTTCTCATAAACCTGATTTTCCTCGTGTGAATCCTCAAGAATTGATTTGAAGTGAGAAAAGTTCTCATTCTTGATTTTATTGGTCAAAGCCTTGACTTCTTGGTTGAATCTGCTCTCTGGTTTTTTTGCTTTTCTATGGTCAGACATCCTGCAGGGTCATGAAAATCATTTTACCACAGTCAAATAATGAAAATTTACAGTTTATGCAAAAGCACTGCCATAATGCTTAAAATCGCTATTTAACTACTTAGAAGCGTTGTTAATCTGATTAAAAGCATTATTTGAAGTTTGATAGTCTACTCAAAAGTGCAAAAATAACTAGTAAAAGCACTGCAGAATTTATCAAAGGTGGTAAAAATCAAGTAAAAGCGCTAAGTAAATGCGCAGAAGCACTCAATAGTCAGGGAAAAAGCATTGTGAGAAGATAAGACAGAGAACATAAAGATTCAAGAGCACCGCTGATTGATGTAAAGGTGCACAACTTCACTGTGAAAGCATTGAAACAGTGCTCAAAAGTGCTACTTAACTATGCAGAAGTGTCGTTTGAGTTGTCAAAAGTGCTGTTTCCTGAAAAAACCCAAGAGTTAAACATGCAAAAATTTGACAAAAATGAAAAATTCTAAGAGATTAGAAAAGTGAAGCATTCCGCTCCACAGTGGGTGCCATTTTGTGTACAAGGAAATGTACCTTCATAGAATTAGTATTGAACAACAAATCAAATAGAAACTAAATAAAGAACAATTAATACTCTTTTTAGCAAAGAAAGCACAATTAAGCATCTTATGGCTCTCTATCTAAGAGTGTTAATGTGAAGCTCTCAGCAAGCTACCATTAATGAAAGTCCTAGAATGAGAAATGATATGATAAACAAGCTAAATTGTTAAATTCCAAATCAAATACAACTAATTAGCCTTAATTTGCCTTTCTAGCTATAAAATTCAATAGGTTTGATGCTATTCTCAGATGTGTGGTTATGAATTATTATTGATTTTGGTCTTCCTTTTGGGTGAACCCACAATAGCGGGTTACACTTTTTTAAACATGCTGATTTTTGCTGAAATAACATATTTTTAATAAAAAAATGATGATTTAAGCCTTGAGAGGTTCCATGTAAAAGAATTAATTACAAATGGTTAGCTCAAAGCCTCTTATATAAAAAACATTGATATAACATCTATACTCCTCATTCATACCTACAATGGAGTCTCCTTCGCACTTATTAAAATGCTAACAAAAAATCACTTTGACTTTATCTTTTGGCAGATCAAATGAATCCATTTGACAAACCTATCTATATAGTAAGGTACTACATAGAATAATATTTCCAATGATTATAATGTTAATATATATAAAGTTTATTATGACTTTGTATTTTTAGTTTTACTAAACATAGATATTTCACCGTATGTCTACCTCTATGTTTAACGCTTATTGAAAAATAGTAAATGAGAGGAAAAAAACCTAAAAAATATATATGCCCTAGGTATTGAAGTTCTCTTTCTATAAAAAAAAATTAAATTTTTTTGGATAAATACATGACAAGTTATAAGCTATGTAGTTGAGATATGTCAAAATTACAATTTAGTCAATTTCAAACATTAATAAAATATGCAATAATCATACTAATATCTTCAAACCAATTGCATGCCCTCTGTATGGATGCTACAAAACTAAATTTGAAAGAATCACATTGATATCTATTTTATAAAAAATGTTATGCTCTATGAAAACAATGCAACTTTTTGAAAATGACATTTTCAGTAACATACTAGTTTTCATGGGAGAAAGAAAAAACCATTCAAATAAATTCAAAAAATAAAATAAAATATATATTTAGAATCTAGATAGAAAATCTTAAAAGACTCTAATTTACTTGGTCTTTTGATTTCAAACAATTTAATGACAATATGCATCTGAAACTGATTTTTTTTTCAAAATGTAGAGTTCAGTGTCTGTTCAGGCAAAAAAGTGTAACCCACTATTGTGGGTCCACCCTTTTATATATTCATGAAAGGGTAGGGGGTGTAGTTGTGTTGATCATGATTAAGCTTGAGTTGAGTCTTTGGTTCCACCCTTTGAAGACAATGCAAAGTTTGTGTCCTCAAAGCTTGGGACAAGTAGACAAGATGAATGGACAAGATGCTCTTTCACTTTGAGTGATTGAGATTGAATTTGGCTTGATCCATGTGAATGCATTTTCTCAAATCCTATTGGTTGATTGAATTTCCTCTCCTTTTGGGTTGTTGAGAGAAATTAGGATTTATTAATTGATTTAAATTCATTTATTTAACCATGTACCCCTTGAATGTGTGTAATTTGATTTAATTCAAAACTATACAATTAATAGAATTAATTGCACTTTGATTTGATTTAACTTGATTAAAATGCTCTTGATTTTGATTTAAATTGAGTTGAAGCTTGATTTTAATTTTGATTGGCTAAATGTTTGATTCAATTCAATTTCTTTGATCTTGTCCTTGATTTGCTTTGATTTGCCTTGATTTAGTACTAATTGTCTTTGTCCATTTTTTAGGTGATTACAACACCCACTCTTCCAATCATGAAGAAACCTATGATAGCCTTCCTTGCTTAGGGTTAGACACAAGTTTTTGTAAGACTCCGAATGACCAACTTACCATAGACTCCTAAAGGTAATTTACCATAACAAAATTATTTTCAAAACAAGAACTTACTGGTTCTTTGTATAGACTTGTACTCAGAAGTAAATAAATTTTTAACCTGACCATATTTCTACAACCTCTCTGATCAGAGCCTTCAAAATTAGGATATTACAATCATATCTAAAATCCCGCCAAATCCAATGGTTGGCTTGGGAGATATTGCCCCTGCATTAGGACTATATTTTTGAGACAGTCATACTCGATCAACTATTGGTTTATAGATAAAAAGTGGTCAGCAACTGACTGATCAGAGCATTGATATTCTAGATCACCTGGCCAACAAAAATAGGAGAACTATAGATGAGATGGAAAATTGGGATTAACTATTTAGGCGTGAAGCTTATACAAACAAGAGTGTTTATTAATCCTTTTCATTATGTACATAGAAACCATCACAAGTGCTGCATTTGGTCTGCCAAAGGTCTGTCACTAGCATTTTATTATTTTTAATAATCAAGGCAATTGTAATATTCTCCAAAACAACCAAAACTATCTAAAAGTTATTAATCTATGGATTAAAAGTAGAACAACATACCTGATAATTAGGAAAGGACAAGGGATGAACACTTCTCCATTGATGTGCTTGGTCCATAATGAGGCTTTCCTTATCATATTTGGCATTGGGAGTAAGGCATATTGGATTAGATTTTAATACAAGGATTGGTGGTCATTTGTGTCCAAAATGTAAAATTGCCAAAAAGATGTAAAAGTGCAACATTGAAAAATTGCAATTTTGCAAAGTTGTACCAAAAGTTGCCAAATAGGTGGTTGATTAGTCCAGAGGTAGTTAGGGATAGTTGTGGACCCAAAATTTAATAAAATATCATGTTCAAGTTGAATTGAGAGGTGGTGAAATATTGGAGGACAAAACACAAAGTTGTTGCCTCTGATTGTCACACCTAGTCTACATACATGGTGACAATCCAAGAAGATCATTAAGATGGAGGGAGATCACCCATGGATTGGTTTTAGAAAAACCATGAAAGTAGTTTGAAGACCATTGTAATTTTTTTGTTACATATGCAATGAATAAATGATTTGTTTGTGTAACACTATAAGTGTTCCTTTATAAACTGTCATAGTTTTGATTATTTCAAAGCATTTCTTAATAGGAAAATAGATTGAGTAATAATCAAATCCTATTTTGATGTTATTTATGATTAATTAAATTTGTTTGGAAATAAGTGAAATCATTTTCCATGGATCATGGAAAGAGAACTAATAGTTTTTATTAAAACTGTCTCCAAACCCTCATGTACAGGGTAGCAGCAAGGGTTTACTATTTTCTCTTGTTTTGACTGATAGAGAAATCTCATTTTTCAATAGTTTTTAGTAGATTCAATATAATTTAATTTTGAATTGGTTTTAAAGAGAATGGTTGTGTAATTTGGGAGAAAATTGAATCCCTAGCAGACAATTGCAGTGATTGTTTTGATCCACTTTTATTGATTGTTTTATTTTTTAGTGACAGTAAATAGTCATGCAGAGTCAGGGGAATGTAATGAAAACTTGAAGAAAGGTTGGGAGTGAATTCATTAAGGATTGGAGTCCTAATGTTTCTGTTTCCTGTCATGAAGGGACAATGCTAATCATGTTTGAATATCTCTTTCATTGAAAGACTTATGTTTCTTGTCTTTGCATTCCTAAATTGGACTTTCATTACCATTTTGAAGGAGTACTAATCACCTATAATAAACATGAATAGTGTTCAAATATTTTATTATCCATAGGATCAAGAGTGACAGTTTGTAAGGTAGTAATTACTAGGACAGAGAAATTCTTAAGTTTGTGTGGCAGTCAATAGGTAACTACTGTTATTTTCCAATCAAGGATAAATATGTTCAATGGTGTTGAGTGAAGGGTATTTGGGATGGTTTGGTATCGACCTTAACCATTTCTATGTTGTTACCATGTTTGAAGGTTGACAATGCATTGATTTGTGGATAACAGGATTGACTGTCCTTGCAGTAGATAGTAACTTTGTTGGTTATTATTTATGATCTATTGAAGTTGTGTACAGGGATCACTGATCATATGGAATGAGCCTAAGGAAGGAAAATGAATTTCTGCAAGAGATAGTTTTCCAACATATCCATCATTAGTGGCATTCCAGAGAAAATCCTTGAAGGTTTCTTTTGATTTCACAAAGCAGTAGGGCAAACCCCAGCTTACATTATTGCAAGTCAGTTTCACAAGTTTCACAAATTTAGATGGCTGGCTCTAAATTTATTTTCAATTATTTTGTCCACTAATTGGCATGTTATTTTTTGTGAAGGTTAGCAGTGAATGCAAGGGCAACCACCTTCATTAAGGCTATGAAGGATGGGGAAGACCCTGCTGAGTTTGGGCTTGTTGCAGAACTAGTCATTTATGGTCCAGGCTGGAGACTTCAGAACTTCCATGAACAAGGTTAGTATGATTTAATATTCCAATACTTATTTTATAAATTGCTAGTTTTCTTATAGACAAGGTCAATTTGTTTTAATTCCCCATCACCACATTTGTTAGTGCTACTACTTCTTGTAATTCTTATGTCAGAAAGTTATAGTCATATCCCATGTTGTGTATGTTGAATGCATTACTTATGAATCCCAAAAATATTTAAAGTTGCTACATGAAAAGTGCTTGTTGCTTGGAAAATGAGATAATATGGTTAGATTTGAAGTTGGTTACACAAATCCTCTTTCTAGTTATGACATATAGCTGTCAATAATTACATGTAAGCTTTTCTTTGATATATGCCTTCATGAATTTTTATTTTCTTTGAATGAGATCCATTCTCATGTATTGATGTTTTATCCAAGATACTTGCTAATTCAAAGCCCTGTCCAAAGTGTAAATGAACAATTGAGAAAAATCAAGGTTGCATGCATATTACATGTACACCTCCATGTAAATTTGAATTTTGCTGGTAAGTAAATGGCCACATGGTCCTAATGATTTTTTAATATATTTATTCCATTTAATATATGTTGTCTTGGTAAGGCTGATATTGTTTCATTTTATCCAATTTGAATTTATGTGTATAGAAAAGTTACTTTCTATTTAACTATGCTCTACAAAAATTATTTTTCATGGAGCATTTAAGGATATTGTTATGGATCTCCAATGTTCATGGTTGCTGAATAAGCAGTTATGATTCCAATTGAATTACATTCTAAGTTTTAGTTTTGGTAAACTAGCCATATGTATTCTATATGGATTTTGATGCTTTGATGCTTTTGTAGGCTTTTCCTTAGTGATTGGTCATAACACAGGGAATATACTGGTGGCTTTTATTCCTGCAATCGATATGAAACAACAAAGCAAGAAGGAGTTGTATGTTTATTGTTGTTGTTGCTATTTTGTTCATTTTTTTAACTTATTTTTCCATAATGTAGATAAAACTAATAGGATTACCTGTTCATCAATCATCCCTACCATTTCAAGGGTTAATATGATGCTAGATACATTTTGTTTACTCAATATGATGAATCTGAGTGGAGGAGAGAGATGGCCAAAAATTCATTGGAGAGATACACCCATTATTATGAGCAATGGGCAACCAATGAGTCAGTAAACATCTAACATTTTCTATTTGATTTGAATTAACAGTTCATGATGTCCAATGGATTCTTTTTCTGATGTTATCATTTGTGTTTTTTGGATGCTTATATCAGCTAACACTTGATTCTATTTCTATGCATTACACTCTAGGGCCAATGCACTTTCAGATTTACAACATATGAAAGTTGTTCAGGTAATAAACATATATAGTTGTAAGAAATCATCTAAGTCATTAGTGGATGCAAATGTAAATTCCTAGCTCTAGAAAGTTACAATATTAAGCATCAATGAATTATGAGCAAGAATCTTGTTTCTTTAAATAACTATTAGTCTTGTTCTCTAGGTTTTGGTTATTTTGATTAAAGTATAGGGGGTTCTATAGGTTCCCTTTCCCTTGAAATACAAAGGAACCAATTACAAATGGAAAACATACCAGAACGTTCACATTCAAAAGAGAAAAAATTTCCATGCACCAGTTTCATCCAGAACATAGAAAATAATACTCTCTATTAACAAGATCCAAACCCATAAAACACTCAATACTAAGGATGATTAGAGTACTCCCCATGGGTGCTGATTGCTGAAGCACAGGCCCCATCACTTGCAAAGGAAGCTCCAGACCAATGTAGGATGATGAGAATACTCCCCATGGATGTTGCTTGATGAATCACAAGCCCCATCACTTGTAGAGGCAACTCTAGACCAATGTTTAGTCATGATAACTTTTCTTGTGCTATCAAAAATGTGCCTTCGGCCATGCTTTGCTCAATGGAATGAATGTCCTTTGTGGTGTTGGGATCCTGTCAACTCCATATGCTATCAAAGGAGGATGGTTGGGATTGGGTATTTTGTTTGTATTTTCATTACTGTCTTGTTACACTGGTGTCCTACTTCACCACTATTTGGAAAGTGCACTAGGCCTTGAGACCTATCCTGATATAGGTCAGGCTACCTTTGGGACTGCAGGCCATGTGGTAGTTTCTATTATTATGTACGCAAAATTGTATGCTTACTGTGTAGAATATATAATTCTTGAAAGTGACAATATTTCATCATTATTTCCCAATGCACACCTTGATTTTGTTGTTAATGGAGGTTGAATTTATCTAATATAATCCTTTTGAAGGGTGCTAAAATACCCTTCCAAGGAAACATACACTAAGCATTCCTAGTATTATTATACTCAGGAGAAGTTGGTGTAGAAGTTGCTAGAGATTTTTTTCTCAACAAATCAGAGTATTTTGAATTGGACTCTCAACAAAATAGGAACCATAGTCTAGGAATTCTCAATCTCATATGAGGCTAGAGCACCTAGTGTAGGAAGTGTCAAAGTGGCTATTTTTATAAGCAAAGGAAATAATGAAGCTTATGATTTGGGTGCTGACAATGAAATAACATATTTATATGATTAATGTAGTGGGTCTTCTAGGGAAAATACATTATCGTCAAGTTGTTTGTCATAGGAATCCTTGAGATACCGAGTTACTATTACCTTTATTTTGGTCTTTTGAGTTTGGCAATGAAATGTACATAAGAGGGTAAACAAGCCTCTCACGGAGGGCCATAAAAAGGAAATACAAACTATCACTTTCTTGCTGAGGTACTAAAATGACAAAGTATAGGGCATCCAGACACATCTGGGGGGTAGAACATTAAAAAATGCCAAAAAGTGACTTCAACTTAAAAAAATAACTTAAAACATGTGCTAAAAGATGTCTTGGAAGAATGTCTGTAATAAAAAAAAAGGCCAAGAGGACAGTTGCATGGATAACTGGCAAGGAAATCATTTGACACTTCATGAACTAGATCTCAATGTTGCTAAACAAGAACAATGATTTACAATACAATAGAACTCTCCATAAGAGTTGGAGTAGTTCATTTTTTCTAGAATGAATCTCAACACAATATTAATAATAATACCTAAATCTAAAATCTAATGAGAGATTCATTAGTCTCATTAAGATGCATTTTAGAAATAATTATATTGATCCCTTTTCGGCCCGTTTCCAAAAAAACATATTCTTGTGAACATAGACGTATATGATAAGGCCTATTTGAATATTTGTGAACTATAAATTGGTATTTAATATTTATCTTGATCAATGATGAAATATCATACTATCAAATGATTTAATTCTATATATTTCTTACATTTTTTGTGTATAGGTCACCTTACTAATCCCAAAACTAAATTCTAGAATATATAGAAAAGACTCATAATCACCTTACAATTAGATCAGATTGACTAAGATTAAATATGTGGAAGCATTGGTCAATATCTTTGTAGCTTGTAACTCATCTTCTCTATCCATAACCCTATTAGTGTTAGTGTGGTGCAGGAGAACCTTGGGTCACTATCAAGACCTTAGGAGGAAGCTATGAAGGAAAGAAGATAGAGAAGAACTACAAGGTCATTTAATGATGTAACATGGCTATTCAAGCCATTTGAATGTAATTGAAAAGTCAAAATGATAATATGGATGTAATTGCCAAGGTGGGCAAATAATATCCTATAAGGGCTAATTGTGGGATTGATGGGTAGATTAGGAGTTTTAATAGTTTTAAATGTTTATAAGGTCATCCATAATTATAAATGGGTCTTTAGGTGTTTAGTGTTAGGAATGGGAACACTGAGAGGGGGGGGGGGGGTGAATCAATGTTCACTGTATTTTATCTTTTGCTTAATCTTTAAACTAAACTTAAATGCTTAAGTACTCAAATGGACATCCACATAAACATGAAACATGAAATCAACACATAACACCAATATGGTTATGGGGAAACCCAAATAGGTAAAAACCCCAATGGGAATTGACACCCACTAATATTCTGTACTAGTGTTTTATGATCCTTGTTAGAAGATCCTTAACCCTGTTAGGAGTTGCTTTACAATGCATTAAGTACAGTAGACCTTGTTAAGGGTAGGAACCTATTAGAAGTCTTTTACAATAGTCCTTGTTAGGGGAGTGGATGCACTATCTTAGAGCTCACTGCTCAAGTGGTGAAGGCTAAAACCTTCTGATCTCAGATACACACTATATCTGCTGGATGAACTGTTAGTGTGACACTGCTTGTCAGATTAGTTCCTTTGATGCGCTGATTCTTTGACCTCTTCCAAAGATCTAATACATATTATAAACTCTTCGCACACTTCTTCTCTTCTTATCACAACTCTATATCATCTTCCATACTAATTACAATGAGTGCATCTCATATTTATATGCGCATACAAAATAAACAACTAGGTCATCCCTTAAACCTATTACATACAATGCTCCCAAATGAATTGGCTCAAGCATGTTTACAATCAAAATAATATACATGTTAGAAATATAATTACAATAGGCACATATCCTTTACATCTTTAGAATATAACCGCAACTCAAAATGATAATAGTCGGCTGCTTACTCTGTTCTTTACTGGCACACACTGGCTATGTAACTTCAATTGTCTGTATCTTTCTCATACTTTCATATTTGATCATGCGCTCATAGACTAAGCATGAATATAGTCAAACCAACTTAACTTCTAGGGTGTACACCATAACTTGGTCGTACGCACATGCGCTGATGCTCTAAGCTTCAAGAACTCTATACACTGTCCAGTCTTCAACACTTAGCTGATTTTTTATCTCTACATCAAGTGCGTTGACTCCAAACTACTATATGACTTTATTGCCATAATGAAAACACTATATTAAGTCATATATGTTAGTATAGCCAACTTTCCAACAATCTCTCCCTTTTTCATTGATGGAAACAAAGGAATATGGCCAAGTTGCTAACTGTCCTTAATACAAAAAACTTTTGTCTTATATCTCCCTATACATATCTTTCTATCTTATAAATCCTTATACATATCTATTATCCATATTCTATACATAATCCCCCTTTTACATTAATGACAAAGGTGTGTCAAAAGTAAATCTACAAAAGCTTACTGTGATAGTACATCCGGATATGCAATCTGCAGATGTGGATCTCCTTCTTTCAAAATGTGATCAAAGAATTTACAATCTGCAGATGGGCACATAAAGCATACTGAAGCTTCTCCATCTCCTCCAAATCTATGCTAGGAACTTGATCATATGTCACCATGGTGGCATCAATCTCCTTGATGTTCTGATTAAGGATGTCTAATGAGGGCGCAAGAACATTCCTTAACTGAGTCTGCCTAGCCCTTATCTTGGTCATCTCTTTTTCTTCTTTCTCAATTTTATCAATCTATCCATGGTAGACATTGTTGCACATGTTCACATCAACAAATGGATCTTCCACTGATTTCTTGATGCTATCTATCATAGCTTCAACCTCTTGAACCTTCTTGTAGAGATCACCAGTCAACTTGTCTTGGTTCATGCATTCAACAATGATATTTCTTCCCTTTGGTGCAAATTCCTTCAGGGATGCTTGACCAGCCTTTAGCTAGCTTAGGTCAAGTGCATAGTTGCCAACCAATTCACTTAATCTCTTCTTCAAGTACTTTTCCTCTACAACTAAGGATACAGATTCTTCTAGGCTAGAGAAATTACTTTTGAATTGTGAAATGACTGCACTTACATCATCAATAGAGTGTACCTTGGATACTTTCTTGTCTATAGGTAACAAACTGTTCAGTATGTTTACTGACTCTACAAGGAGAGGATTCGTCATCACTTGTTTTTCCTTGGCCTTCTCCATGGCTAAGACGCTGAACTTAATCAAGTCTTCTTCTCCCCATGAATCCAAACTAGTTGTGTCAAGTGTCAAACTTGACAACAATGCTGCTGAGGGAGTGATGGGAGTGCTATCCATCACTTCTTGTTTTACCTTGATTGTTTCATCTTTTTTCTCTCTTCTTTTTACCTCTTCTTCTTCCTTTTATTTTTCAGCTTCTTTTTCTTTTTCTTCATCTTTTCCTTCTTCTTTCTCATTTGTTATATCTTTGATCAATATTTCTTCTTGATGAGTAGGAGTGTTACTGCATAAGATTTCTACCTCTTGAGTGCTTACAAATGCCTCTTCAAACTTATCCAATTCAGTGTCAGTGGCCACCATGGCTATCTCTACATTATCAATGATAATGGTGCTATCCTTTAGTGACTCTGTCATGGGTGTAGACTTATCTGCCTCTGTTTGAGTTTCTACTATAGGTGTTGAATCCTAGGGACCTATCACTAATGCATTAGTGGGCTCTACCACGTTGAATTCCTTTATGGGTACTTGTGTTGTGGGCGTAGTAGCTGGATACATGTGCCTATTCATGAATACCTTTTTGAATGCCTTCTCTATTTCCTTAGCAACAAGATCATAGTTTTTGTCCATAATGTGCAAAGTCCTTGACTTTGTTCTAAGATGTGGCTTCACTAAGTCTAACAACAAAGACTTCTCCTCTAGAGAACATACAAGAAGGGTATAATCTAGAATCTTTTCCCTTATTTGTAGGTATTCTTCAATAGCCTATCTCTTTTAGAAGTCTAGGATGTTCCACACATTATCAAGAATCATAGTCTTAAGTTCCAAGACTGTCTTCTTGAACTTCAGCATGTGTTTGACTATCATACCATGTATCTCAGATTTGTCTATTTCACTATATTTTCCATAAAACTTCCCTACTTGATCAATTCTTCCCTCATCAATTATTCTTTCACTTAGCACACTGAGACTAGGTTTGAAACTTACTTTAGGAGGTGCTTGTGAGTTCTTTCTATTCCTTGTGACTCTTGAGGATGGATGACTAGTGCTGATTTCTTTCTTCCTCTTTAACATTTCCTTATACTTAGGTGGAGTAGTAAGGTCAATGGTTTCCTCAGGCACAAAATGAGTAACATCAGTATTACCCTTCTGTTCATCAGATTTTTCAATCTTCACTTTCTTCAGCTTAGGATCATTTGATTTTGCTTTTGCTACATCTGCACTCTCTAATTCCAAAGTAATCTTTTGCTCCCTTTCCTTTTCTAGGTTTGCTCGAGACACTCCATGTATTTTGAAGATCTTAGAGGTAACCTTGGAAACCTTTCTTTTTGTTGTTGCGTTGTTCAATTTAGCATCTACCTCTCTTGTCTTCTCCTCATAGGTTCCCCATCTGGGCTCATTGGGGTCTTTAGGTGCTTCTAACAGAACTTGAGCATAAGCCTCTAGAATAGGTTCTTCTACTTCATATACTAGTGGATGGATCCACTTTGTTCTTTGTTCCACTACCTCCATGCATGTTGTGTCTGTCTCAACCATGAAATAAATAGTATCCTTGTATTTCTCAACAATGTTCTCTGGTATCCTGTACCTCATCTGTATTTTGACCCTGAATCTCTTCAACTCTAGTGTCATGTAGTTTCTTACAGTGCTCTCTATGGATGCCTTGAGAGATATCTAAGGCATTGTGGGAATGGATTTGTCTAGATACAAATCATATACTTTTCCAATAATGTGAAACTACATATAGATGATCAAAGACCCAAATCTGAATATCTTGGTCTTATCATGCTTGATTGCCTTGATGTTGTCAATTAGCTGTGCACACAAGATTTCACACAGGTTAAACTCTCCATTCTCTTTAACTATTCTTATGGCTGTAAGAATTGTGGCCGCAGACACACTGTTCAACCTGCTGGTGTGTTGAAACCTATACCCAAGTATCATAGACATCAATTTGATGTCATCTTGCTCAATAGGCTCAATGGTCATTCCACGCCTATCACTCCTTGACTTGCAAGTTTTCTCAACAATCTTCCTCACATCTTTTCCCTGGAAGGATGATGCCTGTCCTTGAGAGTCCTATCATCTCATGAATTAGGTCACTGGTAATTCTAACCAGCACTTAACCTATCCAAAATAGGTCATCATGAATCCTGCTCAAAATAATCTTGATCCATTATGATTCATAGAACTCATATGTCATTGCATACTCCACTATAGGGTAATTATCCCACCGTGCATACTCATCTAAGAAGGTTTTGTCTGGTTTTAACATGGTTTCCATGTGTGCCCTTAATCTATCCAATCCTACTGGTTCTTTCTTACAGTAGATGTATGCCTTAATATCCTCGACATGCATAACACCCATAGGTGTGCGGGAGAATGCTCCTTCTAGGTCATCTAGTGTAGACTTGAATGGATGTCTCTCAAAAAAATATTGTTTCTTCTTTGCAAAATCAAATACTATAGGAGTAGCCATCACTTACTTGAATATCACTTTCACAAAGGTTTCCAAGAGATTCTAAATCAACGCGACGAGTTAGGGTTTCCGCAACTGATCAAATGCACAACAAATCACTTCATGAATCAAACTAAAATCCTTCTCAATCAACTGCTAAGAATCTTCTGCTCTTCAATCGGTCTTAATTCAAATGAAATGAGAGATCTTCTAACTTGTGTGTACTTTAAAGTAGGATTTCTTCCATTAATGCTTGTCATGTAAACCAAGCTGTCACTTGGAAATTTCTATCTTTCATTCTACAAACAATCAGCTAGTGCACTCTTGCACGAAGGTTTATCTAGTCTCCAAAAGCTTAAGTCCAAAGGTGCATACTTAGAGAGTGAGTATACTAGCCACACAGGGGTCTAGAGCTAAATTAGCTCCCCCTATGACCCTGAGGGCCATTCATCTAGATGTAGAGGGTGCGTCCACTGTGGAAGCATCCAATACATAGTCATCAACCTTGTCCTTCTTTTCTTCTAACCAAATAAAGCTTGCATCCTCTGAAGCTTTCACAAAAGTGGTTCTTCAGGATTTTTGGGGATTTCTTGACCTTGCATCCTTGATTTGCAAAACTTTGAGATGTGTCCAGCTTTGTTACAAGAGTGACAAATGACTGGAGACCTTATATTCCTCGACGCATTGACATGGGTCACCATTTTACATTGTTTAACTAAGTGACCATTATAGTTACATATCTGACATGTAACATTCTGAGAACTTCTTTCATTTGACTGATTCTAATTTCTCTGATTATACTATGTTCTATTCTTTTGACTTGTCTTGCAATTCATAGCTCTATGACCAAATTTATTGCACGAATAACAGTAACCATTAAAAGGTCTTACCTTTGTACAATTCCTTGCTATGTGTCCATGCTTTTTACATGCATAACAAGTGTGGTCTACTGGCTTGTGCTCATTCTTAGGTGGCTCAATATGATCCTTATTCTAGCTTCTAGTCTCCTTAGCATTTGAGGTGCCTTATGGTGCTTTCATTTTTGCTTGCATGTTATCAATCTGATTTTGTGCTTCATTGTATCCAATGCAACTAGTATCTCCTTTAGCTCTTCTTGCATACAGCTGAGATTCTATGAAATTAGAACTAGTGTGTAGTTTGTCAATGTGATTCTTTTCTTCCTTCAATTCACATTCCAAGCTTTCTTTGCTGTTTCTTAGCTCCAAGATTTCCATATTTGCTTGCTTTAATTCTTCATTAAGTTGAAGGTTCTCTTTGACTTGTTCTTCATAGACTTCATGATTGTTAATCATCTTATCATCAAATTCTTCAAGTTGTTCTTTTATGGATGCATTTTCTTCACTTAGCTTCTTGACCATTGTCCTGAGATCACTGGTAGATCATTCTTTCAAATCCTTTCTTAGCCTTTTGATGACTAATTGAGCATCACTAAGTTTTTCTTTTAGTTCTTCAGTTTCCCTTTTAGATTTGTCCAGGTCTTCAAGAGAAGCTTCTAGATTTCTTTTTAGATGTTTCATTTATGCTTTGTCCATGATCTCCTCAAGTGGTTAAACTTCTTTGCTGAGGACCAAAGCTGTGATACCAATTTTTAGGAATGGGAACACTGAGAGGGGGGGGTGAATCAGTGTTCACTGTATTTTATATTTTTCTAAATCTTTAAACTGAACTTAAATGCTTAAGTACTAAAATGAACATCCACATAAACATGAAACATGAAATCAACACATAACACAAATATGGTTATGGGGAAACCCACATAGGTAAAAACCCCAGTGGGAATTGACACCCACTAATATTCTGTACTAGTGTTTTATGATCCTTGTTAGAAGATCCTTAACCTTGCTAGGAGTTGCTTTACAATGCATTAAGTATAGTAGACCTTGTTATGAGTTGAACCCTGTTAGGAGTCTTTTACAATAGTCCTTGTTAGGGGAGTGGATGCACTATCCTAGAGCTCACTACTCAAGTGGTGAAGGCTACAACCTTCTGATCTTAGATACACACTATATCTGCTGGATGAACTGTTACTATGACACTGCTTGTCAGAATAGTTCCTTTGATGTGTTGATGCTTTGACCTCTTCCAAAGCTCTAATACATCTTATAAACTCTTCACACACTTCTACTCTACTTATCACAACTCTATATCATCTTCCATACTAATTACAATGGGCGCATCTCATATTTATATGCGTATACAAAATAAACAACTAGGTCGGTTGTTAAACCTATTACATACAACACTTCCAAATGAACTGGCTCAAGTGTGTTTACAATAAAACATATATACATGTTGGAAATATAATTACAATAGGCACATAGCCTTTACAGCTTTAGAATATAACTGCAACTCGAAATGATAACAGTTGACTGCTTACTCTATTCTTTACTGGTACACACTGGTTGTGTAACTTCAATTGTCTGTATCTTTCTCATACTTGCATATCTCATCATGTGCTCATAGAATAAGTATGAATATAGTCTAACCAACTTAACTTCTAGGGTGCACACCATAACTCGGTCATATGCACGTGCATTGCTGCTCTGAGCTTCAGGAACTCTGTACACTGTCCAGTCTTCAACACTTAGCCGATTTCTGATCTCTACATCAAGTGCGCTGACTCCAAACTACTATATGACTTTGTTGCCATAATGAAAATACTATATTAAGTCAATAACATCAGTATAGAAAACTTGCCAACTTTTAGTTGTCAAAGTTGACAACTTGTTGTCAACTTGACAACATTTCTTGTATTTTAAATTTCAAATTTAGAGGGACAGTTAGTTAAAAAATGATCCCAAGAGTAGTTTGGGGTTAGTTGTTGTGCTTTGTAGTTGTAGAGAAGTTTATATGTATTTTAAATGACCAATAAATGGTTGTGGTTGATGGTGGTTGATGTATGGAGTTGAAAATTAATAAAAAAAAGAAAATTCTACAACTTTTGTGTTCCTGGCTGACTGTTAAAGTCTAAAACAGTCTCTCTTTGTGCATTGTTTTAGAAGTACTTTGAAGGACCATCATTTGTGGAGGTTAATACACATAATTAATTTTCTTTTGGTTTTTGTAGCATTTAATTTCATTGAATATATTAAAATTTATTCCCATTCTTCTAAAAACTGTCATAAACCCTCACCTAGGGTATTAAGACTGACAATTTGATGTAGTTGCTTCAATTTTTTGTACATGGGGCCTTCATCCTGGGGGAGAGGCAAGGAGTTCCAATGTATTATATCCCCCAAGTTCTTGCAGGGAGTCTTTCAGAGGTTGGTAGGTGCATTGACTGAAGAGAAGTTATTGTCCAGTCACAGGGAGGAGGGATTTGTCTGTCCCCCCAGTCAAGGTAGAAGGCTTTGTCTACAAATTTGGTGAATGCTAGGAGCATGGGGCTTTAGGAGATGGTATCAAGGAGAGTCTAAAACATAAAGAATCCTTGGAAGAAGGCTGGGATCCCAAGTACAAGGTTCATCCACTGAAGTTGTAGAAGTTTGTAAAACTGTCACAGTGGGATAGCCACATAGTAAGTTGGTTGTGTTGTTTGAGAGTTGAGTCTATTTCCAACATTACCATAATAAGTTTGGGGTGTTCTTGAGATAGCTGCCATGTGCATGAACATTTAATATGAACCTTGACTGTGCTTCCATATTTTACAATGTATGTCTGAGAGAAATTCCAAGAATATCTGACAACAATCTCCCCATCTAAATTTATGCTTGGATGGATGAGGATGTTCATATGCCATTTTTAAAGCTCCATTGTGGCACGGGTAGGTTTCATCTTCTTGCAAATCTCTTGAAATAGGCCATGGTTAACAAACTAGATGTAATTGGAATTGAGTATGCAACTCAAATTTGGAAATACCCAAGTCTATTTTATCAGCGCTAGAATGAAGGTAAACCGCAGAAATATTTTTATTTTATTTGGTAAAAGTGGCAAAGCCATGAATTTTATTAATATATAATGTAATTTTAACAGATACCTGGTTCGGGTGGGCATACCTGCGGGAAAGAACTAGGAAGAAAACCCTCGGTTGTAGCCCGTGTAGTTGTAGCCTTTTGGGCTTTTGTTGTATATACATATTGACAAGAGAAACAATGAAACATTTTGTCAACTCTCATGTGAATTATCATTTCAGCTATAATGTTACATAGTATGTTTCTACAATGTGTATGATAAATGCCTTATAATCATATCATTTGAAATTTTGTATATTTTTTTCTAATTTTCCTTATTTTTTTAATTTTTGTCTTCAAAAGAGAGACTTCCATCCTAAAAACACATCATGCTATCTCCTGCCATCCTTGTTCTAGAAACTCCATGCAGCATAGTGAAAATATTATAAACTAAATAAAGCTTTAAAATCTTGAGGATAATAAAAACAACTTGTCAGTCATCAGGTGGTTGTGTAGTAAATGTTTATAATGGACCAAAACCATTTTAGGGAACAAATAATATTTTTGGACCCTTAATGCCAGCAAATACAAAGGAAAATCAACAACACTAATTTTGTAAGATCATTTGATGAGGTTTTTCAACACACCTTGTCAAAGATGAAAAGGACATCTGAAGTATTTGATTGAAATTGATATGTTGTTGATAATTATGTTGCTATTTCTACTGGTTTCTCTGTCATGTTCAAAAAAAAATTTTCTACATCTTCAACATTCTTTGGTTTCTTCTAATATCGTAGAATTTCTAGCTGTAACTATTCTCTCTTGAATCCCTATGATAATTGTTATCTTGTGTTTGTGAAAAACTAGATTCATTAGCTTTCAAATGTTGCATTATATCTTTTTACTTCTACTTCCCTTATCACTTGGTCCTCGTGACATTGTCGTATATGCTTTTTCTTGCTTCTTGTTGTCCACTCATATGGCTTTGCTAATCAAGACAATGATTAGTAAAAAATTGAAGCTTATTTATTATGTTCTTAATGTACTCTTTTCACTAGATAGATGGTAGATTTGTTTGTTTAGAATCATGGAGAGCATAGGAGCTCACAACTAGATGCTATAGAAAATCATATTCCAGTCTTAAGTTTCCCTCTTAGCCCCACTTAATTTGACTTCATATTCTATCAGTATTTTGCCCCCTTCTCTTCTGGATTTTTGGTGTTTTTGTTAGTGGTGATTCTGAGAAATGTGACTAAATATATACTAGAGTATTTTATTGAGGTATTTCTATTGTTTGTGAAGGATGACAGTGGGTGATGACAAATTAAGTAAAAATTGACACAAGACTATAAGTGGAAATGGCAAAAAATATAATTTAATGATATCTACCAACATTATACACAATCAATACAAAGCTATCTAGGATATATCATAGTTATTATCATAATATACAAGATACATGTAAGTCAAGATTTGGTTAACAGATGAACGATTGCCAGGATGATATATTTACAATGGGCTTAGTGAAGTCTGTGATAATTATCATGCTGATAGTTTCATGTCTGGTAGATGATAACTATTCTCATGTTTCTTTGGCATTGTTCACAAGCTACTTCAAAGTTGTGGATAATGTGCTTCAAGCTTTTCTGTTTGAATACAAGTCTTAACTTTTGCACAACTTTTTTTTAGAACTCAATGTGTCCAACTGATATAAAAGAATAAGTTTCAATTTTTATCTTAATTATATATTTAATTCTGGGATATAAAACCCAATCTTTCTCAGTGATGAATGAGTTGTTGTAGGAGTATGTTTTTCTTGTCTCTATCTGCTTGCTGGTCCTCAAATGATGCTTTGAACTTACCATCCTTAGTGTACTTTCCTCAGCATCTTGTTGTCCTCAGAATTAGCTATACAAAGAAACTAAATTATGTACTATCAATTACAACATTTTTTTTACTTTGGCAATACAAATTATTGTTATCATGTGCTTGCAATGTCAACATGATATTCTTGGAATGGTCTCACCCACTTAGGTTGCTGCTTGTTGTGATTACTTTGTAACAAAAAGTGTGTCAAGCTATTATGTCATTCATTTCAATGAATCTATGACAAACTAGATATTGATTTAGAAAATGCATTTATTACTGCAAGAATTGATTATAGGACATAATAACCCATCCAAAATAACCGGGCCACAATAACCCAAGGACAAAATAACCCATGGTCATAATAACCCAATCCAAAATAACCCGCAGTCAAAATAACCCCATAAGATTATTGGAGCATGATTTTGTCCGGTACTGCTAATCACATCACCAGATTCTATTTATGTTTTAGTATAGCACCGACTTGAACATTTATTTGTAAAATATTCTGCACAACGCCAGATCATTTTATTGACACCTTCTCGATGAAGCAAAAATGTGTAACCATTTAAAATGAGTAATTTCTTATTTTTTTAACTTGTTAAAAATTGAAGAGGTGTTGTATATATTAAAAATTATGAAGAACTTCTTGATTCCCTAAAAGTTTATTTATTTTTGTATACTTTTATAGAAACCCCTAGAAAAATTTAATATAATGTTCAAAAAAATATATTAAATTTTTTTTTTTATGAATTTTGATTTCTCTTTTTCTTATCACTCTACACTCTTAATTCTTGTCCCCTTCTTCCTTCCTTTACTTCTCTTGATTCTACCACTTTATATATCCTCTTAATGCCTCTTCATAATGCCTTTTGACTTATAGCTTTTCATAATTTATAACTCTTATTTAGCTTATTCCCACGAATTTGTCTTTATTTCTATAAGTATTTACCATTTTATAAGTTATTTAAGCATATTAAAGATGTTTTAAGGCTATTTTAGGGGTATATAATGGATATATGATCTAAAAATGACCTAAATATCCTCTATGGTGCCTCACAATCCCATTTTTAGCACACTAACTTGATCTAAAATGACCATGGGTTATTTTGACCATCGGTTATTGTGACCTTGGGTTATTGTGACCCTGGGTTATTGTGTCCTTGGGTTATTATGGTGGGGTTATTGTGTCTAGGGTTATTTTGGCTAGGTTATTATGTCTGGTTACCGCAAGGATTCTCTTTTCATGAATAGATAACAACTCACCCTTGTTTCACTTGGGTATCTCAAAGGAGGAAAGAGTAACCTGCTCCATATGATCAAGAGTAATGAGTGTGATTCCCCATATACACTTCTTATATTGATCTTCTGTAGTACTGGAATTTTCCATAACTAAAAAATGAGTATGAAAAAGTATGTGAATTCTTCTCTTGTTTTCTTTCTTAGTGCTTTATGCATTCCCTTAAAGGGTAATGTTGTCTTTCACACATACATCAAATAGCCTATAATATCAAATATCAGTGCCTATAAATAAAAGCATTTGTGTGCTTGCCAAGTATGTAATAGCTTTCACCATTTGAGATGGAATGTTCTTGCATCCAAGATCTGAACCTCATTTTTGTCAGCAACTATAAAGATAAAAAAAAGTAATGTCAGTCATTGTTTCTCGTACTTGCATGGATACAAATTATAGTTGTATTTCCTTTCCTACTTTATACAGACTGTCAACAGATGCTTTCCTACTTGGGGATTTTGTGAATTATATTTCTACACTAGTGACTAAATTTTTTTATTTAGAAACTTATGGTTATATTATATTTGTGGCCTTTCATTACCTATGTAATATAATGTGTTATTTTTTTTTTCTTTTTGCAGAAATGTGTTGATAAACTCAAAAGAGGGGATAAAGTTAAAGTGTTGGATCCATATGATAGCGATGTTGTGGGCATTGGGTGGATTCACTCCCTATCTATTGTACATGGAATCAACTTGAAAGGAACATGAGATGCAAATGTAAATATTTTAAAGGTCACAAGTAATGTACCCCTTGCTTATGAACACAAAATAGATGGAGATGTTCGTTTGAAAGAGAAAGAGGGAACCTTCACATGGTGGCCACTAAAGTATTTGAAAAAAATGACATAGTTGATGAACATGTTTATCATGTACTATTTGTTGGACATCTTACCTCAGTACTCTATATTTGAGACAACTTTGATATTTTTTATTATATTTACATATATACTCTTAGATAACTTTGACATCTTACGTATATATTTTGGCACCCTACATACTTTGAATGACAAATGTTTTTATTTTAATTTTTATATTTGCATTAATTTTTTATATGAATTGATTATCTTTATTTATCATGATGTTGAATCAATCTTTTAATTTTACTTGGTTGTAGTTAGTTCATGTGTAATATTTTTTATTTTCTGTTATTCTTTATAGTTCAAGTTTAATATGATATTTTTTTTACATAATAAAATTTATGGTATTTAAAATAAATGACCAAATAAATGACAAAATAAATGACCAAATAAATGACCAAATAAACGACCAAATAAATGACCAAATAAACTACCAAATAAATGACCAAATAAATGACCAAATACATGACCAAATAAAGGACCAAATAAAGGACCAAATAAATGACCAAATAAATGACTCAATATACGACCAAATATAGGACCAAATTAATGACTCAATATACGACCAAATATATGACTAATTAAGTGACTAATTAAATGACCAAATTTATGACCAAATTAATGACTAAAATAGTTTAGTCATAAATTTGGTCACGAGATAAATGACCGGCAATAAACTACCAATGGTCACGTGACCAAATTTAGTCATTTATCTAAAATTTTTAGTAGTTTATTTAGTCATATATTGTTGTTTTTGTACTAGTGTATATAGTAGTAGCCAAATGTAATAAGGTTATTTCAAAGATAAATCATGTTCAATTTAACATGATGAGGATAGGCTTAAGGAAGTTGGTCAATGTGTCATCTCTGAATAACCACCATTGGAGAAATAGACACACTCAAATCCTATAGCTCAGGTGGAATGTGTCTGGTACCTATTCAAGTTAGTACAGAATATATAGTCGAAGCACATAAACATAGACAGTCACAATGAAGGATAACAGGACACTGTGTAGACCTCGCAAGCAAGTGACTATGACTCCATCTCACTTCGTACCAGCACCAATGGGAAAAATGCATAACAAGATGCGATACATAATACACAACATATAACCATACAATATTTCATTAATTTGAAACATTTAAATAAATTATTTCTACCAATATGAGCATGCATCTATTTAAATCTTCTTAAAATTCTCAGTGGCATATAAGACACAATGTCTAAGAATTAATGACAATCATCCTAACCTACTAATCCAATCTTTTAGATGTAAACAACTAATATATTTGATCAATAAAGCACCATCGTAAATATACTATTCAAAAGGGTAAATAACAACATGATACAACATCATAATATTTCATTTATTGCAACATGTTATTTGTTAGATGAAATAGTATTTAAAATCAAGAATACTCACCTTATTGTGCTTGCAATCCAAAGTTTGAGGCTCTATTACCTCCATGTAATGACATAGTTGGAGAGGCACTACATTAACCACTAGTTCAACAAAAAATATTCCAATATCTTCCAGTATTTTTTTCATCCAGACAATTTGAGTGCAATTAATAGCAGCAACAACATACTCAGATTCAACAATAGATTGAGTTATACAATCTTTCTTTTTACTTAACCATGAAACTAACCTTTTCCCAAGAAAAAATGCACCTCCACTAGTACTCTTTATGTCATCAATCTTCCCTTCCCAATCAGAATCAGTATAAGCATCTAATTCAAAGTCATCATTTTTATCATACCATGAGCCATACTCCATTGTTCCTTTCAGATATCTAAATATCCTTTTTACAGCAACCATGCATGTCTCTTTAGGATCTGCCTAATATCTAGCCACAATTCCAACAACATTAGCAATATATAGTCTGGAGTGAGTCAAATATTGTAATCCTTAAATCATTGATCTATACTTGGTTTGAAAAACATTTTTAGTCTCATCATTATTTGTTAGTTTATGGCCAGTCACCATGGGTGTTGTAGACATGGAAAATTGGCCAAAGGCTTAAATCAATCAAAAGGTGCATCAAATCATCAAAATAGCACGAAAAATCAATAAATGGAACAAAGGCAATTCAAATCAAAGGAAAATTCAATTAAATGATTAAATGATTAAATAAAGCTTGAAAAGGGGAAAAACACTACAAAATTGATTAAATTCAATTAATGACATAGTTGTTGAAAGCAAAAATCAAAATGAACATCTTACCCTTCATGGCTAAATTTAATTACTTTAATTAATAAATAAATACTAATTTCCCTCAACAAAGCAAATTGGAGACAAAATGGACACAAATCACTCACTTTTGTTGAAATGGTCCAGCCTTTTGAAACCATTTAAATGATTGTCCCCTCCTTGTCCCCCCATTTATGGACAAAGCAAAGCCAATTGACCTTACCCAAGCATAACCATGGTTATCTCACTCTACCCCCTACCCTTGGGAAAATCTTATATATTGAAGGCATTTAGAAGCATAATTCATCCACTCCATATCTTTGAATTGCAGCAAAGCTCTTGCAATTTGCATCCACATCACTCACTTATCATTTTTCATTGCTAATTAGCTTAAATTGCTTTGATCATAGTAGATTGTTCATCAAATAGAGCTAGAATTTGATAGAATAGATCTAAATTTTCATATCATATAGCTTAATTCTCATCTTTAGAGTGTCACTAGTGAGGATCATAGCTGAGAGCCTCATTTACCACTTTATTTTAGAGATCCATGAGATATTTAGATTAATTGTGCATTATTTAGATTAGTTTGCTTTGAATAGTGTAATTGTCTTTTAAATCTTGTTATTTCATGAAGGTGTAAATCACTCACACACAAATGGCACCCACCGTGGGGCTCTAGGCCTCTAAATCCATCATATTTTTCATGTTATTTACAAAATTTAGGCTAGAATTGCATAAATTTGCTTGCTGTCTACAGGTTACAGAGAAGAAATCACGCCTGCCAGTAAAGAAGTCATGCCTAAAGCAAAGAATTGTCTCGTATGGGAAACTAAAAATTGCCTACAGACTGGATACTTACGCGGATTAACATGTAGATTCACGCCTGAGAGAAAAGAAGTACCGCATGATAGAAAGAAATCACGCTTCGCTCGACAAAGCTTGTAGCCTTTACAAATTTCAATCACACCTACGACACAGGGAGTATCGCTTATTTTTAAAACACTGTCGCTTAATTTGAAGCTTTGATTTGCCTTTGATGATTTCATTCACGCTTACAAATTAGTAAGTATCGCTTGTCTTTGAAGTACTATCGCTTGATTTGAAGATTTGCTTTGCCTTTGCTAGTTTCATTTACACTTCCGAAACATTAGATGTCGCTTCTGGTAATTTAATTGTCACTTTCATGGCACCAGTTTATCATGTTTGATTAATGATTTAACGCTCAGATTAATTAAATATCACTTCTAACTTAACTGATTTTGCTTGAGCCTCGTAAAGGTGATGCTCGCAGTCAATTAAATCACGCGTATAGTTAATTAAATCTCGCGGTCACTTATTAAAATGTCGCGTAGACTGTAAAAAAAAAATGCAGTATTTTATTAGATTATGCACGTGACTAATTAATTCTCTGGTTTTTCTATTGCAGGTACATGCTCTGTCTCAGAAAAGTGCTCAAATTTTTTTTTTCTTTTTTGCATGCAAAAAAGAAACAAAAAAGGACGTCCTATTAGAGTATACCACACTAGAACTAAGCTCTATAAACTCATCCTTAATTTCATGGTTTCTTGAAATTTCATCCTTAAAATTTGTCAAAGTTGCAAGTATTTTGGTAAAAGGCATCAAAAGCATTAACAATTTGATCATTTTAAGCTTTTAATTTTCCCCTCACTTTGTTTGTATTGTGCTGACTAACTTGTTGGTGGAGGGAATGTTTTGCTAAGGTAAGGGAAGGATTTGGAGAGAAAACAAGAAAAACTACTACTTAAAAATGCACCTAGCCTTTGCTAGCATCGATTAAGGTATTTTTCTCATCAAGCTTGCACATTCCCTTAGCTTGTGGCATTTCAAAGTTCAAAACATAGTTTAATCATAAAAGGGAAAGAATAAACACTTCAATTCTAAGAACCCCTTTGTCACGGGGTTGAAAAAGAACAATTGATTGTAAGTGTTTGGGAGAAATCCACTTTTCATGCTTTCAATGAACATGTTTAGAACTTAGTGGGCTCGCCTCCCGAGATTGCCTTAAAGGGCCAGTGAGAGGGACAACCCAAAGTGGGATACACTTGCCTTTGCCGCAAGAATTCGACCCACTATAAAAAGAAACACGTGTATCCTTAATGGGGTGCATGACAAAAGGATTTTAGCCCTTTCAAACTTCCTCTAGTACTCTTAACGGATTGCGCAAAATCATACTTCGGTGCATGTGGGAAGCCCCTTAACATACTTGGGGGATGAACGGCTAAGATCCATTTTGAATGGAAAACTTACTACATAATGGTAAAATAGAAAAACTACCTATTAGAACCATGTTTACGAACCAATTATGTGCTAGGTAGATTGCATGGAAGCTATTCTTGTGTTTCAACCCATGGAAACATTTGAGAATATACACATTAGAATGATCTAGGGATATGGTGAACAATTGATGTGTGTGTTGAGATTGTCTTCAACTTTTCAAACAAGAAGTTCCAAAGTACTTGATCAAAATACAATTAAATTTTTAAATCTTATAAATTGATCAAGACTTGTGACACATTCCAAACCAACCCAACTGGATTGAAATTAAAGAAGGAAGGATTGATCCATAATGATGAGCCTATTTGAGGGAATGTCCGACGATCAAATTTTAGAAGCATCCAAAAATACCAAATTGATTAAAGCAATGGAATTAACTTTGAAAAGGTGTAATGAAGCATATTCCCTTTATTTAGCTCAATCAAAAGCTAAACTTCCTCATAATGATGACACGTCAACTTTAAGAAAGGATGAGGAAAAACAAAAAGATACTTTATCTAAAAGGTGATCATTAAGATCAATGTGTCCTTTTCTTTATAATGATAGGCCATCCATATCTTCATTGTCCTCATATCAGAATGTCCATTGGAATCAAAATGATGAGGTGTCTGAAGAAGAAGTTTCAGAAGCAATTCAAGATCCCATGTTTATGGAAATAATGAAATTAGTCTTGGAGAGGAATAAAGAAGCATATTTCATAAAGTTAGTTCAAGCAGGAGCTAAGCTTCCTCGTAATTTTGACATATCAACCTTGAGAAAGGATGAGGAAAAACAAAAAGATACTTTATCTAAAGAGCCATCATTAAGATCAATTTGGCCATTCCTTTATGATGATGGGCCATCCGTATCTTCATCCTCCTCACAAAGAGAAGCATTTCAGAGAAACAAAGTTATCTCAGATCAAAGGAAATTGTATAATCAACCTATTTGTGATCAAGACAATAAAGAGTATGGAGTGAAAAATATCGCTCTCAAGAAAGATAATAAACCTCTGTATAGCAAGAGTAATCCATTCATCCTTTGTCCATCTCCTAACAAGGTTTCTCCCTGGATGACTTGTACACCTTTCATCCTTCATCCATCTCCCGAACCTCTACCTATCAAAGACCCTCCCATAGCTAGCATTCCTTTCATCTTTTCTTCATCTCCCAAAGCTCCACAATTATCCAAAATTCCTCCATCAAAGAATGAGCCTAATGATGACACTTTTCCCATTAACTATGTCTACCCTCAAGGGCTACCTCTAAAAGAACCCCAAGCTAACTCACATCTTGATGCAGATTGTTTCCATGCTTCAAAGATCTTAGAACCCAAAGCTTCATGTGCCTCAATGCCTATTATACCTATTCAAGAGGATCCTACACCATTCTTCCAAACATTCCCCACACATATCCAAACATCTACCTTGTCCTTAGAAGTGGCTTCATGTCAAGAGGATAATCTAAAAAGAAAGGAAACAAATATTGATAAAGATCAAGATCAAGATTATATACAAACCCCTCCCATATTTGATGAAGGTCCCATATCCCTCGAACCTTGTGATGATCCCCTTGCATCCTTTCATGTCTTTCAAGATGATATCCTTCCGTTCCAAGAACAAAGTACCCTTCCAAGTTCCATATTTTCTCCACTTCCCGAGCAAGATCAAGATATCCCTTCCATAACTTTCAATGAGCATATTGAAAATCAAGAGAAAAATACCATCTCTACATCATTTGAAAATCCTTGTCAAGATCGAAGTATCCCATCATTTCCTTGTCATATTCCTCCATGTTCACCTCAAGAAACCATCATTCTTCCAAATCCCTTGCATGATAATAAATCCCTTCAAGACTCCATTGATCCTATCAAATGTGTTCCTATCAAAGCTACTCATGAGCATATTAGTATAAAGATAAATCTTAAAGATGAGAACGTTGATGATGGAGCTCCTTCCAAAGATATTGATATCCCTTTCACACCTTATATCCCTCCATTCAAATACAACCACGAACCTCCACTATCCTCCAAATCCATTTTGGGTGCCTATGTCCCAAAACAAAAGTCTTCATCCCTTCCATCCATACTAGGTCCATATATTCCCCCATCAACCATTCCTATCATCCCTAGTTATCCATTCACTTACCCTACCATGTATCAAGATCAATAAAGACACACATACTTGAAGAATGTCCAAACACCAATCCATATTATTCCTATTCATCCACAATTCCTAAGTCTTTTGGAAGCAATGTTGATGTGCAACATAAAAATCATAAATCCAAGAATCCATATGTGCATAAAAATCACAATGTCCCATCTAATCGACATGTGAATGAAAAGAAAAATGAAATATCCAAAAGGCCGCAAAGGTCCATTAAGCAAAAAGAAAAAAAAAAATGTGGGTTCCTAAATCCCTCATTGAAGAAATGCATTCAAAAGCATTCCAAAAGGAAGAAAAATCAAAGAATATGTGGATTCCCAAGTCATTGTTGAAAGACTTGCACACAAAAGAAGAATCAAAATTGACATTCAAGCTTCCAAAGGCTTCCATTCCATCTCCTTCCAAACATCCTTCATCTTCTTACATCCCAAAATCCACCACCTCAAAAGGATCCTTACCTCCATCATCTATCATTCCTCCATCATTACACCACCCTTCAAAGTGTGTGTCAAAGTTGATCTTGCCAACATTCCCATCTACAACATACCTTCTTCTTATCCTCACATTCATTTTCCAATGCATACTTTCCATCCTTCCGTCCCTCTTATTAATATCTTTGAGCATCATAGTCATACCCATGGTTTATTATAGCATATCTTTCAAAGGAGCATTGTCCAAAGATTCTGATGTTGGGAAAATATTGAAAAAGAAAAAAAAGAAAAAAAGAAAAAGAAAAATATGAAAAAAGAGAAAAAATGCCTTGGTGAAAACCTAGCAATAGGCACCTTGGTAGCAAAAGAAAAGTGAAATAAATCTGTCTTATGGTAAAAACCACTTCTTGTGGCACCTTAGACAAGTACCATGATGAAAACCTGGCAAACAGGCGTCATGCATAATTATTCCTTCTTGCACTCTACACTTGGGGGGTAAGTTTCATCCATGCCATCTTCCATCTTCCTATCATTTACCTCACTTTCATCCATATTTCCTCTATCACCTTCGTCTTGACAAGGTTGAACACATCCATGAGCATTGAGTATCTTAACATCCATTATCCTTTCCATCAACTTATGTACTTGCTGCATCCATGTTACCCTATCATGATCTTGCTTATCCCAAATTCACCTTCATTATTCCTTGACAGTCTTTTCATAATCCCAAAACATCCCTTCATAGCCTCCATCACCCCTCTATCTTGATTGTGTTATCTTATCCACATCTTACCGAAATTGACCCTTGGTCTTGATCAAGATGAACTTTAAAAAAAAAATTGTTATCAAAAACTTCTCGACATGTCCACTCTTTTGGATCCCTCATTTTTATGGCAACAAATCATTATCCTATACACTATCTAGCCCTGCACAATTGACTTCCATGGCTTATCCAAAAACATGCTTCACATTGCTATATCATTTTTTCTTTAGCTTGGGTACTCTTGAGGAGATAGTCCTATGGGTTGCATTCGCATACTTCTTCCATCATAGCCTTTCCATCTCTAATCCATCAGCTTGAAAATCCATCTTTCATATCCTCTATCTTGCTAGACATTGGGGGCAAACCAATGTGATCGTGTTTGAGAGCTGGTAAAAAGGAAAGCATAAAGTGCTTCTAGATGCATCTGGCATGAATTGAGCTTCGGTAATATTTTGGAAGTTTGTCCAAGTCCAACATTTTTTCTATCCAACTGGGGCATTTTATCTTAATTAGTGGATTTCAGCAAACAAGCATGAATTCACATGAAGCAAGGCATTAACTTCAAAAGGATTCAATAGTACAACATTCAGTCACATCAGAGAGACTTATCAGAGCTTCAGAAGAGAGTGATTTTCGTGTGATGGATATCATTGTTCACTAACCAAGAATTTGATTACCACAACTTGATCCTTGAGTCTTCATTGACTTTATTATTCGGGATTAAAAATTGACAAAACACTTTAAAAAGATCAGAATGCTTGAAAATACTTTTTGAAAATCATGAAACATTGCAAAACACTTGAAGCTTTCTTTTGATGATCTTTACTTACATTGATTTTTATCACATCTTTTTAGCTAATCGATGAGGTTTCGACTAGATTGGCAATGATGGAGACATGATATTTTTCTTTCCTTTGAGTGACTATCTTGAGGGATATCCAACAACTTATGTGAATTCATCTAATGACATGGCCATCAAAGAGCCATCGAGGACTTTCATATAGGGTGGAAGGTTGACCTTTTCTTGTTTATGCAACATTGAATTCATTGAAACTGGTATTCATACTCTCATAGTTGGTTTATTTGACTAGTGTGGGTTGTACTAGTTCAAAAAGGAGGTTACCAAATGCGATAAAAAGTGGTATTCATATCATCATGTCAGTGGGCAGTGGTGATTGTACTTGCTTTCCGGTCCCAAAGTGCTCAATGATGAAAATTTATCCTCAAGGCATTTATTTTCTAAAAGCTAGTGACACTTAGCTGCATTGCATTACATTATCATGGAAGGTTAATTGCATTATCATGTTAGATTAATTGCATGTGCATTTGTTTATAGTATTTTTCCAAGGGAAAAGGGGGGTCATTCAATTGAAATCTTGATCAATCATAAAATGGGTCATTCAATCAAGAATCAAGGAAAGTCCATAAATCATAAGTGTCCATAATATCAAAGATCCATGAACTTTGTCTAATCAAAGATACAATGTCATCAAAGTGATACATCAAAGTCCTGATCAATAACTGAAATATCATGATACAATATCAACAAACTGAAAGAGCTCCATAATCAATCATCTCAATAACCTGTACTCTAGCTGGGTCAAACCCATGACTTAAATCCAAATATCCAAGAAGCTAAGGTCCGTATATATATATCATTTACGGAAATGTACCTATTTTGCAAATCAAGGGAATCATATCAGTATTCTATATCAGTGAGTCATCTTACGTCAATCAATCCTATCAAAGTATCAAGCAATCACACCTTGTACCATTTGTTCATGTCTCTGTGTCCTGAGAACGAAGCAGCAGTATCAAATCATATCAGTTTTCACACTGATTGATTTATCCTATCAGAACTATCCTATGAGATTGACAAATCACATTCATTGGTACCATTATCCTGTTATCCTAATCACTTGTTTCGCTTAACTACAACAGACCTATCTATCTTGGCTATGCAAATTGCAAGTCATGGCATATCATCAATATTTTTTAGAAATGAAAACATATTGGACCAATCAATCAAAATATTTCAAATCAAGGAATCAATATGTTTTATTTCTGAGGGGGCATCAGAGTATCAAATTGGCATCACATCAAAAAAATTTATCAGTGGGGCATATCATATCAGGTTATCATATCAGTATCATATCATATCAATTTCATATCAGGAGGCAAATCAGTATCAGATCAGTTTATCATATCATATCAAGGAATCACAAAACCAGAACAGAATCAGATCATCATACCAAGGGAATCTCTGAATCAGTGTTCTTCGCACATCGACTCAAAGAGGGGCATTTGTAGACATGGAAAATTGGCCAAAGGCTTAAATCAATCAAAAGGTGCATCAAATCATCAAAATAGCACGAAAAATCAATAAATGGAACAAAGGCAATTCAAATCAAAGGAAAATTCAATTAAATGATTAAATGATTAAATAAAGCTTGAAAAGGGGAAAAACACTACGAAATTGATTAAATTCAATTAATGACATAGTTGTTGAAAGCAAAAATCAAAATGAACATCTTACCCTTCATGGCTAAATTTAATTACTTTAATTAATTAATAAATATTAATTTCCCTCAACAAAGCAAATTGGAGACAAAATAGACACAAATCACTCACTTTTGTTGAAATGGTCCAGCCTTTTGAAACCATTTAAATGATTGTCCCCTCCTTGTCCCCCCATTTATGGACAAAGCAAAGCCAATTGACCTTACCCAAGCATAACCATGGTTATCTCACTCTACCCCCTACCCTTGGGAAAATCTTATATATTGAAGGCATTTAGAAGCATAATTCATCCACTCCATATCTTTGAATTGCAGCAAAGCTCTTGCAATTTGCATCCACATCACTCACTTATCATTTTTCATTGCTAATTAGCTTAAATTGCTTTGATCATAGTAGATTGTTCATCAAATAGAGCTAGAATTTGATAGAATAGATCTAAATTTTCATATCATATAGCTTAATTCTCATCTTTAGAGTGTCACTAGTGAGGATCATAGCTGAGAGCCTCATTTACCACTTTATTTTAGAGATCCATGAGATATTTAGATTAATTGTGCATTATTTAGATTAGTTTGCTTTGAATAGTGTAATTGTCTTTTAAATCTTGTTATTTCATGAAGGTGTAAATCACTCACACACAGGTGTACCAATAGGTTTACAATCTTCCATTACAAACTTTTTCAACATCTCTTTAAGATATTTAGTTTGAGAAATAAAAATATCATTCTTTCTCTGATTTATTTTAAGTCCAAGAAATAATTTTATCTCACTTATCATGGACATCTCAAATTCATTCTCCATTTCTTTAGAAAAATTCTTACACATCTCATCATTGCCTCCAAAAATAATATCATCCAAAAAAACATCTATTATAAAAACTTCATCTTGACTAGTTTTAAAATACAAGCTACTTTCGACATTGTATCATCTTAAAATGGAGCACTTCCATGTTAAGAGTGTTTAGCCCTCCGAGTGAGTGGTCTGGGGTCATGTCAAGCATCTTGATCAGGTCTTTTCTTGAATCTATATTTCTCCCCCCATTCTGCTTCTCTCTCCACTTGATTTCACTTCATTTCCTGGCATTATGGACTGAGGTCTTGAGGTTTTTGATGTCAAGGTCAAAGTCAACCTTGAGGGTCAAAGTCGACCTCAACTATGACCTAGGTCAAGGTCAACCTTGAATTTGACCTAGGTTAGGGTCGAGCTCGACTCTGACATAGGGTAGAGTCTACCTTGTCTTTGACCCAGGGTTCAAATTTTAAGTTCCCTTGATTTTCGGGTGTCGGATTTCAGAGATATTTGTTTTCCCACTTTCGGGTTGGCCATTTCGGGTTTCAAAATGGTAAATCCTTAAATTGCATTTAATTTGGGACCATTTCTAGGGGTTAAGGTTAATTGGGATTTAATTCTCCAATGTCGGCCTTCTCTAGAGGTTTGTGCCCTAGATCACTATAAAAGGAGGCCTTCCTCTCTCATTTTCTCCATTAAGTTTTGTGAGATCATCCATTATTCACCAAGAAATTTCATGATCAAGGAGCTCTCAAGAAGATATTCACAAGCCATCAAGTTCTCTCTCAAGAAAGATCAAGCATCCATTCGAGCATTCAAGCTCTCTTCTCCATTCAAGTTCTCCATTGAAGATCCATTCATTCTTCCCTCAAGGTGGATTCCAAGCATACAAGCATGGAGGTTTTGATTCACATTTGTTAGTGTTGATTCCAAGCTTTCATATTAACATACTTGATTACATTTCAAATACAATTGCATATTTATCAAATTGCAAAGCTTCATTATTAGATCTATTTCTACTACTTGCTAGCATTCTCAATTTCAATTTCAATATTAAGGTTGATTCCAAACCCGGGTTTGACCAAGGCAAACCCCTCAAACAAACAACAAAAACCCTCATTTTCTTGTAGGTACAGGTGCGGAACTACGGATCTGAGCTTGAATTTGGATACCCTTTTCAGTGAACTTCCGAGATCTACGAACAAAATCAAAGTCGACCTTCAGAATAAAAATGTAGCCTTTGACCTTTTATCAGGGTCAAAGACTACCTGCTGTCAGAAAGATAAAAGACATCTCAATATTTCTAGTTTGAAACAGGTTGCAAAATTGCCTGAAAGTACACAAAAACATCAGAAATTGGCATTTTCCAGATCTTCCCTATTTTGAGGTTATTATTTCCTTTTCAATTATTTCAAATTTCAAGCACAACTCCTTTATAGGGAAATATAAGGTTTTCTTCCTCTTTCATATTCTCCATAGATTGATTCAATTGTGCATTAACCTTTTGGTTGATCAATTTGGATCTCTCCTTTGGGAATTTGAATTTAGAATTAGATCTCATATTTCCCCCATACATTTTTGGGTGAACACTATTTCATCCTATTCATTTTGGTGAACCTGACATACTTACCCCTTTTCTTTTGTGGATTTAGATGCCCTATTGTGTTAGATCTCCCTTTGTATTATCCTGTGTGTTCACTTATTCATTTTGGTAAACCCATTTATGAAAACTCTTTCCTTTTGGTGTTAGATTTGCATTTTGTGTTAGATATTATAATAAGATTAGATTTCTTTTATGCTCTTGCATTTATATTTCAAAAATACAAAAAAAAAAAATTGCAAAATTTCTTCAAAAATACAAAAACATTTACATTGCTTTTTGGAATTAGATACTCTATTTGATTTCCTTTTCATGTTTATAAATTTCATTTGAATACATTTGGATATGTCTAGATCTATTTGTTATCATGTTGCAAAATTTATTTCAAACGTTTTCCAAAACTTTTGGGATTACACAAAATCCTCCGCTTACCTTACCATTGCATGGCGTAACACCTAGCAAGACTTCATCTAGTGCATGTGATGTTGCTTTGTCCTCTTTTGAATTACCTTATAAGGATATATTAGAGAAAGAAGATGACCTTAATCTATATCTCCATCATATTTCTCTTTGTGGAGATGAGTTGAGGATTGATGTTAATTCTTCTCCTAATAGATGTTCTTCTTCCCCCTCTAGGATCAAGCTTTAATGACTTATGACACTCCTACAATGTGCTTAATGGATAGGGATGATAATCCTCCTATTTGGAATGAACCTTTGGATTTGGATTTTGATTACTCTCTTCCTCATGAAACCATTGTGGATAATTCTACTTTTTGGGATGAACCCTTCGATAAATACATTGATTTATCCCCTCGTGAAGAATTTTTGATACAAAAGGATGACATATTCTCTAAAACACACTTCCCTTATGTGAAAGAAGATCCTTTACCTCCATTTTGGATTCCTTCTAGTGATGACGCATTAGCGGAGAAAGATATGAATTCCCTTAATGCTCTTCCTCTTAGTGGTGATCTTATGGGAAATAAAGATCCTACCTTACAACCTTTTTACCATAATATTACTTATATCTATTCAAATCCTTTTCCAATTGTGGTTTCAAGAGTTCCTCTGGTTGTGTCTTCCATTCATATCACTTCCTACAATTTTACCAGTGTTCCTAATCTTCCTAATCCTAATCCTATCTTTCCTAGTCTGATTCCTAATCCTCCATCTGTTATTCCTAGTTTTTCCCACACTTATGTTGAGGTTCAAACTATGGTTCATGATGTAGATGTGCAAAGATTCTTGAAAGTACCTTCCACTTATTATCCGATCCATAAAGATAAGAGAAAATAAATTTCCCCTTTGAGATTTCTTCATAATTTTACCCCTCACTCTGATATAACATAGATCTTTTCTCCTCTAGACTGGGGGGCAAGAGGTATATTTCTTCCTGTCTTCTAGAATCCATTATGTTCCTACCTTGAGCTTAATTGGTTATGTTTTCATGGTTTGTATTATGATTTATTTTTCTCTCTTCTATTATTCAAGATATCTTTTCTAGGACATGTGTTTTGCAAAGGTATCCCTTGCTTTTCATCCCTAGGGGGCAAGGTTCTCCCTTCTTTATCTTTGTCTAGGGAACTTATTTCCTTAGCCTAGTGGTATTTGTTTATATTGTAATATTATTTCATCATATTGACAGATGTTTTGACTATGGATAATCTTTTTATAAGAGGTTGTTGTCCTAGGTCATCACCTCTTCTCTATATTGCAAATTATGTTTTTTATAAACTCTTACCCTTGGTTTGGTGTTAGAGTTGTTTTCCTTCATTCCAAAAGATTCCTATTCCTCTTCTTTGTAGGGGGCTTGATGATTGAATCTTTTTTCCCACCATTGAAATATCATATTTTATCTAAAGCACTCCTTTTTGCTGGGGGTCTTTTTGATAAAATCTCTTTCATTTGAGGATCCTTTTCCATGAGTGACATATCCTTTTCATGATTATCTATACTCTTGGATGTAGGGGTGAATAACCCTCACTAAGAATATGGTATACATTGTTTCTAAATAGGATATCTCCTTGCATTTTGAAGTAGGTATCCTCTACCATCTTTGTTCCTACACTTGGGGGGAAAGGATGCCATTTCCTTCTTTTTTGTCTTTCCATGATTCACCTCTTTCCTTGGTTAAGCAATATCTATCTATTATGTGATATCCAATCATACATGAAAATTTTGGTTTGCATTGAGGATCTATGTCTTTGATAAAAACCTCTTTTTTTGTTTGACATTGGGTTTCCATTGTTTCTATATCTCTCACCTTGGAAACTAAATAGTGTGCTATCCCTCACAAGGGTTACCTTTTTTCACTTGTTTCATGATATCTCTTTGCATGCATCCCTTCCATGGCCTCATAGGAGTTGTGACCTTCTTGGCTTGGACTAGGTGTTGTTTGTGGATATTGTCTTGATGTTGAAGAAGGCTTTATCCTTGATTCTTTCCTTTCCTTAACATGTCAAAATAGTATGTTTTTACCATATTAAGGAGGGGGGCATATATAGGGTCTCCCTTGTACTATAGTTTTTTAAATTTTTACATTCTAAATCTTGGAAGGTAACACACATAAGTTGGTAAATCCTAAAGAGACACACATTCCAAATTTCAAATATGCTAAATCTTCTAATGGTAATGCACATAAGTTGCTAAATCTTGAGACACACATTTCCAATATGCTAAATCCTGGAAGGTAACACAGATAAGTTGCTAAATACTAAATGGACACACATTTTCAATTTCAAAATATGCTAAATCCTCTGAAGGTAACACACATAAATTTTTAAATCCTGAGGAGAGACGCATTTCATATTCATAGTGATACAAGAAGGTGGATCTATGAGTATTCCAGAAGCCGTTAGAAGACACATTACAATTGCAAGCACAATTTATGGGTTAACCTATTGGGCTCTCCCTCCAGGGTGATTCATGGTAAGGTGGGCATCTTACTAGGTGAGGTAATCACTCTTTTCCCTCTCTCTCTTTTAGTTTTCATGCTAGTAGGATAGCTAATGAAGCTATGCTATTTATAGTGTTTCTCTTGTCTTTCTTATGTAATCATTTATGCTTTTATGATAGCTTTCCAAATATGATATTAGTATGAGAAATATTTCTTAGTAAGGTTTCTTATGCCAATTGATTTGGGTTGTTTGTACTAACCCTTGTTCTTTTGTCACCCTCATGCATGTATGTTGAGTTAGAATCCTTAGTGTGGGGGCTTGTGTCCTTAGCTAAGTTTTATTTTATGTTGTTGTGAATCCACTTGGATCTCTTCTTTTTTATCCTTTACCAAGAGTTTGCATTGAGTCCATACTCTTGCTAAAGTGGGGGCTTAATGTATCATCTTAAAATGGAAGCACTTCCATGTTAAGAGCGTTTAGCCCTCCAAGTGAGCGGTCTAGGGTCATTTCAAGTGCTTTGATCAGGTTTATTCTTGAATCTAGCTTTCTCCCCCCATTCTTCTTCTCTCTCCACCTAATTTCACTTTATATCTGCATTTCCTGGCATTATGGACTGAGGTCCTGAGGTTTTTGGCCTCAAGTTCAAAGTTGACCTCAAATTTGACCTAGGTTAGGGTCGACCCCAACTATGACCTAGGGCATAGTCTACCTCGTCTTTGACCCAGGGTTCAAATTTCAAGTTCCCATGATTTTTGAGTGTCGGGTTTCAGAGATATTTGTTTTCCCACTTTCGGGTTGGCCATTTCGGGTTTCACAATGGTAAATCCTTAAATTTAATTTAATTTGGGCCCATTTCTAGGGGTTAAGGTTAATTGGGATTTAATTCTCCAATGTCAGCCTTCTCTAGAGGTTTGTGCCCTAGTGTAAAGGATAAAATATGGATGGGGTCCTAGAACAATGGTTTGCACATAAAAGAGACCCCAAAACAAATATTTTATACTTACATTTGAATTTTATTGATATGGAAAGTAAATGTAAATGAATAATGTTGAAATGAAGAGATAAAGGTACTTACCTCTGAAAAAGAGCCTGCTGAAAACCTTGTCAAACAGTCTTAGAAACTATTGATTTTCGTGATCTTGAACTGAAACTGCGAGATCTACAAAACTCAAGAATCTTTTCCAATTCTAACGGAGCTCATCTTTGACCCTCATAAAAGGTCAAAGGCTACATTTTTATTCTGAAGGTCAATTTTGACTTTGTTCATAGATCCTGAAAGTAGTAGAAGTAGATCTAACAATGAAGCTATGACATTCAATGGATATGCAATTGTATTTGAAATGTAATCAAGTATGTTGATATGAAAGCTTGAAAATAACATCAATAAATGTAAATCAAACCTCCATGATTGTATGTATGGAATCCACCTTGAGGGAAGAATGAAATGGATCTTGAAGATGAACAAAGTATCTTGAAGGAAGATCACACCATCATGATGGCTAAATCTAGGGTTTGAATGATGAATCTTGAATGCTTGAACCAAATCCCTTCAATGGCTTGAATGCTTGAATCCTTGATATTCAATGGAGAACTTGGATGAACAAGAGGACTTGAATTCTTGAATAGATGCTTTCTTGATCACCTTGAGAGCTTGAGGGATTGCAATTGCTTGAGATGAGATGTGAAAATGAGAGAGGAAGGCCTCCTTTTATAGTGAACTAGGGCACAATCTTTTGGAGGGGCCAGCTTGGAGAATTAAATCCAAATTAGGTCCTAACCTTTAGAAAATATACCTAGATTAAATTTAATTAGAGGATTTACCATTCCAAAACCTGAAATGGCCAACCCAGAGGTGGGAAAACAAATATCCCCGAAACCTGATACCCGAAAATCAAGGAATTTGGAAATTTGAAAGAGGGGGGAAAAATAGAGGTTGTAAATGACCTAGTCAGGGTTGAGCTTGATCCTAACCTAGTCAGGTTTGAGCTTGATCCTGACCTAGTCAAGATCAACCTCAATTCTGATGATTCTGACCCTGTGGGCCTAGATCCAGCCATAATCAAGACAAAAGGTCCTGGGGATGCCCAGAGACCTAGAAATGATACCAGAATGGGACATAATGCCAGGAATAGGCATAAAATCCTATGATGATTGTGATGAATTTTAGGAGGACCTATTTCTAAGTCCTAGCTAGAAAATAGAGCCATAAAAGAGGGAAATTAAGGAGAATCCTCGTGATCCTAACCCTAATTTCACCTAGAATGAAGGAATCAAGTGCAAAAAAGAAGTGGAAAGTGGAGAGAAAGCTAGATCTAAGAAAAGACCAATTCAATGAATTTGACATGACCCCAAACCACTTACTCGGAGGGCTAAATGCTCTTAACATGGAAGTGCTTTCATTTTAAGATGATACATTAAGCCCCCACTTTAGCAAGAGTATGGACTCAATGCAAACTCTTGGTAAAGGAGAAGAAAGAGAAGATCCAAGTGGATTCGTAAAGAGATAAAATAACACTTAGCTAAGGACACAAGCCCCCAGACTAAGAATTATAACTCAACATACATGCATGAGGGTGCGAAAAGAGGAAACCAAAAGAACAAGGGTTAGCACTAAATAACCCAAATCAATTAGCATAAGAAACCTTACTAAGAAATATTTCTCATACTAATATCATATTTGGAAAGCTATCATAAAAGAATAAATGATTACATAAGAAAAACAAGAGCAACACTATAAATAACATAGCTTCATGATCCCGTCCTACTAGCATGAAAGCAAAAAAGAGAGAAAGGGAAAAGAGTTATTACCTCGCCTAGTAAGATGCCCACCTTACCATGAATCACCCTAGAGGGAGAGCCCAATAGGTTCACCCATAAACTGTGCTTGCAATTGTAATGCATCTTCTGACAACTTCTGTAATACTCATAGATCCACTTTCTTGTATCACTATGAATATGAAATGCGTGTCTCCTTGGGATTTAGCAACTTATGTGTGTTACCTTTGGAAGATTTAGCATATAGGTGCGTGTCTTTTTAGGATTTAGCAACTTATGTGCATTACCTTCCAAGATTTAGCATATTTGAAATTGGAAATGTGTGTCCCTTTAGGATTTAGCAACTTATGTGCGTTACCTTCCAAGATTTAGCATATTGAAAAATTTGTAAAATGTGTGTCTCCTCAAGATTTAGCAACTTATGTGTGTTACCATCAGAAGTTTTAGCATATGGATGCATGTCTTTTCAGGATTTAGCAACTTATGTGCATTACCTTCCAAGATTTAGCATATAAATAAATAAAAAACTATAGTACAAGGGAGACCCTATATATGCCCCCCTCCTTAATATGGAAAAAACATACTATTTTGACATGTTAAGGAAAAGAAAGAACAAGGATAAAGCCTTCTTTAGCATCAAGACAATATCCACTAACAACACCAAGTCGAAGCCAAGAAGGTCATAGCTCCTATGAGTCCATGGAAGGGACGAATGAAAAGAGATATCATGCAAGAAGTGATAAGAAAGTAACCCTTATGAGGGATACCACACTATTCAGTTTCCAAGGTGTGAGATATATCAACCATGGAAACCCAATGTTAAACAACAAAAGAGGTTGTTATCAAGGACATAGATCCTCAATGCAAACCAAAATTTTCATGTATGATTGGATATCACATAATAGATAGATACTTCTTGACCAAGGAAAGAGGTGAATCCCAGAAAGATAGAAAAGAAGGAGATGGCATCCTTTCCCCCCAAGTGTAGGAACAAAGATGGAAGAGGATACCTACTTCACAATGCAAGGAGATATCATGTATACAACAATGTACACCATATCCTTAGCGAGGGATATTGACCCCTACATCCAAGAATAAAGATAATCGTGAAAAGAATATGTCACTCATGGAAAAGGATCCTCAATGAAGGAGATCTTATCAACAAGACCCCCACCAAAGAGGAGTGTTTTAGATAAAATATCATCTTTCAAAAAGGAGGGAACAAAGATTTAATTGTCAAGCCCCCTGCAAAGAATAGGAAGAGGAATCTTTGAAATGAGGGAAATAAATCCAAAACCAAGCAAGGGTGAGAGTTTATAAAGAATATAATTTGCAACATAGAGAAGAAGTGATGACTTAGGACAACAACTTCTCATATAAGAAGGTTATCCATAGTCAAAACATCTGTCAATATGATGAAATAATATTGCAGTATAAACAAATACCACTAAGCTAAGGAAAGTGGTTCCCTAGATAAAGAGAAAGAAGGGAGAACCTTGCCCCTTAGGGATGAAAGGGAAGGGATATCTTTTCAAAACACATGTCCTAGAAAAGATATCTTGAATAATAGAAGAGAGCAATGGATGAAAAACTATCATAATACACACCATGAAAACATAACCAATTAAGCTCAAAGAAGGAATATAATGGATTCTAGAAGACAGGAAGAAATACACCTCTTGCCCCCCAGTCTAAATGAGAAAAGATCTATGTTATATACCAATGAGGGGTAAAATTATGAAGAAATCTCAAAGGAGAAATTTCTTTTCTTTTATCTTTATGGATCGGATAATAAGGAGAAGGTACTTTGAAGAATATTTGCACATCATGAACCATAGTTTGAACCTCAACATAGGTGTGGGAAGAACTAGGAATAGCAGATGGAGAATTAGGAATCAGATTAGGAAAGATAGGATTAGGATTAGGAAGTTTAGGAACACTAGTAAAAGTGTAGGAAGTGATATGAATGGAAGACACAACCGAAGGAACACTTGGAACCATAGTTGGAAAAGGATTGGAATAGAAATTAAGTAATACTATGGTAAGAAGGTTGTGAGGTAGGATCTTGATTACCACTAAGATCACCACTAAGAGGAAGAGCATTAAGGGAATTCATATCTTTCTCTGCTAATGCCTCATCACTAGAAGGAATCCTAAATGGAGGTGGAGAATCTATAATGTCATCTTCTTTCACATAAGGGGAGTGTGTTTTAGAGAATATGTCATCCTTTTGTATCAAAAATTCTTCACAAGGAGGGGATAAATCAATGTATTTATCCAAGGGTTCATCCCAAAAAGTAGAATTATCCACAATGGCTTCATGAGGAAGAGAGTAATCAACATCCAAATCCAAAGGTTCATCCCAAATAGGAGGAAGAGAGTAATCAATATCCAAATTCAAAGGTTCATCCCAAATAGGAGGATTATCCACAATGGTTTCATGAGGAAGAGAGTAATCAATATCCAAATCCAAAGGTTCATCCCAAGTAGGAGGATTATCATCCCTATCCATAAAGCATATTGTAGGAGTGTCATAAGTAATTAAATCTTGATCCCTAAAGGGGAAAGAAGGTAAATTGTGTTGTAAAATAGGCTCATAGAAAAGACATATATTAGGAGAAGAATTAACATCAATCCCTAACTTATCTTTGTAAAGGTCAATTGAAGAGGTTGTAGAGGAAGATGAAATAGGAATAGGATCAATGGAGATCTCATTCGAACAATTTTCATCCTCACTTCCATGTACCTTATTAAGGGATCTATCATCTTGAACAACAAAAGCCTCATCAAAGTACTCAAAACAAGAATCATACATGTTGAATACTAAAAGCATGAAAATGTAAATGTTTTTGTATTTGTAAAGAAATTTTGAATTTTTTTTTGGATTTGTGAAATATAATTGCAAGGGCATAAATAAACCTAATCTTAATGCAAGAAAAGAAATGATCTAAGACCAAAAAGAAAGAGAGTAAGTATGTCGGGTTCACCAAAATGTAAAGGATAAAATATGAATGGGGTCCTAGAACAATGGTTTACACATAAAAGAGACCACAAAACCAATATTTTATACTTACATTTGAATTGTATTGATATGGAAAGTAAATGTAAATGAATAATGTTGAAATGAAGAGATAAAGGTACTTACCTCTAAAAAAGAACCTACTAAAAACCCTGTCAAACAGTCTCAGAAACTGTTGATTTTCATCTATTTGAAATGAAACTACGAGATCTACAAAACCCAGAAATCTTTTCCAATTCTAAGGGAGCTCATCTTTGACCCTCATAAAAGGTCAAAGGCTACATTTTTATTCTTAAGGTCGATTCTGACTTTGTTCACAGATCCCAAAAGTTCATCGAAAAGGGTATCCAAATCCGCTCTCAGATCCAAAATTTCGCACCTGTACCTACAAGAAAAATGGTTTTGTTGTTTGTTTGGGGGGGTTTGCCTTGGTCAAACCCCGGTTTGGAATCAACCTTAATATTGAAATTGAAATGGAGAATGCTAGCAAGTAGTAGAAGTAGATCTAACAATGAAGCTATGACATTCAATGGATATGCAATTGTATTTGAAATGTAATCAAGTATGTTGATATGAAAGCTTGAAAATAACATCAATAAATGTAAATCAAACCTCCATGATTGTATGTATGGAATCCACCTTGAGGGAAGAATGAAATGGATCTTGAAGATGAACAAAGTATCTTGAAGGAAGATCACACCATCATGATGGCTAAATCTAGGGTTTGAATGATGAATCTTGAATGCTTGAACCAAATACCTTCAATTGCTTGAATGCTTGAATCCTTGATCTTCAATGGAGAACTTGGATGAAGAAGAGGACTTGAATGCTTGAATGGATGCTTGCTTGATCACCTTGAGAGCTTGAGGGATTGCAATTTCTTGAGATGAGATGTGAAAACACTAGTAGAATTTGGCAAATATGTGACTACGTGACTAAAAATTTTAGTCATGTGACTAAAATTGACTAAATTCTACTAATATTTTACAATTCACAAGTATAAATGACTAAATAAATGATTAATTTGGTCATAAGATAAAATCACAACTAAAAAATTAGTAAGATGACTAAATAAATGATTATTAGTCCTCGATTCATTTTTCTTTCCAATTTGATTGTAATCCATAGAGATTAACCCCCCCGCATGGGACCGCTACCTAAGAGGCCTATTTGGTTGGCTAGGTTGTCGGATGCACCAAAAATACTTATTGCATGTAAGACATTACCTCTTGGTATATTCTAAAGGCCTTCACATAGGTATTTAATAAAAAATATTAACGTTTACATTCTTTAGCTTAATTTTATTACTCATTATGTTAATGAACTATTAAAGTTTTTTCTAAAAGCGAGTAGATTCAATTTACATGGATAGTAGAAATATATTTTAATCATATAAAAATATTAGTTTCATTTTCATATTGATTTTTTTTTCAAATGTTAGAATAACATCTTGAAGTTGATATCTCTAACATATCTTAGATATATATTTATTATATTTATAGTAATTTATAATATTTTTGCTTAAATTTATACTTGAAAATGAATGCTTGACACATATATGATTGTAAACTTTATATTAATTATTTTATATTCACTCACTCTATTATCTCCAAATATTACTATTCTTATCTTCCTAAGAGTTAATATGGTTGTCAATTATTTCAATAATTTTAAAAATATTAAATTTGTAGTATAATAAGTATTTATATTTATATTTTGAAATCATAAAATATAATAATTAAAGTAATGGAAAGCATGTTTTTATGTCTAAATATTATATCAATTTAATGTTTCATAGATGGAATTGGAAGAATAGCGGAAAATGAAATTTTAGCATAATATAGACCTGGAAAAGAGGGAAAAATAGATTAGGTTCTCGAAATTTCAGGGACATAGACATCCTCAATCCCATGTGAAACTCTGGATTCCTAAAGGGGTTGCTTTGTCGAGCTCTTTTGAGTGAGCACCTGCAGGGTGGGTGCAGGGAGAAGGAGATAAGGGTATTTGTTTAATTTCTTACTCATCTGAGAGAGCACCTAAGGGGTGGGTGAAGGAAGGAGGAGGTAAGGGCATTTTTTCAATTTCTTACTCATCCTATTTTTTGTCGATTTGGATCAACCCAAGTGAAGACCAAGAGAAAATCAAAGAAGACTGGCGTGTTGAGGTATCTATCAAACTCTGCTCACATTTCCAAATTCATATCAATTTTCATTGTTTGATGAGGGCATTTACAAATTTATTTTAGTGTTGTGAATTTTTCCTTTTGCCTTGCTTTTTTCTTGTTCTATACTTGGGCTCACCCAAAAATACCCTAAATTTCTATGGACATTTTATTTCATATGTTAATTTTTTTAATTCTATCTCAAAATATTCTTAGTTTGTCCTGTAATGTATGCACATTTTCTTGAAATTATTATGAATGTAAAATGCACAATGGTATGATCTCGAGTGAGATGAATAGTAGGACAAATAAGATTGATATTCAAACTAGAGAACCATATACCTACTGAAAACTCTCCCAAAATTCCTCTTTTTAGGCTCTACCTGTTGCACCTAGTGTTTGATCTTTTTTCTTTACCATAGCACTTTTGATATACATTGTTGATCACTACTACTATGCCTCATCATCGCTATTTCGACATATCTCTTTATTTTTTAGCAGTGAATATTGACATTCTCACTTTCATGACAGTGAACTCCATTGTTTTTATAATCTTTTGATCTGAAATCATCTGCACTCCATGAAGTTTTCTGGTCCATACCCTTGAATACTTGAACAAATCACTATTTTCTTTATTTTGGTCATCACTCTACATGTCAATGATGTCCTCATCATGTGTATCTCTATGTCTGGGCTGCTCTTTATTCTCTAGCTAGTAACACCTCATTGCATCCTTTGTTTTTGATCATTTATTTTGATACCTCTTTGGTTCATTGATTATATTTATCACAATTATAACTATATATTCTATGTTATGAATCTCCATTAGCATCCTGTATTTGATGTCATATCCATGACTATCCTATATCGAATTAAAAACATTGTATTTTGAGCACTCATGAAATCATTGTACAGGCCTAAACCATCTTTCACATTCCTGAAGCTATGAGGTTTGTAAGTCCATAACTAATGGCTAAATGTAGAGGTTATCTTCCTTTCTTATCATTGTTTTTTATTTGACCTCTGTTTTCCTTTTGTTCTTCATTATCTTTGCAACCATACAAGAACTATTATCCATGTTGGACACCATTGTCTCCGTCAATTGTTAGTGATCTCTATTATACTAACATTGTTTAGCAATGTTTCTTTGTTTGACAGTACTTTAACATTTTTCTCTCTTATATTCACTAAAATGGCAGTTCTATTTGACAATGTATATCACTATGTGCTTGTTTTATTGATCCAAGTGTATATCATCTTATTGCTAATAACAATATTTTTATACACTAAACATCAATATTTTTTACTATTTTTAGATACCTTGGTTGGTAGCTTGCATTATCGCATCTATCTTGACCTTTGATCACTCATTATCATTGATGTGCCTCCATTGTTATTTCATTTACACATTTGACATATACTGTATTATACAACAACCATTGTCTATTTCATATCTTTTGACATGGTTTATCACCTTTATGACAATGGTTGTCATTGTCTTTCAATATTTTTGGCTCTGTCATAAGACATTCTTTTGTTGTCCTTTGATACATTACTACTGAATTCAACACACTTGATGCTAATAAAAGAGAAGAGTGAATCCCCAAGTTGTCAAATTGATCTATCAAGTGGAATCCCCATAATGGGATATGTGCTCACTATGAATTATCATGTTCTCTCTGATTATTAATTTTCCAATAAACATCCTCATGTTGTAAGAAGGATTTTAAAAGAGCTGGTCACTATTCTTAAGGGTTTGGACATTATTTTTCATGGAATCATTGTTTTTTCTTAGAGTTTTAAAGGTTCTTTATCTTTCATGAAATCAACAATCTCAAATAACATAAAAGCAATGATTGCTATAGAGAAAAGACATTTATTTTAAAGAAAGAGAAGTGAATTTATATGTAGAGAAAGAGCATGAGCTATTAAAGGCTAATCTAATTAGAATATTAGTCCCAAACTATTTGTCACATGTTATTAGAGCCTTCTTTAATCTGGTCAATGTTAGTGCACAAAGAAATAGAAGTCACAAATTTATTGTGATTAATCACAACTAGGCTTGCAAGCTAATTAAATGTTTTCTTGGTCAAATGCATGTTACCTCAATAATTCATGAAAAAATACCAAATATATTATGGATTCACATTTTTTTGGTTGATCAAAATAAAAATGCTCAAGTATAGCTTGCAACTATTAAGATCATGGACAATTATTTTCAAAATTTAGTATTTGCTAAGATGGATTTAAATCAATCTCATGTGTAAATCAGGTCACATGAGTGGATCATGTAGAACATGGTAGTGTTGGGGTGCATAAGATATTTTTTTTAGTGGTAAATATTAAATAGTGGGGTGGACTTTGGGGTACAACTCTATAATGAGAGTGTGAAAATATTGTGTTCCTCGCAATAATAAACACTCCTATTCCTATCGGAGATATCACTGGTGAGCACTTACAAGTATCAAAAAAGTAAGGAAAAAGTTTTCCCACTGATTTTTGTATTTATGTTGTGGATTTTCTGTGATTGAGGCCCTACATGTTCTTTTTTCCCCTCTTCACTTACTAATTATAGTTGTTACAATGCCCATTGGCTGCAGGAGTATGATGATGTTTGCTGAGAGGATGTGGAATAAATTTTGTGGTGAAGTGTACTTCTAGAAGGAACTCTTGAACTAAACTTTCTCATGATAATTGTAATGGAAATTGTGAGTGATTTCCATGTAATGACAAGGAAGAATGTTGATGGTCCTAGACAACCTACAGGTGTAATTCTTAGAGCAACAACATCTATATGGGTTTGTGTTTCTCTGGTTCAATTGTTTGAGTTATTAAGAGATGAGAGACTTAAAAATGAGGTAAGGCCAGAACAAAAAAATCTCTTTCAAATTCCAAAGTTATTAAATAATCAAAATTCTCTCTGTGGTCTTTAGAAAACAAGCCATTTTAATATCCAAAAATGACCAAACAAAATTACAAAATTTAGTGGAACTAAATAAGTTTCTAGCATGTTTTGTTGTGTATTATAATTTTCAATTATTGAATATTTTTCTGCCACCTCTAAAATTTTAATAGAGAAATTAGCATAATGCCTTAAATCATTTCAGATATCTAGGAGTGGCTCAGTTTGTGACTTAATAATCCTGATAAGATAAGATTTAGTTTTTTCGGGGCATATATATAGGGGTTCTAGTTGATTTTAGATTCTATTGACATGCCCCTTCACTTGTTCATGGGTTACCATTTTTGTATCACAGACCTTGTTATTAATGGTTACTACAAGTCTGAGACAGGTAGTTCTATCAATTCAAGTGAAAGAACGTACCTAGAAGAGATGATCCAAACTGGAATTTCAAAAATAGATGCGACAAACTCCATTGCTCATGGTCAGAAGATTCCTCATTTTTTCTACAGTTGGTTTACCACATAATGACATTGTTGCTCAAATTTGCAGACAAGAAGGGCTTGTAAAAATATTGGAGAAGTCTGCAAATTTGTTAGAGGTACTGATGTTTTTTAAATGGCAAAGAAAGGGAATGAAATATTAAAACTAGGGTGATTTTGATGTTTATTTTAAAGAGTATGCATATTTTGATCATTGATTTAGAATGCATGTGATTTGCAAGCTGATGTAGGAGACAACTTTGCTATAGTTTTCACAACAATGGGAGTTAACATGGAAACTGCTCAATTTTTCAAATGGGACTTTGAAGAAAATAGATCAACAGAAAGAGTTACTCTCTTTTTGAACTTGGTGAGTTTGTTTGATTATAGCTCTTTAATTTTTTGTTTGATACCATGCAAATATGGTAGGTGCATAGTATGGACCTAAAGGGCTATCTTTGTTTGGGTCCTTGGACAATTAGTCTTATTTTTTCCAAAGCAAAAGAAGCAATGCTGCATCTGCACAAATCATAACTATAGGAGCCAACCTTAGTGACAAGAAGGTATACAACCTTGATAGAAATGGACAAACTTTGCCTTTGGGTTCTTTGGAAACTCTTTTTTTCTCCCTTGAATCCTTAAGCTCTTTGAGGATACAACTATTTCGAGACCTGTTACTTGGCCACTCACTCTCCTTGTAATAGTATCACCAAATGGTAAACATGGAACATGCACTTTCTTGACCTTAGAAAGGCATTTGACCTTATTTCATGGACTTATTTCACAAGAATGTATTTCAAACAAACTATTTGTAACGATATTATAAATACAATTTGGACCATTGAAAGGCATGAAAGAAGGGGCCACCCATGCATGCAAGGAGGGGCACCCACACTCCTTTTTTAAGTTATCAATACGAGAAATGCCTTGAAATTCACTCCCAATAGGATCATTATCCTTTAAACCAGCATAGCTAATGTTTGAATTCTTCATGTCATCAATACTTGAAAGACCATAAGAATTCTGTGTCACACTTGGGACTTCCTATTGCTCTATATTTAGGATCTTAACATTGTCAATAAATCCAAATTGAATAAAATTCACCAAGATTTTTTTTTACCTTGTAGAGTATATAAAAAAGATAAAGGGGATTGAGGTGATAGTTTCAAAGGTATGGAGGTCACCATTTAAGATTTGACAGGTCAATCATAGGAAGTTGTTGTAATAACAACTTTTGGTCCAATGTTGTCAAGTTGTAATAATAAAGCATGGTTTAAAAGCAAAATGTAGAGTCATCCTCCATCACTTTACCAGCCATTGTCTTAATCATGATGGTTATTTTTTGGCACTTAGAATCTCTACTTTCATTACAGTCCCATAACTATTACTTTTTCTACTACTGTGACTCATCATTTTGGCCATTGATGCATCATTTTCTCAAAATGCTATCACTGCCTTTTTCCTTTAAGTCACCAATGTTGAGGCATACATATGATCTCCATAAGTATTTTTCAGCTCTAACCTTTAGCATTGTATTTGCTGTGTAGATCACTTTTATTTTACATTAATAACAACAGACTTGCTCCTTTAAGTTTGAAATACCTCGATTTTCTTAAAACTGTACAACCATGTTTGAATGCCACTATTTTAGGCTGCATTTCCTTCTTCCTTTCATGGTTTGGAAACTCTCAGCCTTGATTGTGCACTAATGTTTTGATGTCACTATTTTGATATTAAGCTAAAAATCATTGTCATTTCATGCATTTGACTGTAATAAGGCATTATAATTGTCTTTGTTGTTCATCTATTCACCTAAAATGATAAAACATGACCTTCAATATTGTCCATAACATATCATGATATCCATGAGTATGACCTTGGGAATTTGGGGACCAATAAACATGAACACCAAAATTTGAAGCATCTTTAGCTAGAGGCAAAAATATCATTCTTGCAAGGGTTCAGATACATTTGATTTCTTCTATTTTTGAGGCATTACTTGTCACTATCTTTTTGTAGTGAAAGGTATTGTCCTTCATAGGTCTAACTAACCTCCATTAGTATCTACTCTTACAATGAAACTACCCCTTCTATTCATATCATAATTTGCTTTTCCTTTGTATTGTGTGTTGTTCAAAACCAATAGCTGCTCCTTCCACATTCAACCCTACTCACATTCTTATCAAAGTCAACCACAATCATACTAAAACTTGTCATGTTCCCTTCATGTTGATACAACTTCTCACATCATGTGACCAATCACTTCACACTATTCTAGCTTCTCCTTCAATAGGATCAACTCAAGGTTCTCCAAACCGACCATAACCTCTATCAACAAACCCACTCACTATCACAACTCTCATAACAACTTTGACTTCATCTCAAGACTCTAAGTCTGATTACATATATATTGACTAATTGTATTCTTATCTCTAATCACATTACCAAACAACACATTATCTTCACTTGCATTTACCAATAGGACCAAGCCACAATGATACCTTAACTAACCTAAACTGTTGATCACCAAACTTTGATCTTCAAACACAAAATATAGTCTTCATGACTGATTACTCATATTTTGTGACAACCTTTACACCTCGGTCCTCAACCCTCTTGATAGAAAACAAACTACAACTTTTCCCTAAACATTCCAAGGTCTATGAGGACTCTCAACAATCCCTTTTAACATGAACAAAGACTCTCACCCATGATTGCAACTCCTTCATTACAATGTCTTTCATTGACCGTGACTGTCCCCTTTTTACAAACTCTCAACAAACCTTCAATATACCCTTCTATAGAACCTTGTCTTGGATCAACCCTTCACACACTAGAGTCTTAACTTCGCCCTCATGTAGGACACTCTTATCTCACTGCCCTAAACAATCAATACACTCAACCAATCTTCAATATTTCATCAAGTTACCCAACATACATTAACTGTCAAACTGTGACAGTTACACTCCATTTATGTAGACACTCACTCTAAACAACTACAATGATGTGTCCATTCCTTTCCAATTGATGGAAAGAATTCAAGACTTGTCCCCACTCATCATAGAACCCACAACTCCTTCTCCAAACATCTTTGTGGAAACTAAACACGATCAAACTTTCATGTCACAATCTTGACTGTTCTGAGATAGAAATTAGACTCTCATTCATTGGATCTGATGCAAAGGATTGGTAATCCCATACATCTCCTTAACATCTCTCTTTGATCAAATATTACATTAAAATAATAATGCCTAAATCATGGGACTAACTGTCATCACTAGTTACAAAAACTAGCATCCTTAAGCAAGTATGATGCCAACTTCATTATCTATCTCCAATCCAATTATGTGGATTATTCATTGCATTGTCCTCTTCCACAACAAATAAATTTCATTGATTACAAACCATTAAATGATATTCATTTGATCAAACATATACAATACTATCCAAACAAGACACTTATTAGTTTTTTCCTACAGCCGTACTCTGTTGTCGGTAAGTTTTGAACCCGATATTATTTTGAAAATCACTCTGGTGAGAATGTTCACAGTTATTTTTTCTCCAACATATCCAAAAATAAGAAGAATCCAATGATGCAAACATAAGTTATGTTCCCTGCACTAAGACTGTACTGTTATGACAGTCATACATGTGTTATTAGGATAGTAATGCATATATCACAGGGACAATCACTAAACTCACCCAAGTGAAATGTCCCTTATTTCTCCAACCACCAGGGACCATCTGTAACTCACTTTGAATCCTCTCATGACCAATATCCCTCTTGCAACCAACCTACAAGATCAGATTCACAAACACTTAAAACATGTCTTTATCGTGTCACAGTTCTGAGACAAGATTACTGTGTCTTCTCCTTTGATACACATGTGAAATAATACTTGGGTCTCTGCAAGTTTATTAGTTTATGATACATTCTTCTACCCATCAATCTACCAATTTTAGGGCTTCCTTACACATAAAACATTGCAGAACTACATTTCTAATATCCACCATTTACCTTTGAGAACAAGTGCTGAAAACAATAGCTATGAATGTCAAAAACATAAAAAATATGTAGAAACCTTTACTTTATCGATATTAAATCTTCATACACTAACTTTTTTTGTCATTCTCGGGCCTTCCTCACATTTATAGACTCATACCAACTTATGAAATTGACAACTACCCTTTCAACTTCCATGCAACCAATTCTTGGGTCAGTTTGCTTATGGAAAAACCATTAAATATAATGACTCTTTAACAAATTTTTGACTCTTTTCCTAACTTGTAACACATTAAAATTTCCTATTACATTTTCATGGTCATAAGTGACCTTATAATCATAAATATCAATCAAAAGTACTACTTAGACTCATAAACCCATTACATGGCCCTTTAGGCCTCACTAGCTCAACTTGGCAATATTTGATTACAATGATTCAAACATGAACTTATATGGCCTTATTGGCCTTAATTACATCAATTATGGTCTTATTTGACCTTAAAGACTCAAGATTCCTCATAGATCTTCTTTAGGGCCTTGTGGTGACCCCCTGCGTCTAAGTTGCTCCTGCACCAAGATCCACATACTTTTTGCTGCTTGGCCTCCTACACACACTATGGAAACACAATATACATCATCTCCCATCATCCTTCTAAGTAAGGGAATTTGGTTCATGTGAAACACCTCAAAACTACATTTTGCAAAGTCACTAGATACCCTAGGTGAGGGTTTGGCAGTTTATAGAAACATTTTGATATCTTATTCAATACTACACAAAATCAAATGCCACAAAAACCAAAATGACAATGATTCAATGATAAATAAATATTTTATCAAATGACTACCATTCTCACCCTAGAAAACATGAAAAATTAGACCATCTTTACTGGCAAAATAACAAAAATATGCAATAGTTTAGTCTTTATTCATTACAGAGGTAAATCTCGACCACACACCCCTATTTTGGATCATTTCAAGTGTTTATAAAGCTGTCCCCTTCTTGGGAACTGATGTCATCTCCCCTAACTACCCATTCAACCACCTTAGATCAGTTTAATACTTAAACTAATGTTGTTAATTTGACAACTTTTACATCAAAGACATAGATATCACTTCCATTACATCAAAATGGTCATTTAAGGACCTTCTAAATATAAGTTATTAATCAAACCCCTTAATCTACCCTTTTAAGCCCTTACATAGCCTACTAGGCCTAGTTTGCTCAACATAGCAACATTTTGTCAAATTGATTACAATGACTCAATATGACTTCAAATGGCCTTGTTAGCCATGATTACATTATAAAATGGTCATTAGAGACCTTTCTTCATGGATCTCCATTTGGACCTCATGGTGACTGTATCCTAGGTGCTCCTACACCACCTCTCTACATCTCCTTCACTTGGGATGTCATAGTGGCATATGCTATTGTTTTCACTGAAAATCAGAGATCTGCTACTATAGTACAATCACTGCATTTACATGTTCCTTCTATTATTGAACATGCCCCCTTGTGTTGCTGGTGTAGGAACACCCATGGGATAAAGAGCCAAAGTAATATTTGGCATCTAGTTTTTGAATCCAATATATAATGTCTATTCTATCATTTTTATGTCAAGTGTGATCTTTTGAAGGAATTTTGTAAAGCAAGTTGTTATTGTAAGGCCAATAAGGACCATGGGGTCAAGTTGTCAACATTGGTCAAACATGCAAAAAAGGGTTTAAATAGGTTAACTTGATGTAATTATCCTAGTTTGGTCCTATTTGGTATGTATTGGGATCATTTGTCATATTTTAAGGTCGTGTTGTCAAGATAGATGAAAGGTTGTCAAGACACCAAAAAGCTGTCAAGTTGCAAAGTGAAAACTTTGCAACATAATTTTCAAATTAGTTTAAGAGTGGTTTGGATCGGTTGGTCTAATTATAACTGATTTAAATGTATTTAAAAGACCTCTTTGGGTCGAGGGCAAGATGAGGAGGTATTTTGGAGGAATAAGGCTAGGGTCCCATGGAGGGGGGCTTCCTAAAAAATAGAGCGGGTGACCGCTGAGAATTTTTAGGAATATTTAAACATAAGCGGTCCCATGAATTTTTATGTGTCACACACAATATTTCAAATATAATAAAATAAAAACTTCCTTCTAATTTTTGTTGGCTGGATTATTTACTTTGGGGGGGAAAATAAACAACATGTTGTTGACATGTGGCAGAATTTTCTCCTAAGTTGGTGGGGCTATTTCCAGCCCCACCCCATTTTCACCTACTGAAAATCAAACATCTAAAAAGTAGGAGCTCCTATTTTATAGGAAAAGATTCCAAATCAAACTTTAGCCCCCACAAAAAAAATTGATGGGACCTCCTCTTCCTCAAAACTAGAGCCCAAGCCCCCTCCATGGGACCCCTGCGTAAGGAATCAATAAAAATGATGTTTTTAAAGATTTATTTCTCTTTATTGATCAAAGCTTTACTTATCATTTTATTGATTGATTTCTCTCTAAAACCTTTTGGGAACTAAAGAACAATGAATCTGCTTCATTTTGGAACAAGTTTGAATACTTGTCATGGAAATTGGAGTTAGTTTGATCTAATTTTCTCAAAACTACTAGTAAACCCTCTTTGGCAAGGGTTTGATAATAGATTGTTTCATTTATTCTATTTGGGACCACTGGGAAAAACCCAAACCTTGTATTCCACTAGAAATTTAAATGCTTTGTAAGATGTATTTAGTTTCAAACTTAGTGATTGTGTCTATTTAGAGAAAATTGATGCCCTCTGCTGACTGGCTATGTAAGTTTTAATAACTATGACGATTGGTTCAATTGTTTTGCATAGTTTTTTAATATTGGTGGATTCTAACGTATATTTAAAGTTGAGTTAAGTAACAAGGTGTCTAATCACATCCTTCCAATGGTATGGTTGGGAAGAATTTAATTGAGCTCTTTGGTTTACTTGATAATGACTTTGCGTCATTTCTAATCTCTATTTTCTTGAAAGATGCAGCCCAAATGTCATAAGATAGTGACAGACATAGAAACGTTCAGATTCATTGAAAGTTGGATGTATATGGTTGGGAACAATAATATTGTGATTGATAGTTAAGTGTATAGTTATTATTTGAAGCGTGTGTCAATGAAGTTTGAATCTTTTTAGGCCACTGTTATGTCATAGTCAACAGTGATAGTCCCAATGTTACAGGGCACAATAGGAAAGTTGGAGTTTGGGTGTAGAACATGTAATTTGAGGTTCTTGGTTGAGTAATAATTTGCATTGAGAGTTTATTGATAAGACTATTCAATCAAGCATGAATATGGACAATTTACTTAGTGCAAGATAAGGACAGATTTAGTTTCCACAAATGAAGTATTTAAAATAGCTTCAGAGAAATTTAGAGGGCTATCCCTATCAAAGTCTCTAACATCTACAAATGAGGTATGCATTATTGCTTATTCTTCCCTAAACTAGTTCTATTTTATTCACTACTAGTGGTTCTTATGATCTGTTTATATATAGTACAACTGGAATTAAAATATTTTATGTTTGTATCTAGAGTGCTTGCAAGGACTTGGATGACCTTCCTCCTAGCATTGATGATGGAGGCCTACAAGCCAGTTGGTTGTTGTTGAGTATGTCGAAGATATATACAAGTTCTACCGAAAGACTGAAGTATAAATCCTTATAACTTCATAGTTTTCTTTGATTTTAAGAGGTAAAGTTCTTTGATTCAATACTTATTAATTGGTTGGAAAATTGGCATTATGTTTTCAGAACTTGAGCTGCATACCTTCACATTATATGTTAAGGCAGGAAGAAATAAATGAGAAGATGAAGGCAATTCTAATCGATTAGTTGATAGAGGTGAAGAAATCTAGCTCTATTTACCATTGAACTAAAATGGATTCTCATTCAGTAGACTTATTGAGGTTTGATTCTAAAAATTTTGCAATCTGTAGGTGCATCTGAAGTTTCAACTGATGCCCAAGACATTATATTTCACTGTGAATGTGGTTGATAGATATCTTTCTATTGAAAGGGTTTCAAGTAGAAAATTGTAGTTAGTGGGACTCACTGCAATGTTCATAGCTTGCAAATATGAAGAAATTTGGCCACCAGAGGTATGGAAATAGAGTAGAGGAGGACCAAATTGAAAAGTGTTTAGAGTCTCTTGACTACAGATAACTTCTTGTTATAGATTTTAATTTTTCAATCCAACATAGTATCATGGATGGGGAATACCATAGTGTTGTGTTTTCAAATGTTGTGTTTAAGGTTTCTTTGAGATCGTTGTTCAGAGAAATTACAAAGGTCAATAATGATCAAGAACATTAATTCTCTAGTCACAAACACTGAAATAAATTTTAACTCCTGAACTATTGACAAATTAAGGACTTCGTTAGCATATCAACTAAAGAGTATACAAGGGAGAATATAGTGGCCATGGTAATTTGAATTAACAGATTTGATATTCATTTTAGATTGACTTTGTAAATACAGTTTGTAACTATTTATGGTATTTTGAACAGGAGCATATAATGTTCAATCGCCTGAAATTCAATTTCACTGTTCCAACCCCCTATGTTTTCCTCATTATATTTCTGAAGGCAGACGATGCTGACAAATAGGTAAAGGGTTTGATTTCTGTCTGGACATAGTCCTGCCAATATGATCCTCTGGTGTACTGACCATTTTTTTTTTTTAATGTCTCTTAGATGGAAAACCTGACATTCTTCTTTATCGAGCTTTGTTTTCTTTATGATCAGTTATAGCCCATCTATTCTTGCCTCTGCTTCTATATACACTGCCAGGTGCACTCTCAAAAAGGATCCATGTTGTACTAAAACACTTAACCTTCACACAGGTTACTCTGAAGCTGATCTAAAGTAAGTCAAAGAATGACCCATTTGATTAATTTTGACTGATTGTAAAGTAGTTCTTGCTTTTTCAAACTTTGTGCTTAAGGTTGGTAATTACATTTATGTACCTGTGTAGGGAATGTGCACACTGGATTGTTATGGTCTACCGAAATGCAAGAGAAAGTAAGAAGAAAGTTGTACATGAGAAGTATTCAAGTCCTTTCTTTGGCTCTGTTGCACTACTAAAACTTGTGAGCTTGCCTCTAGATGATAGCAGCAGCTCCATCAACTAATTATATCTTCATTGATTATATTATATTATTAAGTAAATAGCTAGTGACATTTTTGGAAACTTTTATTTAAATTTAGTAATGTTTTGAATTGTAGAGAGTAAAATCCTTAATAATCTATGGAATCAAAGAGCGAGAAAAATATACGTTACCTCTGATTCGCTATTGAGGCTCAGCTTCTTCACCAGGAAATTTTTTACCATGAGTATAGTCATTGATCTATCCCTAAACAACATGTGTTCCATTCCAGAACAAAATAACCATTATTGGGCTAAGTCTATGCAAATGACTTTCATGAGGAAAAGTACTTGTAGTAGATTATTACTGGTGAAGCCCAGTTCCCCAATGACTCTGAGAAGCTTATTGACTATATAACCATGTAGAAGTTGTTTATGAACTCATGATTCTTTATATTGACATTCATCTTCACCATTTTACTTTTTATTTGATGAATCCTATTGAAGTATAGAGGACTAATTTCATAATGGAGATTTGTCTTCCCAAAAGGATAATGGCGTAGAATCTGAGGCAAAGATTGAGTTGTAGAGTTTGAGGAAAAGATTGAGCATTTGAAGACAATCCAAGGCTTCTGGAGCACAATATTGGATATGAAGGGTATGGTATTGATGCATCACCCACTGATTTTAATGTTATGGTTGTTATTTCTATTGATATTGATGTTGTAAACCTACCTTTGCTAATCTTGTTCCAAATATTGTTGATGCTATTTAGAACTCATGATGTTTTCATATTGTTGAATATTTTTTATGGTATTCATTGTAATTCCTGATGCTTTTCATTGTAATTCTAATGGTAATGTCTACTATTATTAATGCATTTGAGAAGCATTGAAAAGACATTTGTTCCAAATTGCTTTGGCAAATGGGTTGTACATGTGGTTCACTTACTAGGATATGCATGAAAGACCTCTGGAAAAATCCAAACCATCTTCTTGAACAAATGGTCCGATGTATGAAAGACATTTTCAGTCATCTCAAGGAGGAAGTCTTGGGGACAACAATTTTGATCCTTAGCACCCATGGGAAGATGAATTGGGCAGACATTGGAATATATAGAATAGCAATAGAGGTTTCATGGATGTCTGTGGGCAAGAAACAACTTGAATATGTTGCTAGGGTTTTGCACAAATTTAGGTTTCATCATATTTCCCTCCGTGTATTAATTGACTTTCTTTCAATTATTAGTATTTGTTGAATGTCTTGTTTAAATATGACATGGATCACTGACAGAAAGAAGATACTTGTTTATATTTGTAAACAAAATAAACTTGCTAAGTTGCTGACTCATAAATGTTCCACAAGTTGATACAAACTGTATTTGATATTTTGATGATTTTGATATGCAGATTTTTAGTTGAACAATTAGCTAAGGTTGATCTTGGCTGCATGACTTATGAAGAGAAAATTGCATTTTGGATCAATATCTAAAATGATTTGATGATGCATGTATGCCTAATATCAATGGCTTGGAAGTTTGCTCAATGATTTTTAAGAAGCAAATACATTGTGCGTTAAATTAGGAGTTTTCATATTTTATGATTGAAGAGTTCTTATCTTGCTTAATTACCTTCATATCCCCACTTTTGTATTAAGTGTCTTTGTTTTTGGTTGGGTTGTTACGCTGAATTCCAAAATTTACTGCCATCATACAATAATTTTTCATATATGTAACTTGAGTTTAAATGGGTTTTTGTAGGTCTATCAACTACAGTTACCTCATTGGGGAATGCATGGATGTTTAATGTTAGATCTGCATCATGGGACACAAAATATTTTTATAGAACTAGTGTTTAATCATGATTAATGGAAATGACTAGTGTACATGGTATGATTATTGAAGGGTACTAGCTCAATGGAAGAGCACCTGCTTTACAAGCAGGAGGATGGTGGTTCGATTCCATCGTGTCCTAATACAATTAAATATATTACCAATTGATGAAAATTAATAATTAGGACTAAATAAATGGCTACCATGATTAAATAAATGACCAATTATTAACAACATATGACTAAATTAATGATTAAAATTATCAAATATACTACTAATGGATGAAAATTAGTTGATACAAATGACTAAATATATTATCAATGGATGAAAATAAATGAATAATTAAGACTAAATATACTACCAATTGATACAAACTAATGATTATAATGATTAAATAAATGACTATCATGACTAAATGAATGACCAATTAACAACACCATTCGACTAAATTAATGAGTAAAAATACTACCAAATTGATTATTCAAAACATCCAACAAATGACTAAAATTTGTTTAGTCACAGATTTGGCCACATTATAAATGACTAGCAATAAACTATTAATGGTCACGTGATCAAAATTTGTCATCTATATGCAATTTTTAGTAGTTTTTCTAGTCTCATTTTGTTTGTTTTTGTACTAGTGAAATGAGAGAGGAAGGCCTCCTTTTATAGTGAACTAGGGCACCATCCTCTAGAGGGGCCACCTTGGAGAATTAAATCCAAATTAGGTCCTAACCTTTAGAAAATATACCTAGATTAAATAAAATTAGAGGATTTACCATTCCAAAACCTGAAATGGCCAACCCGGAGGCGGGAAAATAAATATCCCCGAAACCCAATGCCTGGAAATCAAGGAATTTGGAAATTTGAAAGAGGGGGGAAAAATCAAGGTTGTAACTGACCTAGTCAGGATCAAGCTTGATCCAAAAATAGTTAGGTTCAAGCTTGATCCTAACCTAGTCAGGATCAACCTCGATTGTGACCCCGTGGGCCCAGATCTAGCCAAAATCAAGGCAGGAGGTCCCGAGGATGCTCGGAGACCTAGAATTGATACCTGAATGGGATAGAATACCAGGGATAGGCGTATAATCCTATGATGACTATGATGAAGGCCAAGAGGACCTATTTCTAAGTCCTACCTAGAAAATAGAGCCGTAGAAGAGGGAAATTAAGGAGAATCCTCTTGATCCTAACCCTAATTTCACCTAGAATGAAGGAATCAAGTGCAGAAAAGAAGTGGAAAGCGGGGAGAAAGCCAGATCTAAGAAAAGACCAATTCAAGGCATTTGATATGACCCCAAACCACTTACTCAAAGGGATAAACACTCTTAACATGGAAGTGCTTCCATTTTAAGACAATACACCTAGATCACTATAAAAGGAGGCCTTCCTCTCTCATTTTCTCCATCAAGTTTTGTGAGATCATCCATTATTCACCAAGAAATTTCATGATCAAGGAGCTCTCAAGGAGATATTCACAAGCCATCAATTTCTCTCTCAAGAAAGATCAAGCATCCATTCAAGCATTCAAGTTCTCTTCTCCATTCAAGTTCTCCATTGAAGATCCATTCATTCTTCCCTCAAGGTGGATTCCAAGCATACAAGCATGGAGGTTTTGATTCACATCTGTTAGTGTTGATTCCAAGCTTTCATATTAACATACTTGATTACATTTCAACTACAATTGCATATCTATTGAATTGCATAGCTTTATTATTAGATCTATTTCTACTACTTGCTAGCATTCTCAATTTCAATTTCAATATTAAGGTTGATTCCAAACCGGGGTTTGACCAAAGCAAACCCCTCAAACAAACAAAAAAAACCATCTTTTTCTTGTAGGTACAAGTGTGGAACTGCAGAACTGAGCTTGGATTTGGATACCCTTTTCGGTGAACTTCTAAGAGCTACGAACAAAATCAAAGTCGACCTTTAGAATAAAAATGTAGCCTTTGACCTTTTATCGGGGGGTCAAAGACTACCTACTATTAGAAAGATAAAAGATTTCTGGGTTTTCTTCATCTCGGTGTTTCCAGTCTGAAATGGGTTGTATAATTGTCTGAAAGTACACACAAACATTAGAAATTGGCATTTTCCAGATCTACCTTATTTTGAGGTTAGTATTTCCTTTTCAATTATTTCAAATTTCAAGCAGAACTCCTTTATAGGGAAATATAAGCTTTTCTTCCTCTTTCATATTCTCCATAGATTGATTCAATTGTGCATTAACCTTTTGGTTGATTAATTTGGATCTCTCCTTTGGGAATTTGAATTTAAAATTAGATCTCATATTTCCCCCATACATTTTAGGGTGACACTATTTCATCCTATTCAAACATTACCTTTTTTGAATCCAAGATGAAGTAAGTACTTGTCTAACCTTGCATACCAAGCCCTTGGTGCTTGCTTTAGTCCATACAATGCCTTCTTCAACTTGCATACCATTTCTTCATCTTCTGTTAGAGGAAATCCATCAAGTTGTTCTATATATACTTCTTAAACATCCCCATTCAAAAATGTATATTTTACATCCATCTGATACACCTTGAAGTCTTTATGAGCAACATAGGCCAAAAATAGTCTCACAGCTTCTATCCTAACAACATGAGAAAATGTCTCTTCAAAATCTATGCCTTCTTGTTATGAATATCCTTTGCAAACCAATCTTGCTTTATTTCTCACCACAATTCCATCTTCATTCATTTTGTTTCTGAAAACCCACTTAGTTCCTATTACATTTTTGTCTTTAGGTCTAGGAACCAATTACCAAGTGTTATTTTTCTTTATCTGGTCTAATTATTCCTACATAGCTTTGATCGAAGATTCATCTCTACAAGCTTCATCAGTAGTTTTTGGTTCAACTTGAGAAATCAAACAAATCTCTTCCCTTGTCTTTGATCTAGTCATTATTCGTTGACTTGCATTACCAATGATTTGATTTTTAGGATGATTTTTCTTAACATACCTCAAAGTATTAGAAATCTCAGTAGCTTCATTTATGTCATCATCACAAATCTCATTTTTGTAGTCAGTCTCAACATGTTCTTCTTCTTCTGTAGTAGCAGCCTCCTCGATCTCTATATTCTAATTACAATCATACATTCTCTCTTGTATCTGAAACTTTTCATCTATCTTCACATTGTTACTTTCAATCATCTTTCTCAATCTCAAGTTAAAGCATTTGCAAGCCTTGCTTTTAGTAGATTAACCAAGAAAAATTCCTTCATCACTTCTAGTATCAAATTTTCCTATTTCATCATCTCTTTTGATATAGCATTTGCTTCCAAATATTCTGAAATATTTTACAGTAGGAGTATGATTAAACCACAATTAACAGGGAGTCTTATTTGTACCTTCTCTGATTTGAATTCTATTCAATGTGTATATCGTTGTCCCAATAGATTCCTTCCAATGTACATGAGATACATTTCCTTCTAGCAACATCCAGTATTGTTCTATTTCTTCGCTCTGCTATCCCATTTTGCTATGGAGTTCTAGGAGAAGATGTTTATCTATGTATTCCATGATCTTCACAATATTAATTGAATAGATCTGAAGTAAACTCTCCACCTTTGTCTAATCTCAAAATTTTTATCTTCAAACCTGATTCATTTTCTAATTTTTCTTTGAATAACTTAAATTTGTCAAATTCTTCTGGCTTCTCTTTCAAATAAGTGATCCACATCATTCTAGAGAATTCATCAACAAAAACTATAAAGTACCTTTCACCATAGTATGATCTTGTCCTTGTAGGTCCACATAGGTTTGTATGTACTAGATCCAAATTTCCTTTTTCTATATATGATTTACTTTTATAACTGCTTCTAGTTTGCTTTCCCATAATAGATTCTCTACAGATAGTGTTAGATGGTTTTACAATCTTAGGTATGTCTCTCACTACATTATTCAAGCTTGCCTTCATAATATTGTCAAAGTTAACATGAAAAAACCTTCTGTGCCATAATTAATTGTGATCTATCTTTGCAACAAAACAAGAAGCTTAAGATGTATTTAACTCAAATACATTGCCTCTAGATTTAGTACCAATTGCAATCAGATTTCCTATCTTACTTATGATAAAACATTTCTCATCAATGAATTTCAATTGATATCCTTTGTCCATCATCTTTCCAACACTCAACAAGTTATGCTTGAGTCCATCAACAAGTAGTATATTGTCAGTATTAGTCTTTCTATCCAAAGAAATAGATCCTATTCCTATGATAGGTTTAGGAACATTGTCTCTGAATCTTACAACACCATCATACTTATTTAGTTTGACAAACTTGTTCTTATCTCTAGTCATATGATGTGAGCAATCACTTTCTATAACCCATTCAGATTTCTTATCAACATGTGATACTAAGGCTTTTTCCTCATGTAATGATATTTCATCTTTGATAGCAATAAATCCAATCTCCTCTTCATCAAAATAATCATCAGAAATAACTTCACTAGCATAATAACATTCCTTTTCTTTTGAATACGTAGGTTTGAAAAACTTAGGTTTGTATTTAGGAACTCTTGTAGGACATCTAGATGCAAAGTGACCGATCTTATTGCATGAGAAACATGTCAAAGGTAACTTTCCTTCAAATTTACCCTTAGCACTCTTTTTTCTTCTAGCGATCAGGGCAACAAGTTCATCTAGCTTTCTTTCTTCTTCTTGTATCTGTTCCCATTCATTAGCATACTCACCAATCTCTTCTTTTATATTATCATTGCCGGTGCTTGCAATTGTAGATATTATCTTTTTATGCGTAGATCCCTTAAATGTTGTTTCAACTTTAGGTAAAGAATCTCTCATTTCTGTAGCTTTAAAGGTAGATAGCTTTGCAATAAATATTTCTCTGCCAAAGTTTGGAGTCAAGGGTATAATTTCTTCTATAGTCTAAGCTTTGGTCTTGTAAACACATGTCAATGATCTAAGGATCTTTGCAATGACTTCTTCCTCTTCATAAGTGCCTCCAAATTTTTTGATTTCAATCACAACCTCTGTAACTCTCTATACATAAGCCCCAATGTTTTCATCATCTTTCATTTGCAACTTCTCCATTCTTGTTTTCTAGTTCTGTATTTTTTCTTTCTTAGTAAACTTGTCTCCTTCATATAATGGTTCTAGTCTTACCCAAATTTTGTGTGCTCAATCTAGATCTTTAACCTCAGAAAATTCTCCTTCAGAGATTGCATTGATCAATGCTTCCCTTGTGACCATGTTATATGAAAAATTCTTCTTTTCATCATCAGTAGCGTTATCTAGTTCATCCTCAGCCTTCATGGTTACCTCATTCTTTGTGATCATCTAGTAGTCGATACCCAAATATAGCAAATGAGTTCTCATCTTGTTTTTCCAACTTTCAAAGTCTACAGGATCAAATTTTGGACTATCCTTCCTATAGAATGCCATCTCCAAGATCACCTCAAGGTGTTAAGCTTTCTCTCTAAGGACCAGAAGCTCTAATACCAATTTTTAGGAATAAAAATCCACCAATACAACTGAGAGTGGGGGGTGAATCAATTGTAGGGAAGAATATTAAACTTTGAACTTTCAATAACAATGATACTAAATCAAATGATAACACAGTAAATGCCAACACAATAACACAATATTTTATTGTCGAGGAAACCCTATTAAAGGTAAAACCCCAGTAGGAATTAGCACCCACAAATGATGTACTAAGAGTATTGTATCCATGTTAAAAGATCTATCCCTGTTAGGAGTTGATTAAAACATTACATAACATAGTCCTTGTTAGAAGATAGACCTTGTTAGGAGTCAAAGAAAATAGTAGGTTCACTACCTAGGCTCACTACCCAAAGAAGGTTATGTCCACCTTTAGAACTCACTATTCGCAACACAAGTGTATGTAAGGAAATACACAATCCTTGTGAACTGTCTGATAGCAACTGTATTTTCTTGATTAGTTCCAATGAAGTATATACTATGCTCTGCTCTACATCCAACAGATACAAGCTCGTATCTTCCAAAATCCTTTTTCACATTCCATCCATTCTTCATGTCTTTTCAAAAGAAAAGATATTAAATATATACCTTATTATAAAATGAATGATCAAGTCGGCCAATTAGGCTTTCCTAATATACAAATAATTACATAACCCCTTGCTAAGATACACATGGTATCTAGAACAAGTATACAATAATTAGATTTCAATAATTAAGGTCCAACATCCATAATTTATGCTCACCATTCATAATACACACTTCAATTATGAAGTCAGCTCCAAATAGGTCTTCTCCAGAACACATGCCACAACTGACATCATCCTACTTTCCACAACTTGCTAAGGCCAACAAACATTTATCAATATTCTATCTGACATCCCTTAAGCTCACATATACTGAATCCATATCACTTGTAAGATATACTCAAAACACAAAGACTTGCACTATCAGCTTCCACTATCATGGTCCAATAACCATTTTTCACCAAATCTTCTATAACTCAACCAATTAGCAATATTACATCATGTGATCTTAGATATAATATCAAAACACCTTCCAGTACACACAAATATGTTCGCACATTCTGAATCATCCATATGACATCCGTACACTATAGTAGCCAGCCTATTTTCTTCATAGAAACATAGGTTGACATCAATGACAAAACACAAATGACAATAGCATTGATAGTGTAGTGATTAAACATATTAAATGCATTAGCAATATCCAACATCATTTGTGCACCATTTAATTAACAACTTGGGTTTTTCAGGGTCCACTTTTAAATCAGTTTTGGGATCCACAAAAAGATTACATATGTCATGTTTTGTCATATTTAGGTTCATAACTTGATCATAGTCAAGCCTATCGTCAAACTAGGCATGCATGGAATCACGCCAAAGAAGTGAAACCTTATGTTGCTCTGTAAGTTTCTCCATGTTTTCAATAATGGAGTTCAACGTGGAAAACATGGGGTGCAATGTGGGGATATTGGTATATGTGGTCTGATATCCTCTAATATGATTTATATTGTCTCATATGAGATCCTCTAAACATCAAGGATTTTAGACTGGTTGGTCTTCTGAAGGTGGGAGATTCTTTGGAGGTGGTTCTGGATTATTTGCGAGATCATTGGGAGGGTTTGCTGATTGGTTTGAGTTCATGTATGATTACAATTAAAACCAAAATAGACAATTACAATCAATTTAAAAAATAATTAAGAATCTCATTTAAACCCTAGTTTTTATTTTAAAAAAACCACAAATTTCAATTAAAAAACAAAAAAAACATAAAAATCTAACTTACCTTTTGATCTTGAGAAAATCGGATATCAGATTATTTTTGATATGTGAAATCCTTAGGGATTTGTTCAACATTTTTACAATGAAAATGTTGAATGCGACCGTGGGCTATAAATACAATTTATTGGTGAAAATCAGATATCCAATAATATTGAATATCTAATATTATTGGATATCCAATTTTATATCAAATATCTGATTAGTCATGTGCTTTGGCTTTTGGCTTGGCAAGGTGTACTGACACCCATTCCTACTAAAAAGTCAACAAACTTTTTAGTACACTTTTGGATGAGTGAAAATATAATTTTTTCACATTGCCACTTTTTGACATACCATGATCCTACACATACCCCATTTCTCGATATCTACTCGAACCTTCCATTCTATAGTGCACCTTGCAGGGATTTTTCTTATTGAGTTCATTTGAGAGCCACCATCTTTATCTACATGATTCTTGCATGTTATCAATAGGAAGCTATAAGCCATCTTCTAAGACTCCAAATTCATTGGATCTCTTGGTTATAGGGGTTTATAGAAGTGACCACACTTTTTTATTCACAAATATCAAATGACTTTGTAATCACATTCTCAAAAGGAAAATAGTAACTTCAATATAAGACAAATTGCCATCATTTCTATAGTTGTAACTATAGTTATAATGGAAATCTACATGTTAATTCTCAATTCCTTATCCATCTAATAATTAGGGATGTCTTGTTACATTGTTTCAATCCTTAACAAACACTTACCAACCTTTATAAACCCATAGGTCATGTTTATCCAATCAAACAACTTAACCACTTTCAAAAACTCAAGAAACTCACTGTAACAGTCAACTAGGGCTTCAGATTTCTTGTACATACCATAACCATTCTACGTGAGACCAAATTAATTCAAATGAACTATGAATCTAATCTTAAATTCCAAAGTTTCATAATTTTCTACTGGTTACAAACAGAGTTATAACCAAACCCTTGTGTGCAACTCACAAACCGAGGGTTTCATAATAGGTTTTGCAAAATGTAATAGATCTCTTGTTATGGGTCACAACCAAGCACCAAAATTGGTTCAAAATAGATCTAGTTCATCATTATTTATTACAAAATGAGTTTTGGTACTTATTAAATCAATTTATCATATGAAAAGTAATCAAGAACAAACAAAAATGTGACTGTATTAAATTGTCCACTTACATATTTTGATTCTTTATTGAATCCATACAAAAAAAAAAGTAAAAATATATTTGGTTTGATGGTGTAAAAATTTATAACCCTCCTTTCCAATCACTTCATGATCATCACATGATCCTTTACATCCAACATGGATAGGAGTGTACTTGACTAGTCATCAACCCTATAGACAACTTGATGATAGTCAAATATACATTGAATTTGATCAATACCCATAGTCTCTCACTGATGCACCATATCCAACCTAAATTCTTGCACACTCTTTTATACTTTATTTGATAGTTATAGACTCTTCTAACTACTCTTGGATCTAACAACCCTTAGTGCATTTTTTTGCAACATTTGTAAAATTGTCAATTTTGCAAAGGTGCACTTTTGCAACATTTTGCACTTTTAAATTTAACGCCTTCAGAAATTTGAAAAAACCACCTAGAAACACCAAAATGAAAAAATTATGACCTTTTACAACCTTGGTACCATGGGTTATTTTACATCTTTTGACCTTATGGACCTAATAAGGACCTAGTTGACAACTTGAGCAACTTTTTCACAATTTTGACCAAAATGGCATATAGCCTTACATATTTGTTCCAATAGACTCATTAGGAATTTCATACATCATGAATAACCTTATTACATCAAAGCATCACAATTGTTCATATTTTGACCTTTGATCTCTTTTATGTATATGTACCTTAGGTTCTTTGCACCATTGGGTCTTCCACACTCAAAAAAATTAAGCACCATACCAAGTCTTGTATACCTTATTGCATTACAAAGCCCACAATAAAGAAACTAGGGCTCTACAATCCTCTAATAAATAGCATTGACTTCATTAGGAAACCACGTATATAAGAAAATGCCACAATGACTATTTTTTGTAGTAAATGATATTTCAAATATTTCTATATTGGTTGCATGTAAGGAAAATATCTTTTTGTGTGTCTTTTCTACAACCATGTTACAATATATTTTTGGCTACCAACACCCATTGCATTTGACTAGAATCCTGGGTTTTTTAATCAATTATATAAAGCCTTGTGGTAGAGATTAGATAGTCAACTAGATCAATCCACAACTTATCATTAAGAGATAAATAACAAAATGGAGGAGATCAATTTCACACTAGCCAAGGGAACACACCCACTATTAAAGGTGGTGAGATATAATAAATGGTACATCTTTAGCAACTCTGAATTTAGTTTCCATGATTTACAAAAGACATGATAGGGCCAATCCACTATCAACTACAAACCTTTAGACAACCTTGTCTAGGTGTGAAAAATACTTTTTGCTAAAGTGAAATCCCCTACAACATCTCATATACTAGCTCAAGAACTTTCAATATGGCATGTTACAATTCAACCATCAACAACTCATCAAATGAAAATTGTCAAAATTCACAAACTTTAGTCATATAATTTTTTAATATCATGACTAGTGTCAATTGTTGGGGAGAGGTAGAGGAAATAAAATACCAATGGAAATGATGATAATTTTAGTGAAGATTCAACACTCATAGGTTAGCATAGAATTTGAATTTCTCACTAATCTACTACATGACATACATGAAGGTTTAATCAAGGAAATAAGGGCCCTCTTCATGTCAATTTCAAACTCTATTCTCCATGTGTTATTAAATTTTGTATTAGAACAAGGATACATGTAGTACCTAATAGGGTTTTGAAAAGGAAAATAACCAAGGAAGGCTACCAGTCTAGATGTGGAGTTACAAATGGTACAGAAAATGCCCAAAAAAAATTCAGTAGTCAATAATATTTCAAATTTTACACATCAGTCAATACCACAACCTCAATAACTATTATTTGAATCTTCTTCCTCAATCAATGTCACACCAGAAGGTTGGAAAGAATGACAACATTGACCATAGTGATAATAGTTAGATCTTTAGTTTTATAATTTTAGGGTTGTATCTTGCACATATGGAGTCAATTTTTTACAAGCAACTAGGCTTAGGAAATCTAGTTATATGGTTTACTCAAATATGCCATCCATTTTTCTATAATTTATACCAAGGTTCTTAGAGATCTTAGTTTAATTCATTTGTTGATTTTGTCATTTCTCAATTTAAAATTTTTCAAAAGGGTTGGTTTTTTTTTGTGGGGGTAGAATCATAATTTTTCAGATTCACATACTTCCTTAGCCTTTGCCTAATTTGAAAACTAATTCTAATGGTGAAATCCTTTATTGAGAAACTTACACCCTATAACACTCATATTTGGAAAACCAAGATATCCAAATTTCTTTAGTCATGGAGTTTATGGTCTTGATTTTATTAACCCAACTAGACTTAACTCATCAATTTGATATCCTTCAATGTATGAAAAAGACAAATTAGGTTATGACTTTGATTGACATACATGCTCTAGACACTCTCCCGTTCCATATTGATTCTTTTGACAATTGCAAGGCTATGTGGCTCAAACTTCAAGATATTTTTAGGACTATTAATGAGTTTCATGCACTTCAAATTGATTCAGATTTGACATCTTTAGCACTGACTTCCTTCTCCTCCATTGACGATTTTGTAGAGAAATATAAACCCACGAGATCAATTTTATAGCATTGTGGTAAGATCAAGACTAACAAAGAGTGCAAATTTTAAATTATATTGAAGCTTTAAGGCCCCTTTCAAGTCTTTTCTTCTATATTTTATTCCACCATGGATTTTTTGGGTCTTTCCCATTGTAATACCCCACCAGGGAACCTAGGAGAAATTAATCTAAAACATGCTATCAAGTTTACAGAATAATTTTTTTTCTTAAGAGTTTACAATCACCAAGTACATTAATGCTGAAGCAATATAATATAATATAAAACATACTCATAAAAGTAACTCAACATATAGATTACAATTCCCAAGGATTCCTTAGCATAGAATTAATCATAAGTTAATTAATCTACTAAGTAATATAACAATTACAATTTCTATCTAATGTAAATGAGTAAAAAGTAAAACATCATATAAATGAAATATAGATATAATTGATACCATAAGGTATACACAATGAAATGTCATCCTCTACACAAGTCGTAGGGTATGCAATAACCAATCATATACAAGGTACATGTACAATATCTCGAAAGATAAGAGAAAGTCTCCATAATGATGAACAAGGAAGAAGATAACAATAACAAGGATCATCGAACACCGGTTTAGGAATGTTAGAATCTCAATAGTAAAAGAAACACTACCACCTAACCATGTGGAACCAAGAAGTCCACTCCCACTGTGCTAAGGAGATAACATCAAAATGCACTCGGATAATAATACAACAACCAATCATAAGGTGGAACTAAGTATGGGATCTTGAAAGCTCTCTATCTCAAAAGGTACAACTCAATTGCAAAGGTATAAAAACTAACCTAGAGGCAACCAAAACATGTAGGAAACCTAAGACGTATATAGGGAAGTGTCATCACATACGTCTAACCCTTGATTTTTGTCCTAGCAGTCTCTCTAGACCCCATCACTCAAGTGACCATATGTAGCATTAGCAAACCTCTCATACAAACAAGGCTACTAATCATTCAAGACCTCAATCAAGTACTCAGATATGGGTGAGGAACATATCTTATTAATTCATTTTACAACTCCCCATTTAATCTAACATGTTATCACTTTATTAAGTTACTTACAATAAGTGATCCTAGTAGCCACTTGTGGGCCCCAACGCTTATTGCAAGCCACCCCCATCTAAACACCTAGATAATCTACCCTAAGATAATAAGTCATGAAAACATCTCATAAATCCAAAAGACATGATAAATGAATTTCATTCCATAAAAAGTACCTAAAAAACAAATTGGTCCTCAAACCATAAACTCATACATACTATTTGATTAGGTATGCAATAGGTGAATACTGAGAGCAGAGGGGTCAATTAGTACTGTAATTTTTTTAAAACTAATTAACCTTTCCTTCTTAACCATTTACTTCAAATCCATAGCTTTTGCATGCATCTCATAAAACATATAAAATATATAACAATCAACACAACACAAATATTTTAGTATCGTAGAAATCCTTGTTAGAGGATAAAAACTATGGCGGGGATGACATCCACAAGACTTTACTACTGCAGAATGAAGTTTTCTCAGTTAGAGCTACAATGTTTAGCTATTTATAATAGCTTACACTGTTAAGAGTATTAAACTAGTGAAGAGTCTTAAGACTGCTAAGTTTACCTTGTGAAAGGATTTTATAATTCTAATCTAAGAACTGCACCTGGTTAAAGGATTTACAAAATAAGATTTGTTAGGATCTACTCGGTTAAGAGAATTTATAATTATGATTACTCGCTTATCAGTAACAAAAAATATGTTTGTCAAACTTGCATCAAACATATGCATATCAGAATCTTTATGCTCAATAACTCATTACCACATTCTATATACCTTTCACAATAACAATTCAGTACTCGGTAGATTCACTTTTGAATCACAAGCTCTAACTATTCTTCACTTCTCTATACTTGGTGACTTCACTTCTCAACACCTTCTACATAATATACTCCATACATGCAATCTGCTATTGCATTCATATCACCATGCTCTCTCTCTATCTCTGATCCACTTATATAAAATTCTAGAAGCAGTGTTGGGTGTTCTAGAATCATCTCTTCAAGTGGTGCTAGCATTGGTTACTTCTCTAATGCATATTTCATCCTTAATTATCATTGGTGGATCTCACCTCGTAATCATGTGTAATCATCATGTTCGAATCTCCAATGTTATATCATACAATCTCCTTGAGATTAGTATACCATTTTTTTTTGGTGTCCAGATTCAATGTACTTAAAGATTCTCCTTGTGTTGGCCTACTATGCTCGGTAACACATTTTTTCTTTCTCAGTAGTTTCCTTCTTTTCTCAGTTCAGTTGATGTTGTAGCTTGGTAGAACTTGGTTCTCGGTGCTCAGTTCTTCCTTGCTCAGTGCCTATATTTTCTTTTTCTTTACCAAAATTCCCTATTCCTTATTTCCTTTACTGAATAAATTTCTTTGCTTTACCAACTTATCTTTCCTTCATTACCGAATGACTTTGACAAATACTATGACATCCTCATAACTAATGACAACAAAAATAACTCTTAGGAGTATCAATCTCCCCCTTTGGCATTAGTTTGGTATGTTTTTTGAAAACCTTCAAAGTCATTAACAAAACTCAAAATTTTTCCTTTTCCATTCTTCTTCCTCGGTAAACATATTACTCCCCCTGAAGTAATATTTTTGGTACATATCCATATTCTTTTGCATATCTTCAACCATATCATATACTCATATACATATATTTTCCCTTTTTCATGTTTCAAATTCTTATTCATATTCCCCCTTTCTATACTGATCCAAACACTATATGTATTCCCCCTTTTGACAAATGTACATAATACTCCCCCTTTTTTAACAAAAAATGCCAAAATATTAACTTCCTTCTTTTTCCAGTGTGGGAATTTTGTCAAAAATGGTTTTGTACCTATCATGTGCATCCTTGACTAATGCCTTCCATGTGTCCTTAAGTGTATGTAGCACTATGATTTTCTCGCTTAGATTTGCAGTCAAACTTACCATACTATCCATAACACTGACATCCTATGTGCTAACTAGATCTTTTTCCTTGTGAGTTTGTCTCTACAGTGATTCTATATGTGGTATAAAAATTGTTTGGAGTTCAAGTAGATCCTTTCTAATCTAAGTCTCCTTGTTTCTTAACTTGTATTGCACTCTCATCAAGTGCTTCAGCCTCTCATAGTATTCTATTATAGACTTAGGCTTAGTGGAAATTTTAGATAATTCCTTAGTGAGCTCATTTTCCACATTATTATCTTTTTCTCTTATCTCCTTGGTGAAATTGGAAATCAAACAAATTGTCTAAAATAATAAAAGAATTGTTTGCATCTCATTTTCCAATTCATTTTCTAACTCTGATAGAGTTACCTTTTCTAATGCAACTGATTGAAGAATTTCTTCAATCACCTTTGTCTCCATCTCCTTCTTATAAACTTGTATCATATACTCAGTAGTATCTATGCTGGGATGGTTGATCTGACTGACTAGTTTCCTCAATTGATTGTAAATATCTCCTATTTTCATTTATTTTACTCTCAGGTACAATCTCATTCAAAATACCATTTACCTACTCCAAAACATTTGTTTTCTACTTCTTTACTATGAGCTTATCTTGAACAACATTTTTCTTCAATAGGTCTCCAAACTCAGAGAGTTCCTTTGGGCTCAAGGTTAAGATATCAACCTTTGGAATAACAATAGGTTCACTTATATCAACCTCTTTTTCAGATTTCCTCTTATTTGATTTTTCCTTAGAAGTAGATTCCTTCTTTGCATCTTATTGTTTAGATGTATCCTTAGTTTTATCTTCTTTTTCTTTCTTTTTCTCTTCTTGTTTATTTTCTTCCTTCTTCTCCTATTTTTCTTCTTTCTTATTGTCTACCTTTTCTTTCTCTTTTTCTTGTTCCTGCAATTGTCTTGCGGTCTTGGTAGGGGTTACTGAATCTTCATTATGACCTTGTGTTGTTTTAGTCTCTTATTTTTCCTTGGTCTCCTTTTCTGTCTCGGTGGGTGTCTCAAAAATAGTAGGCACTTCCATTGTCACCTCTAAGATAAATTCCTCTATCTCAAGAAAATCCATTACCTATTCAATGATAGGATCTTATTTCATCAATCTTTCCTTGGTAGAATCATCTACATCCATTACTTTTGTCTCTATGGCCTTAGTTGCCATGACATATTCATCAAATTTTACTATATCATCTAGATCTTTCTCACTTATATCTTCAATGATGACTTCTTCTTGATTTATTATTAATTCAATAGGTTTAGACTTGTCCTCGTTTTCTTTGACTCCTTCAATAGTCGATTGATCCATAAAGAAGATATTTTTCCAAAGATCATCAGTATCTTTTTGGACTTCTTCCATTTGACCGACCATGATGGTCAATGCCCTGCCCTTTACTAGGAATCTTTTTAAATATTATTTTAAGGTATCTTTGATTCATCCCTTTGTCAGGTCCAAGATAATGATTGCAAGGGACCTTTCTCTCATTTCTTTCTCTACAACAAGAGCATACTTCCATCTTGCATCAATTTTCCAATAAAGTTCTCCTTTAAGATCTTGTGCCACTTCAACTGGTGTTATTCTAAACTTATGCAATGTAGTAATTCCAGTCTCTTCAATCTTATTCTTCTCCTCATCATTCCTTATGTCATACTTTAACTGTTTCATGATTGAATGTCCACCATATTTTTCTAGTGTCTTGAGCAATTCATCAAGACTTTTCACCTTTTTATTTGGTGTAACCTTAAACTGTGATAGGAATTCTGATTCAATATCACTCTCTTTTTACAACTTCAACTTCCTTCTAGGCCTTCCAATAGCCTTTTTTCTCTAACAAAAGTCTTTGTTTTTGCAGGTTATACTTGTGCTTTCTTATTTTCTCTCGGTGTGGAGGTAGACCTTGTAGATGGTCTTACACTGATTGGATTAGGGGTCTCTTTCTTTACTCTAATCATCTTCCCCTTGATCTATGAAGGCTCAAAAACTTCTTAATCTTCAACAACAACAATGTCTAGATTCTCAGATAGTGTACTTATCATTCTACTAGTCTTTTTTATTGCCTTAGGTATCAATATACCTAACTTGATTTTCTCTTTAACTTCTTCATATGTTCCATACCAAGTTGAGCTTGTGTCAACTAGTTTCTCCAATAGTCCTTTGATTTGGATTGATGCAACATCTATGTTCATCTTGTAACCCATAGGTGGTAACCAATAAATTCTAGGTTCCACAACCCTTATGATATAAGTGTCAGTATCAACCTCAAAACATAATGCATCTTTGTACTCTTCCACTAGTTGAGGTGGAATTCTTAATATTTTGTGCATTCTTGATGGAAACTTAACAAATTAATTATTCATGATCAAATCAAAATTATCACCCATGCCTTGAATAAACTCACTAATCTAATAAAAAATTAGTTTATCTGCTTTCTAAGTTACTTCAACAACTGTAGGAAATAAATTTTGGAAGTAAAATAAAATACATACCAATAGTGGTCCAAATTTCAATGTATTTGTCTTTTCTTTTCTGATAGTGTTCATGTTGTCATCCAACTATTTCAACAATATTTCACAAAGATCTATCTTCATATCCATTTTGACAATCTTATAAGCTATATCAGCTGCTCTACAGGGTACACTGTCTACCTGAGATGAATAGAATATTTTGTAGAATATGATGTTGGATGCAAAATTCAATTCAAGATCTTCAATAGTAGATAGTTTTAGTCCTCTTCCATCCCATTTAGCTTTGGTAAGCTCACATAACTTGTTTTCATTAGTCTTCTTATAATCCCCCAGTCTATCACTGACTGAAAATCCTATTACTATGTGCAAGATGTATTTTGTGTTCATAGGCCCATCAAGCCACATGAACTGATCATGCATTTGGCTTAATACAATCCTCATCCATTCATGTTTGAAAATCATTAGTACATGCATAGCATGGACCAAACCCTTAGTCTATAAATGTGTGTGGTTTATGATGTGTCAATCTCTCCTTGACATATATCTTTGATTTTGCAGTGGATGAAGGTGCGAATGACTTCAATCAATATTACCCTTGGAGGGATTGAGGATAACGCTCCATATTTTTCAACTTCCATAGAAATGGTGAGAGGAAGCTTATACTTCGGATTCACGGGATCAATCTTATCAACTATTACTTGTTTTTGTATCTTGGGTGCCATCTTGATCTCAAAATAGTTTTAAAAAACACTAGGGTTCCAATTGAATAGTAATTAGAATCTATGAACTCATCTCGGTGAACACTAGAAATACCTTGAATAATATTTGTAGATGCTTGGAATGCTCAACTAGATGCTTGGAATCTCTCTGTGATCTCATCTCTTTCAAATGCTTCAAAAGTGCTTGTGAAAGTGTAAGGTAAAAATGAAATATCATGCCCTCTATTTATAGTTTTCCCCAGGTTAGGGCTTCCAATAGCTACAAGATTTGCATTTAATGATTTTTACCTACTTTATTTTACCATTAACTGAACTACACTTTCCTTCATCGAATGGAGTAAAATAACTCAAACACATTACCAATCAACATATGAAATCATAAGTTCGCAACTTATACCCAAATGCATCTTAGTATGCTATATGGATCTTTTTACTAAATCTAAGAACCAATTTAAAATAAACTATAGGTAATCAACTCCTATACATACCTTTGACCAATTAAGGGAAGATAGGTGCATCCAATCTAGTGGATGTGGTGCCATCAATATTTCTAAGTTCCGTTCTATCATCTTGAGACTTCCTTCTCTAGCTATTATTCATCTGCTGTCTAATTTCATCAATGTTTACTTGAGTCTTTTCACTCGATTAGTCCTCAGTTGGATCCTTATTTTGGTACCTATAGTCCTTGGCTAGGTGACCAATATTATGATAGTGGAAACAAGCCATTCTATGTTGGAAATATTCAAGACTATCTAGGTTACTGAGAGGGGAGGGGTGAATCAGTAACTTCAAAACTTTTAACAGATTCAGATCTTAATAATATTAGATTGATAATCTGACTACATGCATGAGTAATAGAAAGAATAAAACATTCCTAACACTTTGAACATAGAGATTTGGTGACCCAGAAATCTTCCAAGTAGAAAGTAAAACTGGGGTGGGGATGATACCCACAAAACTTCAATACTGCAGTATAAAGTTTGCTGGTTAAGGCTTACAATGATCACTTCTGATGATCTACCCTGTTAGGAGCAATAAGGACTGCTAGGTCCACCTTGTTAGAGGATTTACAAACATACAATGAAGTATGCACTCGGTTAAGAGATTTTACAAAGACTGTTAAGTCTACCCGGTTAAAGGATTTCAAGCTGATTCACCTGTTAGGATAAAATAGTAGATCTCTTACTTGCAACTATACTTGCTGATTGAGATTCTCTGATGTACTGATCACCTTCTGTGATGGATAGATCTTTGCTGCTTCTTATACTACTGTAGCCCTTTGTAATTCACTTATCTCTGCCTTTCTCTCTTTCTCATACTTCCCTATTTTTCTTCTACTGGATATGATAGAAAACATTGTTTATATATCAATCTAAAACAATTACAACATAATTACAAAGTCGGCTCTTAAACAAGCTAACACAAATATTACTGAGTCGACCCAAGTATAGTGACTCGATTACTGCAAACTAACTTGGTGACTTTATGATACTCGGCATCCACTGTGTTACTTGGCATCGTCATGCACTTGGTAGAAGTGGAGGCACGGTCCATACTAACCACTCGGTTGTAGTTTCAAACATGGTATATACTGGAGACTCGGTAGATATAGTGTCACTCGATAAACACTATCTTTCTCGGTAAGCACTGTCCTGCTTGGTAAGCACTATTTTGCTCGGTAAGCACTGTCTGCTTGGTAAACACTGTCTGCTCGGTAAACACTGTCTGCTCGGTAAACACGCAGAGTCTGAATAAGTGTTGTCATTGATGACAATCATACTTAATGCCAATAATCTCCCCCTTTGGCATTAGTGACAAAACACTTATTGCCCAAAACTTATATACACAATCATGCTGACACTGGTTTTGTATATACATTTCATGTTTCCCTTATATAGTATATATACAAATATCTTATTTCACCTCATACTCATATTTTCTATTTATACTTTCTCCCCTTTCATATCTCATATACTTTCTCCCCCTTTTTGACAATAATGCCAAAGGTGTATATACAAATATTTTACATGGAGATACCAAAATGTGAGAGAAAATCAGAATGCACCTTTCTAATTAGTGCTAGAGTACTATCCCAATTCTCTTGCAAAATCTTGCATGTATGGAGTGCAACTTGGACTTCTGCAGAGATTTCAATCATGTGATCTGCAATTGAAAACTGATTGTCATGGATCAATGTTTTTGAGTATGCAATATGCTTCTGCATTGTATCCATGATGGGAAGGATCATGTTTTGAATATCTATTAATGTTGATCTGATCCTTGCATCTTCTTTCAATAACTCTGATTGCTTATCAGATAGGAATCTGACTATCATCTGATGTGCAGAACTTGAACTAGGTTCAAGTTACAACTTTTGTGCACTGATCTTCAGATCCTCATCAATCTTATTTATTTTGTCTTTAATTTCCTTTGAGAACTCGGCAACATTACAGATTTTGACAAAAAGAGAGGTTACCTCAAACTAACTTGGTGACTTTCTGATACTCGGCATCCACTGCATTACTCGGCATTGTCATGCACTTGGTAGAAGTGGAGGCACAGTCCATACTAACCACTTGGTTGTAGTTTCAAACATGGTATATACTGGAGACTCAGTAGATATAGTGTCACTTGGTAAACACTGTCTTGCTCGGTAAGCACTATCTTGTTTGGTAAGCACTGTTCTACTCGGTAAGCACTATCTGCTCGGTAAACACTGTCTGCTCGGTAAACACTATTTGCTCAATAAACACTATCTACTCGGTAAACACGCAGAGTCTGAATAAGTGTTGTCACTGATGACAATCATACTTAATGCCAACAATTGGTGCAGATGCGGGGTATTGAATTCGACAAACTGTCATCCACTATGCATTAAATGCTCGGTGAAGATTCTGCAACTCGGAGAACATATGAATTCATACTTCTCCAACCTTACTGGGTAACCAAATGAAGCTAGGTTACTCCCAACCTCGCTCGGTGGTAACTGATACCAACCTTCTTGTGATCCTACTGTATCTCGCATACTGATTTGGATCTGTCTTCCTTTCAGTTCAGGAACTGTTTTGGAATATGTCTATGAAGATACGGTTCCAGTGCTTTCTTGGAGACTAGTTAGAGTTCATAGAGCCACTCCCTCCATTAGTGACTTCAAGACTGGTTTGCTTGGTAGGTTTAGGAATCCACTGCTGTCTCATCTACTTCCTAATGTTATTTTCTTTTTCTTTCTTTTCATCTTCAACTTTGCCTAAATTCATGCAGTTTTTAGCTATGTGACCAAGCTTAGTGCAATTATAACATCTTATGGTAGAATCCCTTTTTCTCAAGTGGTGCCTTACACAATTCATGCCAATGTGTCCATATTCTCCACAGCAATGACATCTACACCAAGTGTTGTAATCCCAAGCAAACATTGCTTTAATAATTTGTTCCGCTAGATTGGGTGTTTTAGTTCTACATTCTGATGCCTTATGACCTTGTTTGCTGCATTTGTGACATTTGCCTTCAAATCTTGGTTTCTCCTTGCATTCATTTACTTTATGACCAAGCTGATTGCAATTGTAGTATTTTCCATTGAATTTTGCTTTTCCATTGCTCCAACATTTGTTTGAAGTATGACCAATTTTGCCACAGTGATTACAAGTAGGTTTCTAATTCTTTTGAGTACCTTGTTTGGAGGATTCACCTTCCTCTTTGTATCCAAGTCCTGCTTTTCCTTTTTGCCTATGAAGGTTTCATTCATATACCTGATTCATATCTTCTTGAGATTTCAACATTCTCTCATTGATTTTCCTTTCAGCATCTAGGTCACTCATCACTCTTAGATTGATTTGCTTTTCAGATCTCAGCTCCTCTCTTATATTTTCATTTTCTGATCTCAGAGTCAAGATTTCTTCATTTGCATTGGAGATTTGATCAATAAGGTTTTCTAATTAAAGGGTTTTATTCTGGATTTCATTGTTCTTTCCATCTATTTCATCTTTCATCTTGTTTCTTTGTTCCAAGACTTCACAGAATCTTGTTGACTGAATTTCCTGTTCTCTTTTCAATTTTCTCACTTCTTCTTGCAGAGATCCACTCTTTTCTAGAAGTTCTTTGATTGCATTGTTTGCTTCATCTGAGCTGCTTGAAGGGAAAAAGTCTTCAATCTTTTCTTCAACATACTAGTGGTCATTGATTTGATTTGTAAGTTCCTTCTTTCTTTTTAGGGAAATGGAAAGATGCTCTCTTGCTTCTTTGAGTTGAGTTATGGCCATTTCCAGATCTAGGTTTTCATTCTCAATTACTTTGTTAAGTCTGAATATCTCCATTGTCCTGAATCTTTTCTCAAGCTATCAAACTTTATTCTGAGAACCATGATGCTCTCATACCAATTGTTGGAAATATTCAAGACTATCTAGGTTACTGAGAGGGGAGGGGTGAATCAGTAACTTCAAAACTTTTAACAGATTAAGATCTTAATAATATTAGATTGATAATCTGACTACATGCATGAGTAATAGAAAGAATAAAACATTCATAACACTTTGAACATAGAGATTTGGTGACCCAGAAACCTTCCAAGTAGAAAGTAAAACTGGGGTGGGGATGGTACCCACAAAACTTCAATACTATAGTATAAAGTTTGTCGGTTAAGGCTTACAATGATCACTTCTGATGATTTTCCCTGTTAGGAGCAATAAGGACTGCTAGGTCCACCTTGTTAGAGGATTTATAGACATACAATGAAGTATGCACTCGGTTAAGAGATTTTACAAAGACTGTTAAGTCTACCCGATTAAAGGATTTCAAGCTGATTCACTTGTTAGGATGAAATAGTAGATCTCTTACTTGCAACTATACTTGCTAATTGAGATTCTCTAATGTACTGATCACCTTCTATGATGGATAGATCTTTGCTACTTCTTATACTACTGTAGTCCTTTGTAATTCGCTTATCTCTGCCTTTCTCTCTTTCTCATACTTCCCTATTTTTCTTCTACTGGATATGATATAAAACATTGTTTATATATCAATCTAAAAAAATTACAACATAATTACAAAGTTGGCTCTTAAACAAGTTAACACAAATATTACTGAGTCAGCCCAAGTATAGTGACTCAGTTACTGCAAACTAACTTGGTGACTTTCTGATACTCAACATCCACTGTGTTACTCAGCATCGTCATGTACTCGGTAGAAGTGGAGGCATGGTCCATACTAACCACTCAGTTGTAGTTTCAAACACGATATATACTGGAGACTCGGTAGATATAGTGTCACTCGATAAACACTGTCTTTCTCGGTAAGCACTGTCCTGCTCGATAAGCACTGTCTGCTCAGTAAACACTATCTACTCGGTAAACATGCAGAGTCTGAATAAGTGTTTACTGAATAAGTGTTGTCCATGATTTCATGTTGCTCATACCATGCATCCTAAAGAAGTTTGCAACAATGTGGCCAAATATTACACATGCAGTACAAGTAATTCTTGTATTATAATCCCATGGTATAGTTGTTCCTTGTTGGTTGTTTGCAGCATTCTATCGGTTAGGGACCCATTTCTCATTTATTCTCTGTAATCTGAATTCTCCAAATTTGTGACCATATCTCTTGTAGCTATTATAGTAACCTTCAAATCTTGGCTTCCTTGGATTATTGTCAACAATTTCTCTACATTCAAATTCCTTATGACCAAACTTATTGTAGTTGTAAAAATGACCATTAAACTTAGAAGTATTCAATGAATTACCTCTTTTTCTCTTGCAGACATTTTTTGTGTGTCCTGGTTTCCCACAATGATAACATGTAGGCTTTTTTTACTTCGGTGGGGTATCACCTTTATCTTAGTTGGTTTCTTTCTTGGAGGACTCACCCTTCTTGGTAGTGTTGTTTTCATTGTATCCAAGTCTAGTAGTGTCTCTCGGTTGTCTTTGATTTCTCAACTGCTCATCCAAACTTTTCAATTCTTATTCATTTCTTTTCAAGACTTCATTAGCATCTCTCTTAGATTTCAAATCATTCTTTAAATTTTCATTCTCAATTCTTAGGTCAGCAATTTCTCTAACTTTCCTAGCAACTTCCTGATTTGCACCGACTAGTTGGTCTGTCATGTTGTATTGAACTTGTGTCAACCTTAGTATTTCCCTATCTTTCTCATCCAGTCTTTTATTCAGTTTCCTTCTCTCTTCTTCAGCTATTCTTTTGTCATCTTCATCTTTTCCTTTTTGTTCAAGGATTTCACACATCCTTACTGATTGTGCTTCTTGTTCTCTTTTCAATGCTTTCACCTGATCAACTAAATTTTTGTTCTTTTCAGATAGTTATGATATTATAGCATTAGATTCATCAGACATGCTTCCCTCTGATTGTTCTTCAAGTTCCTCAACTAGGTCTTGAGTGTCTTTCAATTGAAGTGCAATCTCTTTTCTCTTGTTGATTAAATGTAGAAATTTTATTCTTAATTCATCTATTTGTTCATTGGCCACTCTCAGTTCCATTTCCGTATTGTCAATCACCCTTTCATACCTATAGCTCTCCATTCCTCTAGATCTTTCCTCTCAAGTGATTAAAACTCTTAAGAAGAGACTGAACTCTTATACCAATTATTGGATTAGGTATGCAATAGGTGATTACTAAGTGGGGAGGGGTGAATTAATACTATAAAACACTTTTAAACTAATTAACCTTTCCTTCTTAACCATTTATTGAATCCATAGATTTTGCATGTATCTCATAAAACATATAAAAATCAACACATTGAGAACCTACAACTGATTGAATATTTTGATGGAATGAATGGATAAGTGAAAGACAATGATTGAAGGTCACTGAGATATTTAAGTGATATGTAAGGCAATTAAATAAGTCAATATATTGTCATTGATGTCAACTAGTTCTGACTGTACTTATCATGAGGGTTACAAACATCTAAAGAAGGAAAATGGTAAAGGAATGAGATATCTACATGAAGATGAGATGGATATGACAGATATGGATATGGTATACATTGGGTAGCTTATTGATGAGTCTATGACATCATGTTGTTGACTTGATTGTATTACATGATTTTGTTATGTATTGAAGATTAGAACTGAACAAGTTTATGCAGTCGGTAATTGAAGATTTATGTATACACCGAGCTAGTGTAGTGTATACCGAGTATAGTATCAACCGAGCAGCTATTCACCAACACATTATGGTATTGACCAAGTCAAAGAAACCAATAAAGTTTATTACAACCGACTGAATTGATGAGCTCTACAATTGCTTATGATTTTGAAGTAGAAGATAGAGTTTATTATGATGATCTAACGACTGACAAAATTCAAGATTGATTGGATGAATGAGAATGAAACATCTTATAGACACAACTATCGAGGAAGGTTAAAGAGGAAAAATGAATGATGAAGATTAGGAGGCAAAATCAACAAATGAAAATAAAATGGTTTATGTTTTCTATTTAAAGAGACATGAGATTCACTATTGAGTCTGGGGGATTATTGATACTATAGGAGAATTCACGTGAAAGGATTGTTTCATGCACCACTGATCAAACTAGTTAAAAAGATAGAACCAAGTTGAACTGTAGAGTTTAAGGAGTGTTAGAGAATTATTCACTGAGTGGAATGAAGTTGAAGGATATGAAGGATTAAATTGTTTATTGATTAGAGGAGGTATTTTGAGCTTAGCATAGATCTGAAAATCTACATATCTTAGTTGTATTTGAATCAGATCATTACTGTATCAGTTTAACCATTGTTACAAAAAAATCTCTTAACCGAGTGGGACTTAACAATCTTTTTGTATTTCAATATGACATTCAATGAATGGTGATTGTTTACTTGTTGACCCCATAGTGAATGTTGGTCAAGGGAGAACTATTAGTGATAAATCCTCTAACTAGGTCACACCTTATAGTGTGCTTTGTAACCTTTAACATGGTTGGCTCCTAACCGAGCTCACTTCAGAAGAGTGAATTATTTTGGGTTACCGGTCCCAGGAGGATTTTCCCCTAACAATATTTCTACGTTAAAAATCTGTGTTATATGTATTTGATGTGATTGAATTGTTAATTTACTTTACACATTTCATAGCTAGTCAGATCGGTAAATACAATATTGAATTAATTATCAATCGGTAGATGAAGAGAAAGATATTGTTGACAGCTTACCAAGTTGATTATATTATTGAAAAGTTTGAATATATACATCTGGGAGTTTTGGGACTATAGGATAACTGGAATTAACTGATTCACCCCCCCTCTTAGTTATCTAACACACATAACACAAATATTTTGGTATCACATAAATCCTTGTTAGAGGATAAAAAATATAGTGGGGATGACACCCTTAAGACTTCACTACTGTAGAATAAAGTTTTCTCAGTTAGAGCTACAATGTTTAGATATTTCTAATAGCTTACCCTATTAAGAGTATTAACCCAGTTAAGAGTCTTAAGACTGCTAAGTCTACCTTGTGAAAGGATTTTACAATTCTAATCTAAGAACTGCACCTGGTTAAAGGATTTACAAAATAAGATCTGTTAGGATCTACTTGGTTAAGAGACTTTACAATTTTGATTACTGACTAATCAATAACACAAGATATGTCTTTCAAACTTGCATCAAACATATGCATATCATATTCTTTATTCTCAATAACTCATTACCTCATACTATGTACTTTCACAATAACAATTCAGTACTCGATAGATTCACTTCTGAATCACAATCTCTAACTTTTCTTCGATGATCTATACTCAGTGACTTCACTACTCAACACCTTCTCAGTAATCTTCTTCATACATGAAATCTCCTCGTGCATTCATATCACCATGCTCTCTCTTTGTCTCTGATCCACTTATATACAATTCTAGAAGCAGTGTTAGGTGTTCTAGAATCATCTCTTCAAGCGGTGCTAGCATTGGTTACTCCAATGAATATTCCATCCTTAATTATCATTGGTGGATCTCACCTCGTAATCATGTGTAATCATCATGTTCCAATCTCCAATGGTTAATCATATGATCTACTTGAGATTAGTAAACTATTTTTTGTTCGGTGTCCAGATTCAATGTACTTAAAGATTCTCCTTGTGTTGGCCTTCTATGCTCGGTAACATGTTTTTCTCTTGCTTGATAGTTGTTTTCTCTTCTCGGTTTAGTTGATGTTGTAGCTCAATACAACTTGGTTATCGGTGCTTGGTTCTACCTTGCTCAATGCCTATACTTTCTTTTTCTTTATCGAAATTCCGGGTTCCTTATTTCCTTTACCAAATAACTTTCCCTTCTTTACCAACTTATCTTTCCTTCATTACCGAATGACTTTGATAAACAATATGACTTCCTTATAACTAATGACAACAAAAATAACTCTTAGGAGTATCACATACTGGTCCTCAAACCATCACATCAGAAATCCCTACTAGTCCTCAAACTATAACTCATAAAAAACACTCTCATGGATTTCACAAAAAAAATGAGCTTAGAAAATTAGGTTGGGTAAAAATGATCAAATTACATAGCTCCACCAAGCATGATGAAAAGACACATCAATAGAGAGAAATATACCCCTAAGCCTCTGACATACTTTTTCCTAAAATCCAATGTAGTTCGCCAATTACAATCAATCAAAGTCTCAAAACATGCAAAAGTACCCCAAACCAATTTACAAATTTCAGTTGACTCAAGAAATCATCTTGTTGACTAAAGTCCATTTGATTACAAAAGCATTCATATAAATGTCTCATACATAACTTTCTATTTAAAATAAAATCTCATGTTTATACAAAAACCATGTCTTTTATACTAAAATAATGATATTAAATTTATCACAATTCAATTACAATTTCTACATATAATTTTTTTTAATAATTAATATCCAATATCAAATTTTTCACTTCTTAATAAATTTTATTAATATTTCCCAAATATAAACACATGCCAAAAATTATTATATTAATATTAATCAATCAAAGTCTCAAAACATGCAAAAGTACCCCAAACCAATTTACAAATTTTAGTTGACTAAAACAATCAGCTTGTTGACTAAAGTCCATTTGATTACAAAAGTATTCATATAAATGTCTCATACATAACTTTCTATTTAAAATAAAATCTCATGTTTATACAAAATATTTATATTTGGGAAATATTAATAAAATTTATTAAGTAAAAAATTTGATATTGGATAGTAATTATTAAAAAAAATTATATGTAGAAATTATAATTGAATTTTGATAAATTTAATATCATTATTTTAGTATAAAAGACATGGTTTTTGTATAAACATGAGATTTTATTTTAAATAGAAAGTTATCTATGAGACATTTATATGAATGGTTTTGTAATCAAATGGACTTTATTCAACAAGATGATTGCTTTAGTCAACTAAAATTTGTAAATTGGTTTGGGGTACTTTTGCATGCTATGGGCCGAAAAGCCGATTGTGTGAAGAGACAGAAGACAAAATTTGAGGCTTTACTCTGTAGACAGCTTGAGTCCCATTTTTCTCCACCTCCTGATAGCTACACCCTTGTCTCTGAAACTGAGGTTCGTCCCTTCCTCAAATCATCGCCCCCTTCTCTACACTCCTTCCCCCACCTCTATCTCAGACTGTGCAACCACTTTCTTTCCATTCTCATCGAGATCAAACCGAGTCTCCAATCACATCACCCAGCATGCGCAACACCTGTTCTTTGCCTTCGCTCATGCCTCATTGCTCAAGCTCTCTCTGCAGTGCCTATTCTATTGCCATTCAGCAATCTCCTATCTCATTCTCACCCAAATCTAAGCACACCCCTCCACATGGTGCCACATGCTCATGGACCTCATCTCTTCAGTTCTCATCACAATTTGGTGAAGATGATTCTGGAGCTACACATAGTGTCATAGATGAATCAGGTGCTACACTTGATGTGAGGTCTCATCTTTGGCAAGTACACACCAGCAACCTTTTGCGGACCTCATCTCTACAACTATCATTGCAGTGTTGTGAAGATAAATCTAGAGCTTCACATGGTGTCAAAGATGAATCTGAAGCTACATTTGATGTTCGGTCCCATCTTCTACCAGTCTGCACCAGCAACCTCTTGTCGACTGCAGACCTACAATGGTCAAGTTACAACGGTCACCTATCAACTCAAGGTGCGTGCTTTTCACACCAACCTCTCTCATGCTTTAATAAGTACATTGATGTCTTTAAGCTTCCTTCATGTTCACCTTCTGATCCCATCTGCAGCACGCTTTGTGCTCATCAAACCCCTCCCTCTACTATCCAATGTCTTGATCGTATGGTTGGCAGTTTGGTATGTGTCACATCTCCAATGCTAGATAATCTTCTCCTCTCCGCTAACAGGCCGAATTCCTCTCTCCCTCTTTCTAGGCCCTCATGTGAATTGTTGTCTTCCTGACCAACCTTATCTCACTCTCATTTTCCCCCTCCCTTGTTTGAGGCTTGTTCTATTAAGAATTGGGAGTCCAAATTAGTGGTCAAATTGTCTAATGCCACTGTGGACCCCCTTACGTTCAACTTTCTTAAACGTAGTCTCAATTTTTCCTTATCCCCATGCACCATTCCTCACTTAAATTTTTTGGCTAACATTGAGAATGTTGTTCAGGCTCTACCCTCCTTTATTGCCGAAGAAGTTGGACAAGATTGCACTGTGGCGCTGAGGACTGCAAAACCTCCTAAGTGCAACTTCCCTAAAGCTGAGCTTAGAGCCTTCGAAAATCTTGTTCGCAATCATGATCTTGTTATCACTAAGGCGGATAAGGGTAATGCCATAGTAATCATGAACAAGTCTGACTACATCACCAAGATGCTTTCCCTTCTTGCGGACACTAGTAGCTATAAGGTGGTCTCCCATAACCCTTGCACCAAAATCATGAAAAAGGTCAAAACAACTATCTCAGGTTCCTCCTTTGATGACGCTACTAAGAAGCACCTTCTACCCACTAAGGAGTTCACCCCCCGTATTTATGGGGTCCCAAAAATCCATAAAGCCAACATTCCACTGAGGCCTATTGTGGATACAATTGGTTCCCCGACTTACAAGCTGGTTGCCATCCTCGCCAAATTTTTATCCCCTCTTGTGGGAAATTCAAACTGCCACATCAAAGACTCAAACCATTTCATCAATTTAATAAGGATACCAGATGTGATAGTAATGACATCTTGGTCAGCTTTGACATTGTTTCCCTCTTTACCAAGGTTCCCATACTTGAGTCCATAGAGATCATCAAGCACAAGGTTAGTGCTAAGGTTGCCTCCCTAGTGGAGTTATGCTTGTGATCCACCTTTTTTTCCTTCCTTGGTGTCTTTTATGAACAAGTTGATGGTGTGGCCATGGGCTCCCCACTTTCACTAGTGATAGCAAACTTATATATGGAAGAGTTTCAGGAAATCTCTCTACGTTCCTTCCCCCTCAAACCTAAGTGGTGGAAGTGATACATAGATGATACCAATGTCTGTTGGCCTCGTGGTCTAGATAAGTTGGAAGAGTTTCATGCTCACCTCAACATATTAGTGCCTTGCATATCTTTCACCAAGGAGATCGAGTCCAACAACCACTTACCTTTCCTTGATGTCTCAATCCTTAGAAAACCAGATGGCTCCCTAGGTCGTTGGGTTTTTCGTAAAGCCACCCACATTGACCTTTATCTTCATGCTCCCTCCCACCACCACCACAAGCAAAAGGTCAGCATCCTTAAAACTCTAGCCTTAAGAGCCTACCAGATTTGTGACGATGATACTTTAGACCAAGAGCTCACACATCTCCGTCTAGTTTTCAAGTGGAACAGTTATATAGAAAAACAAATCTCCAAAGCTTTCCACTCAGCAAAAACCTTCTTTCTTTCCTCCTCCAACCCCTCTCCCGCTCCCCCCGAGGCTCCCCCTTTCATTTCCATTCCCTATGTACCAGGTATCTCCCATAAGATCTCTAAGATTTTGGGAAAAAAAG
>BSBK01000969.1:207500-228994 GCA_027943335.1 Chamaecyparis obtusa
ATAATTATCTTCTTCACTTGCTTTCAACATATTCATTTATGTTATCAAAAATGTATTCATTTATGTTACTTCACACCATCTTTTTACAACATATTTTTGGCCCTTTATTATTTGGAGTGATGTTTTTATTAGTGTTGAGGTGTAGGACAGACCATTTTTTATTTATTTTTTATCTACCATTTCATGTTCCTCTTGCTCTTGCTCTCTGACATCTTGATGATGGATCATGTAGTATGATCCAAAACGTTGATGGTAAAAAAGTCTACACAATTGAATCCAAAAACTAAGATACCATATTAATATTGATTATTTATTAAATATTAAGAATAATCCATAAATCAAAATCTCCTAAAATTAACAAATATTTAATATCTATGGAATATAAACTAAGTAAAAAACAAATTTAATTAATTTAATAAATATTAATTACCAATTAAAAAGTATTAAATATTAAATAAATGATATTAAAAAATTTAATAAATTAAAATTAATTTAATATAATAAAAAATATTATATATATATATATATATATATATATATATATATATATATATATAATAAAAAATAATTAAAACTATATATAACTTTGTTTGAAGGGGGAATCTACCCCACCCCCTTGCTGCGTTATGACAACTTAGGTTATCACCGACAACCTAGCTACCGTGGGTAGCTATGCTGCCACAACAACTAGCTGTCGTGGGTAGCTAGAGGCTATCAAAGGGGTAGGGGAGGAAACCCTAACGATCTCCAATAATAATTTTTTAATTTTATTTTTAAAAAATTTTTGTCAGAATTTTGTCGATACTTCTCTTTCCAACAAGTGTATATATATAATTTAAAGAAACATGAAAATTAATAATATAAACATGTATTTAATATATAAATAAATGTTATTTTCTCTCTGCAGTCTGATTGTACAACTAAACTTGATTTAAGAATATGGATTTTCACATAGATCTAGACTCAAAACCCTGACTGGATCTAATGTATTACATTTTCTAAAACATTTACATGTAGTTTTCTACCAAGAGCAACCTAGGGTTTTAACCAGTCAAATTTTAACAAGAATTTTCAATACAAGCAAACAGATAATTCTTTCCTCAATTTATATAAAATAATGAAAACTTATAAAAACAATCCCTTTCTTCAAACACACAGCAAAACCAATTCATAATTTCAACACACAAATTTATGTACAACCTAACAAGCATGAAGAAGACAATCTTTTTGAATGGAAAGATTACAAAAGGATTCAAATCCTACCTTGAATTCATAAGCAAATCTAAATCATAATAACCAAAATGTGGATTCAAAGATTTTGAAATACTCTTAAGCTTTGAAAATGATTCTTCAACCAATCCAGACAATTTCTCCTAAAAGCTCCATCCTTCAAATCTCTATCCCCAATAATGGAAAAAAGGATCTCCAATATAGAAAACCCAATAGACAGAGCTCAAACATGCAATACCCAATCAAGCATTAGAACTCAACTTCCTAACCTTGTTTTTATCATTTCATTTTTGTATATTTAATTAGTTATAATAATAATTATATGCACTTTCATTTAATAAGTCTTAACTCAACTTTCAACTTAAATTTCTAATTCAATTTATTAAACTGAATGTGCAACTTAAATTGTATAATAATAATTTATTAACAATTAATATTTTAGCATATTAATAATTATGAAATTGATGATTAAATATCAATTCATTAATTATGCTTTTAATTTCTATTTTAGATTTAATAATTAATTAAATCTTTTATTCATAAAATAAGGCTTTTTAACTAATTCTTTTAAATTAAACAAATGTATTTAATTAGTCCTCATTAATTAAATATCCTCATATTAATATTTCTATATTTAATACGATTTAATTATTTAATCACTTAATTAATTTTAATTAAATCCTTTATATATTTTAACACAAAAAATCACATCCAACCTACAGACATGCAAACCTAAAGAAATTGACTACGTCAAAAATATTATAATCAAGCATAAAGGAGGGTTCACAAATTCACCTCACCTTGATGAATTCAAAGGCTAGTAAAATGGATACTTCTCCACTATTTTAGGATAGTTATTGGCTTAGGATTGGGATTCAGACCTGTCTATTAACTCCTCTCTCTTACAATTGAGATATTGTGATAGGGTGCACTCATCTTTACAATTTAGGAAAGTGGATGCCTAGAACATGAAATCTTGCATAAAAGAAAAGCATGTACATACATGTATAAATATATAATAGACAATGGTAGGGATTGACCAATCATTTGGATCTCACAAGAAAGTAACTACGACTTCATCCCTCAACAACATTAAACACATCAAACAAAAATATAAAACATACATCCTAACCATACACATGCAAGTATGGGGTTAGTAAAACCATAAATATGAATAATATCATAACATATAGAAAACCATCGTGAAAATAATCATAAATGTAACTATAAACACATGATATCACACACCATTGAATGACTCATATATAAAATCAAATATAAAGTCATACATCAATAACCTAAAACTCACAGAAATAACCAACACACACATACAAGTGGCCTAAAAGAATTTGGTGACAAGAACGTGAAAATAAAACTATAGGAGGGGTATTACACCCATAGTATGGCTTTATTCAAGTTGTTTTGTGAATATATGACATGGGAGTAGGCTAAGTTGACATAGTTTGATCTTCACTTTCTAGTTCAGGATTATAGGATTTGGCTGCTTGATCATATAAAAGGAAATAATAGAAGAAAGAGAGGCATAAAAAATCACAATCTACTCAACTAGCTTCATATTCCCATGCACATGATTTGATTATTTCTCCTCCTCCAAGAGATCTTTATTTAGAACTGACAAGCCTAGTTTATTTATTACGCCAAGATAGGATATGATAAACATTTATGTTATACAAATTAGATAAACAATTTGAAAGACATTCCTTGTAAGATCCCAAATGGAAACCAACACCAAGTTTTTCTTTCTTCTTCACTCACAATAGTTCTTTCATAATTCTTATGAAAAAATAAACACACAAACAAAAAATAGGCAATGTAATTCCAAATTAAAATGCAAAGATAAGTCTCTATATTTACTGATATGAATCTACTAATGGATATAAACTTGGCCTTTCTTGTAACAGAGCATATCGTTACAAAATTTTGACAAATCAATTATTTCAAAGATCTAGCCTTATTTGTAGAGTATAAAATTTCTTCATTTATTTACAAGCCCTCTAGTTGTACTTGACAAGTAAGCACATAAGAGAGATTTATGTTTACTTATGAGTTAATGGACTAATCTATCAGCCACTATGATCTGATGTTGCACCAATACCATAGTACAATGATGGTATCAAGGAAGTTCCACAAATGTTCAATTTTGCCAATGAACTCAAATTTTGAAGAAGCCAAACCATTTCTAAACCATTTCTTATAGTATGGTAATGTATTGCCTAACCATTTTGCGAATCTAAGTGTTGGAGATTTGCCAACAAGCCAGTGCTAACTATATGTTTGTCATTGATGACAACATATGGTAAGTAGCATGCGTGGAAGTCTTATGCAATAAGCTTTGAGTATATGTAGCATGGACATGTTATCAACATGATATCATGGATGCAGAGGTTAATTGTTAGAACATATAGTTATGTAGTAGCTTGTGTTAGCAGTGTTCCTGACAGAGTTATAGGTAGTGTTCTGTGAGTGATTGTCCATACAGTCATCATGGAGCCTTGTGCCTTTGGATATGCGATGAAGACTTGTTAGTGATGTTACAATCATGGACGTAGAGTCTAATGATCATTAGAAGTGAAGTTATGCATTCGCTATTTCAAGTAGTTTCATGTGTTTATTTAAAAGAGCCGATATAGATTATATTGGTTCAGGAGTTGCGCTTATCATTTTGATATGCATCCTTGGATTAAGGATTGGAGAAGAGTTAATAATGTTCGGTTAAGAGTGCATGATTTAATTCATCTTGAGGAGAAAGTTTCAATTACTTTGGTAGAGTCAACAGTGTGTAGCATGCGTCTACATTTATTAATATTGGACAGGTCCCAAATTGTGTTGCGTACTTAGTAGAGCCGAAAGAATTATTATTGGAGTATGTGATCGCTTCTCTAATATGATTTCAAGGTGGTTCTAACATGCCGACTTGATTATATCATTTAGAGGAAAGATATTTATAGGCAGTCATTTGTGATTGCTAGAGCATGGTTCTAAGTAGATTGAAGAGAGAAGAGTGTGTGAAGTGTTGAACCATCAGAACAAGGTCTATGTGACCAAGTGAAGAGTTTGTGATAGCAAGTCAAAGCACAGTTCACCAAGATCTAGATATAGTGTATATCTATTATTTAGAAGGTTGTAGCCTTCACCCCTTTGAGAAGTGTGCTCTCAAACAGTGCGTCCTCACCCCTAGCAAGGTTAATTGTAAAAGATTCCTAACAGGGTCTGACCGTTAACCAGGTCACTATACTAAATGCATTGTAAAGACAACTCCTAACAGGGTTAAGGATCTTCTAACAAGGATCATAAAACACTAGTGCAGATTATTAGTGGGTGTCAATTCCCACCGGGATTTTTACCTATTTGGGTTTCCTTGTAACCAAAATATTGGTGTTGTGTTCAAGTGTTCTTTCATTGTGTTTATGCTTTGTGTTTAAGTATACTTAATTGGATAAAGAATTGAAACTTGTAGATAACTAATTTACCCCCCCTCTCAGTTATCTCTTGGGACTATTCCTAACAATTGGTATTAGAGCCAAGTGCCTTAGAGAGAAATTTTGACAGCTTGAGGTTGATTAGATGGCATTCTTTAGAAAAGACAGTCCTAAGTTTGATGGAGAGAATTATCTTCATTGGAAGAACAAGATGATGACACATTTGTAGTGAATTGCTTTTGAAGTTTTTGAAGTGGCTATCAAGGAGGTTCAGATCCCCTCTCTAGTGGATCTTGCAAAGGATGATGCTACTAGCAAGCAGAAGGATTTGTTCCATCAAAATGCAATAGAAAAAGAAGCCCTTATCAACGTCTTATCTGATAGTGAGTTTTCAGAGATAAAGAAAGTAGACACAACCTACAAGATATGGAAGCACCTAGAAGACATGTTTGAAGGTGATAAACAAGAAAAGAATGCACACAGAAAGACATGGAAGAAAAAGTACAATACATTGGAAATGCTACCTGAAGAGAACATAAGAGCCTACAATCAAAGGATAAATGAAGCAGTTGTTGGAATCATAAATAATGGTGGAGAAATCTCAGAAGAAGACATCATGGATAAACTGATGACAACATTGACACCAGAATATGAAAGCAAGATAAACATCCTTGATGAGACTATGCAATTTTCAGAAAACTTCAAAAGAGAAACTTTAATCAACAAGATTGCTACATTTGAGATATCAAGTTTGAAGATAGAGCCTAAAAGTGAGACAACCTTCAAAGCTTCGATTCATTGTAAGAAATCCTTGAGCACCTCTAGTAATTTTGATGATGATGATGAAAAAAAAGCTCTAGATGATTTCATTGCTATGATTGCTAAAAGAGAAAAGAAAGGAAAAGGGAAATATGAAGTTCAATTGCTATTTAAATGCTTTTCATGTAATAAGATTGGTCACTTTGCATCTAAGTGTCCTACAAGAGCTAAAAAGTTAAAAAATGATTACAAGACTAAGTAATCAAAGGAATGTTACTATGCTGGAGATGGAGTATTAGATGATGATTCAGCTGAAGATGAAATTGGTTTCATTGCTATCATATAAAAAATGAATAATGAAATAAACCGTGAAGATGAGAAGAGGGAAGAAAAGCTAGCATTGATTCACAAGAAGACATAAGGATAGAATGGATCATAGATAGTGGTTGTTCACATCACATGACAGGTGATAAAGAAAGGTTTGTTTATCTAGATAAATACAATGGTGGCATGGTTAGATTTGGAGATAACACTCCTAAACCTATCATTGGTAGAGGAGCTATCACATTAGATGAAAAGAACAATGCTAATAATGTTCTCTATGTAGATGGTTTGAAACATAACCTTCTTAGTGTTGGGCAGTTACTTGAAAAAGGTTATCAGTTGGAATTCAAAGACAACAAGTGCATCATTAACAAAAAGGATGTGTTATGATTGCATCAAGTTCAAAGACTAAAGGTAATGTTTTTTAACTCAATTCAGAAGCAAGTTGTTTTGTTGCTAAAGTTGACAACAGTTGGCTATGGCATAAAAGACTACATGTCATATCAATTTTGATAACATAGTAAAGATAAGTAATGTGAAGGCAGTTAGACACTTACCTAGCATAGAAAAACCAGTTGATACTATTTGTAGGGAATGTGTGATGGGAAAGCATGTGAGGAATTCATTCAAAAATAAGCATAATTCAACAGAGAACAAGCTAGATCTGATTCATACTGACCTATGTGGATCAACTCAAACAAGATCATACTATGGTGAAAGGTATTTTATTTTGTTTGTAGATGATTATTCTAGAATGATGTGGGTTGCGTTCTTGAAAGATAAGTCAGAAGCATTTGAGAAGTTCAAAATATTCAAAGCTAAGGTTGAGAATGAATCTGGACTAAAGATAAAATGTCTAAGGTTGGATAGAGGAGGAGAATTCACCTCTGACAGATTCTATGAGTACTATGAAGAACATGGGATAAAGAGACATTAAAGTGTACCTAAAACCCCTCAGTAGAATGGGATTGCAGAGAGAAGGAATAGGATTATCCTTGATATAGCATGCACCATCATGATTGAAGGAACAATTGCACACACCTATTGGAGAGATGTGGTCAATACAAAAGTCTATACAATCAATAGAATACAATTAAGGCCTAGTGCATACAAGACACCTTATGAGCTATGGTTTGGTAATGTTCCCACAATGAAATACGTCATAATCTTTGGAAGAAAGTGCTACATCAAGAGGGATGAAGAAATAGGCAAGTTTGATGCAAGAAGTGATGAAGGTATTTTCCTTGGTTACTCTACTACAAGCAGAGCTTATAGATGTTTTAATTTGAGATTAAAAAAGATCATTGAAAGTGCTTATGTTAAGATTGATGAAAATTTTATGGTTCAAGAAAGATATCATGATTATAAACCTATGATTGAAGAAGAACCCAGACCTTCCACTAGTGAGACAGTTGTTGAAGAGATGTTTGATAGTATTAATGTATTGTTCAATGACCTTGAAACAAGTGAAGAAGAAACTCAGAAGGAAGATGAGTCAGTATCACCTAAAGTTCCAAAGTATACATCTAGATATCACCCTAAGGATGACATCATTGGAGATTAGAGCGATAAAGTCACAACAAGATCAAAAGCAAAGTATTCAGCAAGCAATGAGGTGGTATGTTGATTATCTTAGATTGAACCTTTAAGTGTTGAAGATGCATATAATGATTCAGATTGGCATGATGCTGTGAAAGAAGAACTAGATCAGATTATCAAGAGTGATACTTGGGAACTAGTCCCAAGACCTAGTGATAAAAATATGATTGGAACAAAGTGGATATTCAGAAACAAGATGAATGAAGATGGTACAGTAGTAAGGAACAAAGCAAGGTTAGTATGTAAGGGATATGCGCAAAGAGAAGGTATTGATTATTTAGACACTTTTGCACTAGTGAGCAGATTAGAAGCTATTAAGTTGTTTTTATCTTTTGCAACATTAAAAAACTTCAAAATTTATCAGATGGATGTTAAGTCAGCATTCTTGAATGGAGAGCTAAAGGAAGAAGTATACATTGAACAACCAGAAGGATTCACCTTATCAGACAAAACTGATATGGTATGTAGATTGAAGAAAGCCCTTTATGGACTTAAGCAAGCCCCTAGAGTGTGGTATGAGAGACTTGATGGATATCTAACAAAAATTGGATTCAAGAAAGGAGCAACAGATTGTAATCTATTCATAAGAGAGACATCTAAAGGACTACTACTTGTAGCTATAATTGTTGATGACATTATCTTTGGGGGTAATGACAAACTTAGTGTAGAATTTGCTAAGGAGATGCAGAGTGAGTTTGAAATGAGCATGATTGGACCTATCAAATAATTTTTGGGATTAAATGTGCAGCAAATAGAGAAAGGCGTTTTCATTAATCAGTCAAAATATGTGAAAGAGATATTGAAGAAGTTCAAGATGGATGATTGAAAACCAGTGGGTACACCTATGATAACAAGATGCAAGCTTTAAAAAGAAGATAATTCTCCAGCAGTAGATATAACATTGTACAAGTCTATGATTGGAAAACTCATTTATCTTACTCAAACTAGACCAAACATTTCCAATGCAGTTGGTATTATTGGAAGATTTGTAGCAGAGCCTAAACAAAGTCACCTCATGGTAGTAAAAAGAATATTTAGATATTTGTAGAGCACTATAGATTATGGTCTATGGTATCCTAACTCACAAAATATTTAGCTTCATGTTTATACAAATGTTGATTGGGTAGGATGCGTTGATGATAGAAAGAGTATAGGTGGAGCTGTGTTTCTTGGTGACAGACTTGTCACTTGGACAAGTAAGAAGAAAAATTATATTTCTCAGTCAACAACAAAAGTGGAGTATATTGTAGCAGCCCTAAATTGTTCTACAATTGTTTGGATTAAGCAGATGATAAAGGACTTTGGTATTCAAATTGATTATCCTATTGCTATTCATTGTGATAATACTAGCACTATCAACATGTCAAAGAATCCTGTGATGAATGCAAAGACAAAGAACATAAAGATTAAGTATCACTTCCTAAGAGAGAAAGTGGCAGAGAAAGAAGTCAAGTTGGACTATGTAAGCACAAAGGAACAACTAGCATATATGTTCACAAAGCCTTTGCCAAAGGATACTTTTGAGTATCTTAGGGAGAAGTTGGGAGTAATTCCATTCCCTGATCTTGCTTAGAGAAAGAGGAAAGTACATCAGTCTTTAGGGACTGGTGGATGGTTGGCTACTCTACTTTAGGAGTAGTACCGGTGCTTAAACTAATTGGCACCCTTTTCCATTGATGTCAAAGGGGGAGTAATATATAGTCATGAAAAATAGAAGTAAAGGAGTAATATACTAAGGGGGAGCAATATTCAATCATGAAAGTAGCTCAGTTGAGAAAATGGAGAATGTTGAAGAATATTATAGCAGATGGAGGATTCATCCTTGGGGGATTTTTGGTGAGGAAATGGAGAATGTTATAAAATAATTACTCATTTGGATTGGTGGTGTTTTTCATTCCATATGTTGCAATCAATGCCAAAGGGGGATATTGTTGGAGATTTGCCAGCAAGCCAGTGCTGACTATATGTTTGTCATTAATGACAACATATGGTAAGTAGCATGCGTGGAAGACTTATGTAGTAAGATTTGAGTATATGTAGCATGGACATGTTATTAGCATGATATCATGGACACAAAGGTTAATTGTTAGAACATAAATTATGTAGCAGCTTGTGTCAGCAATGTTCCTGACAGAGTTACAGGCAGTGTTTTGTGAGTGATTGTCTGTACAGTCACCATGGAGCCTTGCGCCTTTGGATATGTGATGAAGACATGTTAGTGATGTTACAATCATGGATGAAAAGTTTGATGATCAATAGAAGTGAATTTATGCAGTTGCTATTCGCCAGCAACAGTTTCCTATGTTTATTCAGAAGAGCCGACAGAGATTATATTGGTTCAGGAGTTGCACTTATCATTTCAGTATACACCCTTGGATTAAGGATTGGAGAAGAGTTAATAATGTTTGGTTAAGAGTGCATGATGTAATTCATCTCGAGGAGAAAGTTTCAATTACTTTGGTAGAGCCGATAGTGTGTAGCATGTGTCTACATTTATTAATATTGGACAGGTCCCAGATTGTGTTGCGTGCTTAGTAGAGCCGAAATAATTATTATTGGAGTATGTTATGGTTTCTCTAATATGATTTCAAGGTGGTTCTAATAGGCTAACTTGATTATATCATTTAGAGGAAAGATATTTATAGGCAGTCATTATGATTGCTAGAGCATGGTTTTGAGTAGATTGAAGACGGAAGAGTGTGCGAAGTGTTGAACCATCAGAAGAAGGTCTATGTGACCAAGTACAGAGTTTGTAATATACATTGGAATTGATCCAGATAGCAGGTCAACGTACAGCTCACCAGGATCCATATATAGTGTATATCTATTATTCAGAAAGTTGTAGCCTTTGCCCCTTTGAGCAGTGTGCTCTCAAATAGTGCATCCTCACCCCTAACAGGGTTAATTGTAAAAGACTCCTAATAGGGTCTGACCCTTGACTAGGTCACTGTACTAAATGCATTGTAAAGAAAAATCCTAACAGGTTTAAGGATCTTCTAACAAGGATCATAAAACACTAGTGCAGATTATTAGAGGGTGTCAATTCCCACCGGGGTTTTTACCTATTTGGGTTTCCCCGTAACCAAAATATTGGTGTTGTGTTCAAGTGTTCTTTCATTGTGTTTATGCTTTATGTTTAATTATACTTAATTGGATAAATAATTGAAACTTGTAGATAACTGATTCACCCCCTCCCCTCTCAATTATCTATTGGGACTATTCCTAACACTAAGAGGTTCTCACATGCCTTCAACAGAAGTGAAAATGAGAAATGGTTTGGAAATGGTATGGCCAAATTTGGTTGTAGAGTGTGAGGGCTTATTTGCTCTAGTTCTATTTTTATTAATGTGTTCCACAAAGAAAGAGGTGGATCATACATTATATCAAAATTTAGGCGTGCAATAGGTAAACCCCAAGCGAAATCATGATGTGCATACTTGATTAAAACCCTTAAAACTTGATATTTCTCTACAAAAGCCACTCTACAAAATGTTGTCATTGTTGTTCTAAAAGTCACTTATGATCTCCTAATTTTGCTCCTACGTATAATATAAATATCAAATGTTACCCACGTTCATCAAAATTCCAATGAACTTGGCCTATCATCAGAATTCTGATGGACATGGACAACATTTAAAAAAAAATTTGTTGACACAAATTACTTTTTAAAATTTGACAAAACAAAAAGATCCCATACTTTGTCAAAAATATTCATCAGAAAATGCACCCAAATGAGTTAGTGTGCTGAAGTGTATCACAATTTGGAAATGTATGTATGCCGTGATTATGAAATGATTATGCTATTTTTCACGTACGTTGGTGCATTTTATTAAGATCTTAGCATTCATGCATGGTTGACTTTCTAAACAAAGGTTTTGACAGAAATGAAACATTTGAGGGACGTTTAGTCTATTTTCATACAAAATTTTTAAATCTCTCCTACCCACGTACAATGTTTTTAAAATTTATCAGCCTTAAAATAAATTTGAAAAATATTGATTTCCAGTTCTGTAGACCATGGAGGAGAAGCGCAACGTAAGTTTTGACTTGGATTTGTTGCCTTTGGATTTTTTAAGAACATGGTCACACCCTGGAAGGTTAGGACACAATCTGTATGCACAAATATTGCATTCAAAATTTACATTGTATTTTTCCTCTTTTACTCTGTTTTCATTTTGATTCTCTAAACTTTTGTTGTTAGTGGGATTGAATGTCTTCATGAAAAACGGCCAACATAGGGTGACCATTCGGGCCACATGCAAGAGAGGTGGCATAGGTCACAATCTGCATCCAAACTCTTTGGCAACGTCATTCCTGATTGGACTAAAATGGAATGGGGTTTGGATCACATCCACCATAGGACAAAGGAGTGGAATGTAGAAAATACTCATCACCAACTTCTTGCTTGGTCCATTCCATTGTTGTTGACTACTGCAATGTAATATTGGAAAAACAAACATTTGGGCTTATTGCAGGTATACCAATTACTATTTTAGTCACTGATTACAAGCATCTACATAAATGGTCTCCTAACGTGATCGAGCTACTAAATTACAACACCCAAAGGGATTTAATTTAGGAAAAACATCTGATTGAAACCAATAAAGGAAGCATTTTGAATTTGTTTTTCAAACTATAAGATCGGTAGATTTATTTTTTTGTTTGCGAATTTTTTTCATTTTCTTATGTTTGAGTTTTCGGTCATTGTTAGATAGGTCTGGAAATCTAGTTTTGTGGGTGCAATTTTGGATCATCGATTAGGAAAATTGAGCAACTGTGCCACTAGTGCAAATTTAAGGATCTATCTGGCACCTCACAGACCTCACCCATACAAATACCACAAATAAGATGACAATTGTCAATAGAAATATGATTCTTAAGGCCAGGACAGAGCCCATTCTAGTGTTTCCAGTCCTTGTGTCCATTGAATTTATGCTCATCTTGTACGATTTTTATGGTAGAATGTGCCCACCTTATAGGGTAGATTAGGCATGTACAGTAAATCTCCATTGAAATATCATTATTTCTTTCATTTTTACAATGCATGAGAAAATAAAATTTATGTAGTTCTTAAGGAAAACAACAAAATTCTAGCATAGGATGACAAATTTTAAGCCAAAATTATATTGGGAAATGGGATCTAGCTCTAGTCAACCATCATTAAACATTTCCCACACACTAATAGCTAGATCACCATATAGAAGACACCAATTTCATCTATGGGAGCCCCCTTTATAAGTCCATAAGGGGATTCATTTCCATCATCATTCAAATTTGTAGTCTTTATCTTTTCATTTGACCCTTTGACCAAGATTATCATAAATCAACTAATAAATCTAGACACTGAAAAATAAAATTTAAAGGGCCACCCTAAATATGAATTCAACCAATTTTAAGGTCTGAGGCTATTTGATGTTGAAAGTATGTACTACTCAACCATTAATATGAAGGAAAATCAAGTTTCCAGAGCATAGATGTTAAGGAATATTAGATCAGAAGATTGAATTATATTATTTAATATTGCTGTTGTGGAATGCAATTCCCTATTGTGATTGATTGATTCCACAATATACTTTTAATATAAATATTAAAGTGTAGAGTCACGACCATACATGGCGGTTTCCATGTAGGGTCATGACCCTACGTTATATTAACTATAATCATCTTTTAATCAAACACTGCGTTTAATACCAAATGACTTATGTCATTTCATTGCAAAGTTTAATACACACACAATAATTATCATGTGCTGTAATAATATTACAGACACATGATAATCATTGTGGCTGTAATACTATTACGGTCATGATGGTATCATGTGTTGTAATATGATTACAGTCACATGATAACTATCGTGTGACTGTAGTCATACTATAGCACACGATGGTATCGTGTCTACAATGATAAATATATATCGCATCAATGTATAAAGACTCATTTACAAGGTTTCCGTAGTATGCCGATTTAATACTAATATATGTATGTATGTATATATATTTATATACTTAAGATATCTGGCATACTGAAACATGATCGAATCTATATTTCAACACTCCCTCTTAGTACGAGAGGGTTTAAGATGCATAGTAGAAAGTCACAGTAAGTCATGATTACTGACACAATTCAGGACAACATAAAGAAGTCTTAGTCATAATATATACTTAGACATTTCAATATCATGATATCCGGCCCAATCTGGGACTACCTATTACGATGTCAATCATGATATATAAGTTATTACACAGTCCAGTAATAACATCTCAACGTCAAGATATCCGACACAGTCCAGGATAACTCGTTAGGGTGTCGATCTTGAAGCTTGGTTAACTATTGTCAAGATTATCACCTTGAAATAGTAACCCTAATTATTTACACAGAAGATCATCATCTTCTTTAAACACAAATGAAATATTTCAAAATAACTTTATTTATATAATTATGAATACTGTAAAGTACAAGAGTAGGAATTTCATCCCAACAAGTTTAAAGTCTAGTCATACCAATTTTTCTCCTGAAATAATCTATCTTCAATTTTACAAGAGGTTTGGTAAAGATGTTAGCATTTTGTTCTTCATTACTGATATAGACTAGTTTAATGATGTTCCTGTCAATCATGTCTCTTATGTAGTGGTAAGGAATCTCTATGTATTTTGATCGATTATGGGAGACTAGATTTACTAAGAGTTTGATACAACTTTGATTATCACAACGAATAATGGTACGTACCAGAGGTTTTCCAAAGAGATCAAATAATAGTTTCCTTAACTAGACTGCTTCTCTAGCTCCCATAGAGGTAGCCATGTATTCTACTTTAGTAGAACTTTGAGCAACAACCTGATTATTTTCTATTGAACTACGAGATCATTATTGACCCTAAACTGAAACAACATCCAGTGGTGCTCTTGTGATTTATGGAAATGCCTGCCCAATCTAAATCAAAATAACCCTGAAGTTGGATTTCAACCTTTTCATATTTCAAACCAAGTCCAATAGTTCCTCATAAATATCTTAGAATGTTCTTAGTGGCCATCAAGTGAACTTGCTTAGGTTCACACATTAAGTGACTTAGTACATTTGTTGCATAACATATGTTAGGACGTGTGTTTACCAAATACATGTGGGACCCAACAATTTGTCTATATGGTGAGGGATCTATAGGTTTAGAATCTTCTACTTCACCTTTTAGCTTGTGTAGATTTGTTTCCATTGGAGTAGCCAAAGGTTTATAATCCATCATTCCAAATCTGGTTAGAATGTCAGTGGTATACTTTTCTTGATTTAAGAAAATGTGATCTTCCTTTTGCCAGATTTCTAGACCTAGAAAATAGTGTAGTAGGCCCATATCCTTCATATCAAACTCAGCTATTAGGTCTTGTTTGCATTTTGTAATCAGGCAATCTTATCCTTTTATAAGCAAGTCATCAACATACAGAAGTAAAATTATCATATCATTATTTACTACCTTGAAGTAGATGTTAGGATCTGCTATGTTCTTGGAGTACCCTAGTTTGGTGAGATAGTTGTCTATCCTTTCATACCATGCTCTGGGGGCTTGTTTAAGGCCATAAAGAGCTTTCTTTAACTTACATACGGAGATATTTTTATCATGTGTGACAAATCCTTCTAGTTTCTCTATGTATACTTCTTCCTCAATTTTCCCATTCAGAAAAGCTGTCTTGACATCCATTTGGTGTACTTTCCATCCTTTAGATGCTACGATTGCAAGAATGGTTCTTACAGAGGTGTATCAAGCTACAAGAGCAAATGTTTCTTCATAGTCAATCTCAGCTTTTTGTGAGAATCCTCTGGCAACAAAATGAGCTTTTTGTTTTTCAATGCTACCGTCTGAAGCATATTTGATATTGAATAACCATTTTGAAGAGACAACTGACTTATTTTTGGGTCTGGATACAATATCCCAAACATCATTTTTCATAATGGATTGATATTATTTAATCACGACTTCTCTGCAAACTTGTTTTCTTAATGCTTTTTCAACATTTTCAAGTTTAGATTTTGCAAGCTCAATTAGCAGAGCAACATAATATTTTTGTGTTCTTGTTCTCTTGTTTTCTCTGAATATTTGATATGGCTCTACATTATTTTCTTCAAACATATTTCTTTCCCATAAGGGTCTTTTGATGTTATTTGATATTACATTATCTTCAGCATTTGTACATGTAGGTTTAACATTTGAAGATGTAGGTTCTAAATCCATTGTTTTATTCTCCCTCTCATTTTTAGTTGTAAAATATTTCTCTAGATCTGTTAAGGAATCATCCTCAATATATGTGGATATGAAGTTTTCTTCAAAATTTACATCTCTGCTGATTTCTACTGATCTCTGGCTAGGGATGTAGATTTGATATCCTTTAGTATCTTCACTATATCCTATGAATATACCTTTCTTCCTAGAGGGTTCTAATTTGGTTCTCTTTTCTTTTGGAACATGGATGTAAACATGACAACCAAACACTCTTAGATGGCTTAAGTCTGGTTTCTTCCATGTAAATACTTCTTCTAGTGTGGTATTTTCTAGGATAGCATGAGGACACCTATTTTGTATGTAAACTATTGTGTTTATGGCTTCAGCCTAGAAAGAGATGTGAATATTTTGGTCATGCATCATGGCTTTTGTTGCTTCGATGATCATTCTATTCTTTCTTTTCGCTACTCCGTTCTATTGAGGATTATATGGTATAGTATACTCCCTCTTAATCCCAACAGATTTGCAGAATTCTTTCAAACTATCAGAAATATATTCACCTCCATTATCAGAACTTAGAGTTTTTATTTTCTTGCCGGTTTGATTTTCAACTAGTGCTTTGTATTCTTTGAACTTAGATAGAACTTCATTGGATTCCTTTAGTTTTAGGAAGTATATCTAGGTTCTTCTAGAGTAGTCATTGAGAAAGATTACATAGTATAAGGCACCTGATAAGGAGTGTGTTGACATAAGACCACATATATCTGTGTGAATAAGTTCTAATATATTTTTAGATTTGTGTTCACTTGTTGGAAAAGACCCTTTTGTATTTTTTCCTAAGGCACATCCTTTGCATATACCCAAGTGTTCAGATTTAAGATGAGGTATCCCTAGGGTTATTCTTTTTAGAGTTGGAAAAGCAATATATCTAATATGACCTAACCTTTTTTTCCATATCTCATTATTGTTTTGAACTTCATGGCTTAAAGCAATTTTTTTGTTCACCACATAATTTATAGACTTCCTTCCCTAGACCCTATAATAATGGCATTCTTGATATTTGAATTTTTAGTCTAGAAAAGAACTTTTTCTTCATTAAATGTGACTCTATATCCTTGATCAGCTATTCCTGATATGGAGATTAAGTTTCTTTTTATTCCAGGTACATATAGTACTTCTTTTAACTGTAAGGTTACTCCTTCTCTTATCTTGATTGAATAGGTCCCAATTCCTTTCATGGGATAAGTAGAGTTGTCACCAATAGTAACTTCTTCTGAGGAGTTTCCTTTGAATGTTTCAAATTGATCCCTAAATCTAGTGATATGTCTGGATTCTCCACTATCAATTATCCATGTACTCTTGTTTGAGTTTAGTTCACTAGACAAAGCTAGGAAGAAGAGTGGATTTTCCATTTCTTTGACTTCAGCTAGTGCTGCATGTATTTTCTTTCTTTCTGGACAATATTTGTGAATATGTCTGTATTTCTCACACTTGTAGATTGGAATTTTGAAAGATCCTTTTTATTGAAAGTTTTAGTACTCCTTTTCCTTTTTTGAAAACTTTTTCTTTTTGTTAGACATGTGGAGTGCCAGAACTTCTTTTTCTTTGCTAGGTCCTATTCCTCTTGAGATTAATCTTGATTCTTCTTGAGTGCAATCATTTTTTAGTTGTTCAAATTTTGGTAATGGAGGTCTTGCACTTATGCACTGAATGAATGATTCCCAAGAGATAGGTAATCCTCTTAGAGAAATTAAGGATAGTTCCAGATCATCCATATTATTTCCAATGGCAAAGAGTTGATCCCTTAATTCTGATATTCTCAAGAAATAAGAGGTGATTGTTTCCCCTTTGTTCATTTTCATATTCATAAGTTACTGTTTCAAAGTTAATAATCTGCTAGCATTATTGATTTCAAATGTGTACTGAATGGTTTTGACTATTTCAAAGGCAATGGTTAATCTTGAAATGCTAGGAGGTATAGAGTCTTTTACAGGGTCAATAATTAACTTCCTGGCTTTGTTATTCCACCTTTTCCAAGTGGATTTTTCTACTTCATCTTTAGGTATTTTTGGTTCTTTCTCTACATAGTCCTCCAATTCGAGTTCTAAAAGTAGAGAGGTAATTCTAGTTTTCCAAGATATAAATTTGGATGCACCCTCAAGTCTATCTTCCATTCTCATACTGTGAGCCATTTCCCTTTGATATTATAATAAACACAACTATAATTTTTTTAATTATGTCTATATGAAATATCAAATAAAATAAATAAAATAAAATATATATATCTTCTCTAATAACCTTGCTCTGATACCATGTTAAGGAACATTAGATCAGAAGATTGAATTATATTATTTAATATTGCTGCTATGGAATGCAATTGCCTAATGTGATTGATTGATTCCACAATATCCTTTTAATATAAATATTAAAGTGTAGAGTCATGACCATACATGGTGGTTGCCATGTAGGGTCATGACACTACATTATATTAACTATAATCATCTTTTAATCAAACATTTTGTTTAATACCAAAAGACTTATGTCATTTCATTGCAAAGTTTAATACACACATGATAATTATCGTGTGTTGTAATATGATTACAGTTACATGATAACTATCATGTGACTATAGTCATACTGCAACACATGATGGTATTGTGTCTGCAGTGATAAATATATATCGCATCAGTGTATAAAGATTCATTTACGAGGTTTCTGCAGTATGATTATATATATATATATATATATATATATATATATATATATATATATATGGCATACTTAAACACGATCGAATCTATATTTCAACAATAGAAAACTTTTTCATATCTGAAAAAAAAGGTTAGAAGCCATTGACTTGACACAAAAAAACATAGCCACATCCAAGAACTAAATGTTTGATTAATAAATTAAAAGATCCCTGAACAAATTGCGTGAAAAGGGTAATTGAAACCCTCTTGTCACATAGAAAGAGATAAAGCTATTGGGCTTTTACCTTTCAAAGGGGTTTTGAACCAAGCCTATTTCTTGCATTTGAAAGAGCAATTCATCTACTTCATTTAGCATCTCATCTTTGCACAGGTTGTTCATGATTGTGCTATAAGTGATTGAATTTAGTTTAATACCTCTACCAATAATTTCCAAATGCAACTGAAGAGCTTCCTGTGCGTTCCCAATGCTTCAGTAGCTTCCAATAAGCCTAGCGTAAGTAAAAAGATTAGGATGGATGTTCTTAGCCACCATTTATTTTAACATATTATTTTCTTTCTGCATCCTACCTTGTATACAACACCTATTAATAAGTGTATTGTAAGAAACTATATCAGGTTCAATAGATTTTTCCATCATTTAATTGAGAAGTCTAAAAGCTTCAGACAAATTACCTATCCTAGAATGGCCATCGATTATAGCATTATAGCTAAACCTGTCAGGAAGCAATCCTAATTGATAAATCCCATATAACATAGCAAACAATTCCACATAAGAACATTACCACATGTTTCATCTGACAACTACAATTTACTCCAAGAAGAAGATAGAGTCCAAATACACGCATACACAAATTCTACCTATTAGCTGAAACATTTGGTACTTGTTCTTATTCAGTGAGAAAATTGCTAACAAAAGACTCCATTGGTACAACTAGAAAAGACAACCACATCTACAACAAATCTACACAAGTAACAATTATAACTTTTTACAGTTCAGATGTACTTCATGATAACTTAATTTAGTGCAACTCCTGCTGAAGATCCAGAACACAAGAATCATTACAACAAAAATATCTACAGGAATCATGAATTAGAAATAATACATTTGCCTATCTAATCATAGAGTACCATTCGATTTGCTACTTCTACTGTCAACAACTTTATCAAAAAAATGTTTCTCACCATTTTAAACTATATAATGTCTTGCAAACACGTTCAAAATTTTGTAGTTCAATGCTATATAGTGAAGCTTTCCAATCCTCTCCTCTACAATTTACTAGTATAGTGTGCCTAAAAGATAGACCAGCCAAAGGTATGGGCATTTCTCAAACTTGTTTTTTATTTTTATTTTTCTCTTTTAGTTAACATATATAATGAATGGAATCTTTTTGTTACATTACAATGGTAAGATTATTTCAGATGTCTTAGTCTTATTTTCTATTAATAGTATTCAGTAATTTATCATTTAATGATTTCACTTCCCATCTACTATAAATTTATCTTTACCAATTATAACAACATATCTATAGTCTCTCGAATACTCAACATCTCCTTCTTACCAAATCTTCATTCATTTGACATGAAAAATAAATACAGATCTTTCAATTTATGTTGGTTTTCCATAAATACGCAGTTACATCCTTTTTATGTTGCTGCCTTCATTGATAGATAATATTTTTTACTGTACCATAACTGAAGGTCTTGCAAAATTGAGGTACTTTTTTTCACAATTTTATTTTAAGTTTCTCAACGATTTGTCCAATTTGATATTACACACATATTAATGTATTATTTGATGTAAGTGTTCCATATACTATATGTAGACTGATTTCCTCTGTTTAATATTCTTATTTTCTTTGATAGATGCTTGGACTATTCAAATACATCGACATAACGTTGTCTTTCAATTCATTACTCTCATAGGGTAAATTTAAATAATATTTCTTAAAGCAGTGGACTATATATTATTCAAAAAGATAAACTGACAGTATGATAAAAATACTCTACTGACATGGTGTACAAAAATAGGAGAAGACCAATCCTCCATTTCTCTGACTAAAGAGAAAAAGTCAGTTCCAAATTTTACAAATCCATAGAAAATGTCATCCGTTTGTAAAAAAGAATTTCATTCCATTGTTCCTGTTTGTGTCACAGCCAAAATATGTAAACTTGATTTACATAACTTTTACTATCTTTCATGTCCACAAATGGTGGATACAAAAAAATGTTTAAAAAAAGTTACTTAAAATTATACAAGCACATTTGAGTGTCCAAAATGTTGTGTTGATATCCCACTATGTGATTTGACCTGCATGCTTAATATGGACTTGTAAAACACATTAGTACAACTTCACAACGTTACTTCCTTTGAAGGCCTAGCAAATGCCTTATTGGGTGTTCTCGCGAAAGATTTCTAGCTTCTACCAAAAGAATACCTGCATTTCGAACATGAAGTTCTCAACTTTTTGTGCTCTTTTTTTACACAACTAACATTTTACCAACTACTTATGCACTTCTACTTCTCTAATTGTTTTGAGGCATCCTACCAATGTCTTCTACTTAAAATCTTTCTAACCATATTTTCCATGTCACAATCACTGCAGAAAAAATTCATACGGTTTGAGAGCCTCTTTATATTTGCTTACTGTATTCAGACTTTTGCATATTATATTAATTCATTTTTTTCTGCTACATAGACTTTTCAAAAACTACAGATAAATTTACATTAATATTTTCAGGAAGCTGCAAGCTATATAATCATTCTTTTCTTATATGTTTATATGATGTACATATATTATTAACATATGCCTTCACATTCATCTAATTAATCTCATTTTCTATTTTCCTCTGCTTCTTACAATTTCCCTTCTCTCTAATCACAATTACAACTCCAATGTACAAAAACAACAATGTACATTGAACTAACCAATCAACCCTCTTTGAAACACCTTAACATAGACTCATCAAAATAATTAAAATTAAGACATATCTTCAATTCGTTGTCCATTATGTGAACAATTTCTATCAACTGTACAACATAATGCAATAACAAATCTCTTTTTGCAACATAATCAAATTTAAATAGTTCCATCCGCCGCAAATTAGATAACATACAATCTTTAAAGTATACTTCAAATTAGTCCTTCTATTATATGATACAAATCTCTTTTTGCAACATAATCAAATTTAAATAGTTCCATCCGCCGCAAATTAGATAACATACAA
>BSBK01000970.1:600000-790000 GCA_027943335.1 Chamaecyparis obtusa
CCCCCCTTTCTTCCTTCATAAACATCTACCCAAACATCCTATAAATACTATTCATCAGCCACAAGTCGACTAGATGAAACCATTAATTCCCTCAAAAAATTATTAAATACAATACAAGTTGGCATCAAAATAACCTTACAAAAATTTAATCCAACATGTCGGCCTATAACAACAACTACCAAAAATAAATGCACCAAGTTGGCCCAACAAATCACACAAAACTCCAGTCGGTAAACTAGAACTACCGAGAAGCAATGAAATAACCGAGCATGCCAGGCATCGCCGATCAACAGTGTCAACCAAGCACCACAAAAATTTCCAAGTAACACTTTCACCGAGCACCAGAGGTTACCGAGTTCCTTCAGTGACCAAGATCATCATTCAAGGCTGCAACTGAGTAACACCAGCCAAACATACACCTCCCATTCAGATTCACCGAGTACCCTAGAATGCCCCTACATCAATACCAATCTAGATTTTTTCCTTGTGACTTCTGCATGTTCATTTAGCTTATTTCTGAATAGCCACTATGTTTCAATAACATTCTTGTCCTCTGGTCTAGGCACTAGTCTCATGGTTTTGTTCTTTTTTGTCTAATCAAAATCTTCATTCATGGCTTGGATCCAATATTCATTCTCCAAAGAATCTTTCACCATCTTAGGCTCAAACTCACATAATAAGCATTCTTGATCTTTCAACTTACTTCTTGTAATGAATCCATATTCTTTAGCTCCAATGATTTGATCTGGCTTATGATGTCTTCTCACATAGTCTGCTAATATAGGCTCTAGTCTTCTTTCTTCTTGCTCTTGATCTTCAGGTTCATTTTGTATCTATGCTTCCTCTCCTAATTGCTTGACAACATCCTCCCGATACTTGAAATATTATTGTTGTAGCTTAACGGACTCTTGTTGTTGCTCGACAGCATTGATTTCTAGTTCAAATGAATTGTTGGCCTCTCCTTCTTCCATGTATGAAAAAGATCTATAATCTTTAGGTTCCTTCTTGCATTCAATTTCTTTTTTTTTTCATATTCATCAACTCTAACATTTTCACTTTCCATGACTTTTTTAGTGTTAGAATTCAAACATTTGTAAGCTTTTCTCTTAGTGGAATCACCTAAGAATTTTCCTTCATCACTTTTAGCATCAAGATTTCCATTCCTATTGTCCTTCAGTGTATATAATTTTCTTCCAAAGACTTTAAAGTATTTCACATTAGGTTCATAATCATGCCATAATTCAAAAGGTGTAGCATTTGTATCTTTCTTGATTTGTACTGGGTTCAAGGTATAGACAGTTGTGCTTACAACTTATCTCCAATACTTTTGTGCAACATTCTTCTCTATCATCAGTGTTCTAGCACAATACATGATTGATCTATTTATTCTTTCTACTATACCATTTTCTAGAGGTGTCCTTGGTGTAGACATTTATCTCTTTATTTCTCTATCATTGCAGAATATGTTGAACTCATTAGATATGAACTCTCCTCCTCTATGAGATGTCAAACATTTCAATCTTTTACCTGTTTCTTTCTTAACTTTTTCCAAATACCACTTAAACAAATGAAAGGCATCATATTTTTCTTTAAGAAACATTACAATCATCATTCTAGAGTAGTAATCAACAAATATTTATCACTACAGTAACTAAGCATAGCAATAGGTCCATAAAGGTCAGTATGAACCAACTCCAAAATATCATTAGAAGTATATGCCTTGCTCTTGAAAATAGAGTTTGTCATTTTTCCCAGTTGGTATTGTTTACACATCACATTATTAGGTTTCTTCAATTTTGGTAATCCTCTTACTCTTTTTATCTTACTAATGCTTACCAAATTATCAAATTTCACATGATGCAACCTCTTATACCATAACCATGCATTCAAATTGTGCAAATAAACATGTTTCTTTAGATAGGTCTAGATAGAACAAATTACATCTTGTCTATTCTTCACTTCCAATTAGTTCACCAGTGGCATCATATATTTTAGCCTTTTGTGATGAAACTCAACTTGGTAACCAGTACTATTTAACTATGCAATAATCAACAAATTATAGTTAAGACCTTAAACCAAATAATAATTGTCACATCTGATCTTATCAGTCAATCTTATTGATCCTTTTCCCTTTAGAAGACATGGTGCATCATTACCAAACTTAACACTACTACCTTTGTAATGATTTAAGGTTTCGAACTTACTTTTATCACCAGTCATGTGATGTGAGAAACCACTATCATTCATCCATCTATCACTTTTACTCACATAAGAAATAAGTGCATTTTTCTCATCTTCATCAGAATCATCTTTCATAGCAACATAAACAACTTCTACATCATAATCATCAGACTCACTAGATTCATTGTCAGTTTATTCTTTAGAAATATAACAAGACTTCTTACATTTATCCTTGTAGTCCTTATACCTTTTTTGATCTATGTCATTCCTTTTTTCTTTGTACTTTTTTTCCTTTCTATCATCCTTTTAATTCCTGTCAGGACATCTTGCTGCAATATGACCAACTTTGTTACATGAAAAACAAATTATAGGAGGTTTACCTTTAAATTTTCCTTTTCCTTTTGGTAGTCTTCTAGCCATTAGTGCCTCAAGATCATCATTAGAAGTGTCACTGTCATTGTTTACACATCTTTGTTTTCCTTTATTAAATTTTTAAAGAACCATTTGAGACTTCAATGAAGATTCAATATTATGAGTAGTAAAATTATCAAAATTTGACAATTCAAAAGAAGTAAGCCTACCAACAAGACCTTAAAAGATTAGGTTGTTATGAGGAGCACATCTCATTTCTTTTATTATAGAAAATTGAATAGCATAAATAAGAAGTAGGGTTCTCAAAACCTTTCTAATAACAATTTCTTCATCAATATTTCCATTAGCTCCTCTAATAGCATTCACTACCTTTTTAACTCTGGCACAATATTGAACAATATTTTCACCTTCTAACATTCTCATTTCATCAAACTTACCTTTCAAGCTTTCATATTTGGCTCTTAGCACATTTGTATCTCCACCATAGATAGCTGCCAATATGTCCCACATTTTCTTTGCATTAGTACAGTTCTTGATGTCTCCAAATTCAGGATAACTTAGGGCTGATGCAATCTCCAACATTTCTTTATTGTGTTCTTTCTTTTCCTTCATCTCATCAGCTGTCATAGGTGCATCTACTAGTGCATAATCATGTTCCACATAATATTTCATTGAATCACCAATTCCATCTAGGTGTAACTTCATCAAAATTTGCCATGCAGGGAAGTTCTCCTTGTTCAGCTTTGGTACCTCCTTTTTGTACATCACTATCTTTAGCTTCAAGTACCTTCAAAAAAATTTCTTACAAGCACCAACAACTTTGATACCAATTATTAGAATGATTTTAGATTAACTGTGAGGGGGGGTGAATCAATTATCCTCAGGTCTAGATGTACCAATTGAACTTTTAAACACTTCAACCAACTTAGATCTCATCAACAATCCGCTTGGTCTCTATAGAATATAATTAGTAACATAAATTTGTAGTCTACTGTCTAAAAGTAATCAAATTCCATAATATAAAACATAACGCATCAAATAGCATTCACACAAGTATGACACTAGGATTTAACATGGAAACCCAATTCGGGAAAAACCACCAGTAACATGCTACCAAATTTTCACTCTTCTAAAGTGATCTTTGTGAGGAGCTAAGCTTGTTAAAGGTTACAATACACAGTGCTAGGTATGACCATGTTAAAGGATTTAATCACCCTATTAAGAGTGGCCTTGTTAGAGGACTTAAGAATATCCCATTAGAATGTCACCTTGATAAAAGGGTTTACAAATGACTGTTAGGTCAACCTTGATTAAAGGATTTCGACCGATAAAATCCTTAGAAAGTAATAGTAGGTTCTGATCTAAAACATACAAATCAATTTACAAATATAGATCCAATAGGATCATATGTTGATCCATTGACTAGCCTTCATTATCATCTCCATCTCTGATACGCTAAAAAATCCCTTCAAGCAATCACCTCAACTTTGTTCAGCTCTTCACAATTCTTCTTAGCTCATCTCAACCTTCTACTTAGGTTTTTCAATCAATTGAATCAACCTCACATATAAAATTACCCAAAATTAGGTCATCCTTATACCTCCTTGATTAGGTAGCTTAATCTCTTCTATAGATCTTAGGTTTAGGTCAGATTCATCAAATCCTTCCACAATTTTGTTCTCCTTCTTATCCTGCTATATACCTCTCAAAACTTATCCTTGAATCCATAAGATAATGGTTTACCATGCATTAAATGATGTAGGTCATTCATCCTTATATTCAACACATTTTACATAACCCAAGAATTCAACTATGTCGGATGGGAATCTCAATTCCTTCACATACTATAAAATACTGACACTCGGTTAATATTGTCATCTTCTCGGAAATTACTATCTTCGCTCATTTAATTCTCTGATACATGAAAATTAATGATTCTTGTTCAACACTAAAATTTTATCGGCTTATACTGGCACTTGGTCGACACTAGGATCACTCGGGTTACACTAAAGTTTCTTTATCTTCTCCTCATTTGCTTGATTAAGCCTATGCTTGTAGATTTTATTTCCTCATTTCTTCTATTCTTCAAAATAAGTAACTTCTTCACTTAGTGGCATAGGTAAAAAACACATTACCTTTCCAATGTGCCAACTAATCAAGTACCCATTGTAGTTTCTCATAACTCAACCTTTCACTAGGTCCTCTTGTTATCTCCTCTTTTTAAATCATCTTCATCAATCAAAAGATATGGTACTTTAATAGATAGCAATTGTCTCACTAGTTAAGGTTTGACATCAATGACAATATAACAATTATTTCAATTGTAGTTTCCAACATTTAGTTCCCACCAAAAAAGTATATGCAAATAATCTTTTTTTCCTTTGATTTCAAAATATGTTAAAGATGACATGTATAGCTAGTGCAGAAAAGAACAAAAATTGGTTTCTACTGTATATTTTCTCTATTATAACTACTCAAAGTTGAACTTATCTGAAATTAATAGTTTTTTTCTCCCATAAAATTTTTCCTATCAAATCTACATCATTCAGAAAAAAATTACACATTCTTGAAGAGGACTCTCTCCTCTAGTGTTAAATATAAATTTTAAATTTTTGTGATATATTTTACTATTTTTTTTTCTATTTTTCAAGCAGCATCTTCTCGAATGTTAAAATACCTACTTGTAATATTTTGAAACTATAATATTGTATCATCTTAAAATGGAAGCACTTCCATGATAAGAGCATTTAGCCCTCTGAGTGAGTGGTACAGGATCATGTTAAGGAACTTGATCAGGTCTTTGCATGTATTTGGCTTTTCCCCTATTTTGCTTCCTTTTGCACCTATTTTCCACTTCCTATCTACATTTCCTAGCATTCTAGGCTGGAGTCCTGAGGTTTTTCACCTCAAGCTCAAAGTCGACGTTGAGGGTCAAAGTTGACCTTGACTCTAACCTAGGTCAAGGTTGACCTCGACTCTGACCTAGGGAAAATTTGACCTCGTCCTTGACCCCCAGTTCAAAATTCAAGTTTTTCTGATTTCTAGGTATCGAGTTTTGGAAAGATTCTTTTCCTACCTCTGGGTCAGCCATTTTAGGTTTTGGAATGGTAAATACTTAAATTACATTTAATATGGGTCCATTTCTAGGGGTTAAGGTTAATTGGGATTTAATTCCCCAATGTCAGCCTTCTCTAGAGGTTTGTGCCCTAGTTCACTATAAAAGGAGGCCTTCCTCTCTCATTTTCATATCTCATCTTCAAGCAATTTCATGAGCAAGCACTCAAGTGCAAGCAAGTGAATTCAAGCCTTCAAGCATTCAAGTGTTCAAGCATTCATCCATCAAGGAGATCTATTGTAAGCCATTGAAGGATTCAATCTCTTTAGAGCACCCTTGAAGATCCATCCTTCTACATTCATCCAAGCCTCCTCATATGAAAAGATCTATTCAAGATTGGTGTTGAAGATCAAATGCCATTGATTTGAGACATTCTACATCTATTGAATCATCCGTACTTGTGGATTTGAGGATTTGAATCCTCTACAAGGACTTCAACATAAGAAAGGTGAATTGTTTCATTTGCTTTGTTTATGCACACTATATTTTGATTCAATTTCAAGGTTAATTCGTAAATTGGGGTTTGACCAAGGCAAACCCCACATACAAAAAACAAAACCCCCATTTTTCGTGTAGGTGCAGGTGTGGAACTTTGGATCTGAGATTGGATTTGGATACCCTTTTTGGTGAACTTTCAAGATCTGCGAACAAAATCAAAGTCGACCTTCAGAATAAGAATGTAGCCTTTGACCTTTTATGGGGGTTAAGGACTACCTACTATCGGAATGATAAAAGTTTTCTGGGTTTTCTTTGTCTCAGCATTTCCAGTCTGAAACATATTGCAAAATTGCCTGAAAGTACACATAGATATTAGAAATTGACATTTTCTAGATTTTCCCTATTTTGAGGTTAGTATTTGCATTTCAATTATTTCAGATTTTAGGCACAAGTCCATTATAGGGAAATATAAGGTCTCCATAGATTGATTCGATTGTGCATTAACCTTTTGTTTGATCAATTTGGATCTCTCCCTTGGGAATTTGGATTTAGAAGTGGATCTCATATTTCCCCCATACATACATCTAATAGAGGTGATTCCATTTTACTTCTATTCATTTTGGTGAGCCCGACGTACTTACTCTCCTTTCTTTTGTGGAATTGGATGCCCTTATTCTATTTGTGGTGTTATATTTCCTTTTATCTTGTTAGTATTAGATTTATCTTTTGTGTTAGATCTTGCATGCTAATTAGATTTCAAAAATACAAAAATATTCATTCTTTATGTGTTCTTAGTTTAGTTCATTTGCATTACATTGGTTTATGAGGTTTACTACTACTAGTCCTACTTATAACATTCCGGTTAGAAGAAGTCATAGACTCATGGGTGCCTTTGATCCTGAATCTTCCTCTCCTTTCCTTAGGATCTCAGATGATAATTTGATTCTTCATGATTCCAATCCTACTATGGAGAAAAACTCTTCTCACTCATCTCATGATGAGGATGATGCTTTAAGAGTTCCTCTTGTACAAGTCCAAAAATTTCAACTAAACATGATAAAATGGGTAATTGGCTTATTCAAGAGAGCCATAATCAAGATTCTATTCAAGCTATAGAGGCTCTTAAGAAAGTTCTTCATGATAGTGATCATGGTGTTAACCTCTTGCATGGTATTCCTCAACTTGTTCATTCAAATGTTAAACCTTTAGCTCAAGAAGCTCAAGATTTAGGGTTGATTCCTCCTATCACTAGTGTTGAACCTCCTTCTAATCCTTTACCTAGCATTCCTACCTATACTCCTTCTTTGGTGACTATAATGGTTCCCTCTATTCCTATGAGTGTTCCTCATGTGTCCCTTCCTACATCACAACCTTCATATCATAATGTTCCTTTCACTTATTCCAATCCTCTTTCAGCTGTAGTTCCTAGTGTTCCTCCAGTTGTGTCTTTTATTGCTACAGCTTCTTATACTTTACCTAGTGTGTCTAATGTTGCTATTCCTCCTATTTCCTCTAATGATTCAAAACTCATCAGTTTGGCTCAAACTATGTCATCCTTACAACAACAACTTGCTTCCTTAACTCAAAACAAGTTTAGTATTCCTACATGTGACATGGGAAGTCCTTTGTCCTTGGATATTATTCATACTCCTGTTCCTCAACAAGTCAATATGCCTTGTCTTGAGAATTATAATGGAAAAGAAAATCATGTTCATCATGTTAAAACATTCCAAATCCTTTGTAGTGATTATGCTCATGACCATAGGATTTTAGCCAAACTATTTTCTAGAACTTTCCATGACAAGGCCTTATAATGGTATTGTTCCTTGCCTCCTTATTCTATTGATTCCTTTCCAAAACTTGCTAATGCTTTTATTCAACAATTTCAAAACAACATTGGCCTGCAAGTGTCTTTGACTGATTTGATGCATTGTAAACAAAGTGATAAGGAAAAAATAATTGAATTTATTGGTAGATTTAAGCATTTGCATGCTCAGATTTCCTATCATGTTCCTGATATTGATATTCAAGGTATGTTTATTTCAAATTTGCAAAAGGATATTAGAGATAAGATTCTTCTTACTGAATTTACCTCTTTTCAACAACCTTGTGCAGCACTTCATCATTATCAATTACAAGTGAGTCAATTTGAGAGCAACACTCCAATGGCTCCTGTTCTAGTTGATAAGAGTGATGTTGCTCCTAATCCAAAGAAATTTAAAAAATTCAACAACTATGTCAAGATAAACAAACAAGAGAATGCAGTTGCTGATCAAGTTGTTGTTGCATCTCACAATGTCACTTTTGCATCCACTGATTTTCGATTAAATTGTATGTTTACTCCTCTTTCTGAATCTTTACATGCTATTATGAATAGTTTGTTAACTGCTAATATGATTACTTTACCTCCTATTCAACCTCTTTTACCTGCTATGATTGCATCTAAATCTTTTGATCAAAATGCTTTTTGTCAATATCATCATCAGATTGGTCATGATACTGAGAAGTGCTATTCTTTAAAACATAAGGTTCAAGACTTAATTGACTCTAATGCCTTATCTGTCGATAATATTGATGGTAGTGGAAACAAATCTATCTCTCCTCCTAATCAAAACCTTCGAATCTATATGAATCCTTTACCTATGCATGATACTAATACTAGTGCTCAGCCATCTACTATGGAAATTGTGTATGATTCAAAGATGGATGATCTCAATCATGTTGTTAATCAAGTGGAGCATGTTGGTCAATCTGTATCTCCACCTCAACCTCAACCTCAACCTCAGATTCAACCTCAAGTTCAATCTCAACCTCAACCAAAACCTAAGCCTAAATTGAAAACTCAACCTAAACCTTGACAAAAACCTAAGAATAAAAGACCTCGGGAACTTTTGATTACCTTTGATGACTCTGAGACTATTAAAGCTCCTGATGGTCCCCTTTACATCTGTGCTAGGATTTCTTAGAAACCTACTCGTGGTTGTCTTGTTGATCCTACATCCTTAGTCAATGTTATAACTGAAGAAAATCTTTTTATAAAAAGCTTACAACGCGATTCTTATGATACATCAGATGTGTGGATTCAAACTTGCAATGGTTTTCTTTATCCATCATTTGGTTCTATTACTTTACCGATTGAACTCTATGGAAAAATTGTGAACACTACCTTTCTTGTTGTTCCTACTTCTGATCAATTTCAAGTTAATCTAGGTTTGCCTTGGTTGAATGCCATGCATGTTATTGCTTCACCTATCCATAAGTGTCTTAAATTCATTCATGATGAAGAAGTGAAGATGGTTAATCATAGTTTATATCAACCTTCTAGGCCTAGAGATTGTGCTACTCTTGATTTCTTTTGGCCTTCATTACCTAATTCATGTCCTCCTCGATCTGATAATCTTTTCCATTCATATAAAGCTTATAAACATCGCAAGATCATTGAATTAAGCATACCTCCTATGGATCTTAATCGTAGTCTTTTGCCTACACCTTCTATAACTCCTTTAACTATGGCTTCTAGTTCTGTTAATCAAGTTCCTTCTATCGATCTTCCTAAAGAACTTGTGAAAGATCCTATGATAGTTCCTCTTATTGCTGATAATCATATTGATCTTCCTAAAGAACTTGTGAAGGATCCTATGATTGTTCCTCCTAGTTCTTAACCTATTTCAAATAAATCAAAATGTAATTGATCTTCTAATGAACATATTAAAAAGCATCATCCTCAATCTAAAGCTCGTAATTTTGTTCTTCAAAGATCTCTACCTTCTTTGAATAAATCTATGCATGATGTGTTAGAAGAAGTTGTTATTCATAATGATGTTAAGATGCATGATTATGATGATTCTATTCGTATCTTAGATCCTATTTTGATTAATTTGGATGAAGAAGATACTCTTGATGATACTGATGATGTTAATGATGAATATGAGACTATTGACATTAACATTGATTTACCTTATATGCTTTCATCACAATTAACTCTTACACCTAGTGTCAAACATTGTGATTCTCAAGAGGATCCTTGTTTGGAATTGGCTATCATTCCTACTATTGCATATAGTCCCTCTTATGAGTTACCCACCTTCCCTAAATGGTATACAAGGAGATGGGGAGATTAGGTGGCATGCTTGATTGGCTTGTCCTTCATGGTAGCTTTATTGTGTGTTTGCCTTCTGTACTATGTTTCTCCCGTAATGTGTTTGCTAAATATTGTTAGATTCTTTTATATGATCCTTGTTACTTAGTTGGTACAAGGTACTAAAGGAATCAAAACTGTTGTTCAAATTCCTCTATATGTATCTCTATTCTTCTATGCATTTTTCAATGTTATGTTGTAATTGTGCTATTGTTTGTAAATGTTCCTTGTGTAATCTGCTTGGATTCGAGATATGGTAGCATTGATTCTTTGTGGTCTCCATGTCATGGTCTGAAAAGATTCTCCTTTGTAAATCTTATGTGATCTTTCCTCCTTTGTGATCGTAGTTTTACTTTCTTTGGGGAATGATGTCAATTCATTTGCAATAATATCATATATGTATTACCTTATGATCATACTGACCCCATGGTAGGTAGATCCCTTCTATGTTCTTTGTATGTTTATGTAGTATTTCCCTTGATTTTTCTTCATCTGGTGGCATCTCGACATGGAAACATAATTAGTGGAGTTATTTTATGTTTTCGTTAAAGCCATTGCTCCTATTAAAGTGTTAGCAATGACTTTAACATGGGGGCATATGCTCTACTCACCTGTTACACACACACACTTTTTGATATGCACATATTTTTCAAGATACCTTTTCTCCCTTTTTGGATTAGTAACTAATCCTTAAAGCATGGATTTATATTTTAGGATCTCTTAATCCCTCCAGTTTCAAATATACATATATTTTGATCTCTTAAGGTCAGAGGTGTCCTTAAGACTGGATCTCTTTTGTTTTTAGGTTTTATTCTTATAGAATAGAATATTCCTAAGGGTGAATCCTTGATGGGTTGACTAGTGAGTATCCACATTCACTAGGTGGTTCAATTCCATCTTTCCAATAGCGTTGTTTCCTTGTGTGGTTCACAATGGGACATAAATTCTCATTGGGCGAGGTAATCACACCCTCTTTCTCTCCCTAGCGATTTCTCTCTTATTATGATCTGGGAGTCGACAAAGACTTGAGTCCCTAGGGGCTTGAGGTTTCTCTTTATCCCTTAGGTTACGATAAGATTATTTTTTCATTCTCATCTCCTTTACTAAGAGTTTGCATTGAGTCCATACTCTTGCTAAAGTGGGGCTTAATGTATTATCTTAAAATGGAAGCACTTCCATGATAAGAGAGTTTAGCCCTCTGAGTGAGTGGTCTAGGGTCATTTTAAGCACCTTGATTGGGTCTTTGCATGTACTTGGCTTTTCTCCCTATTCTGCTTCCTTCTGCACCCATTTTCCACTTCCTATCTACATTTCCTAGCATTCTAGGTTGGGGTCCTGAGGTTTTTGACCTCAAGGTCAAAGTTGACCTTGAGGGTAAAAGTTGACCTTGACTCTGACCTAGGTCAGGGTCAACCTCAACTCTAACCTAGGGTAGAGTCGACCTCGTCCTTGACCCCCAGTTCAAATTTCAAGTTTTCTTATTTTTGGGTATCGAGTTTCGAAAAGATTCTTTTCCCACCTCTAGGTCAGCCATTTCAGCTTTCAGAATGGTAAATTCTTAAATTTCATTTAATATGAGTCCATTTCTATGGGTTAATTTTAATTGGGATTTAATTCCCCAATGTCGGCCTTCTCTAGAGGTTTGTGCCCTAGTTCACTATAAAAGGAGGCCTTCCTCTCTCATTTTCATATCTCATCTTCAAACAATTTTATGAGCAAGCTCTCAAGTGCAAGCAAGTGAATTCAAGCATTCAAGTGTTCAATCATTCATCCATCAAGGAGATCCATTGTCAGCCATTGAAGGATTCAATCTCTTTGGAGCCCCCTTGAAGATCCATTCTTCTACATTCATCCAAGCCTCCTCATATGCAAAGATCTATTCAAGATTGGTGTTGAAAACCAAATTCCATTAATTTGAGACATCCTACATCCATTGAATCATCCCTACTTGTGGATTTGAGGATTCAAATCCTCTACAAGGACTTCAACATAAGCAAGGTGAATTGTTTCATTTGCTTTGTTTATGCACATTATATTTCAATTCAATTTCAAGTTTAATTTCTAAATTGGGGTTTGACCAAGGAAAACCCCCCATACAAACAACAAAACCCCCTTTTTCTTGCAGGTGCAGGTGCAGAACTTCAAATCTGAGACTGGATTTGGATACCTTTTCGGCAAACTTCCAAGATCTATGAACAAAATCAAAGTCGACCTTCAGAATAAGAATGTAGTCTTTGACCTTTTATGAGTGTCAAAGACTACCTACTGTCGGAAAGATAAAAGTTTTATGGGTTTTCTTCATCTCATCATTTCCAGTCCGAAACAGGTTGCAGAATTACTCGAAAGTACACACAAACATCGGAAATTGGCATTTTCTAGATTTTCCCTATTTTGAGGTTAGTATTTGCATTTCAATTATTTCAAATTTCAAGCACAAGTCCATTATAGGGAAATATAAGGTCTTCTTCCTTTTTCATATTCTCCATAGATTGATTTGATTGTGCATTAACCTTTTGGTTGATCAATTTGGATCTCTCCCATGGGAATTTGGATTTAGAAGTGGATCTCATATTTCCCCCATATATACATCCAATAGAGGTGATTCCATTTTACTTCTATTCAAAAATATTAGATCTAATCAAAATACTATAAAAATTATATGATGATAATCTTGACTCTAAGCTCTACAGAAGGATATTTTTATATTTTCTGAAAAAATATCATTAAAAAGAGTAAAAACATTATTTTTGTGAAAAAAAAGTATTTCTTTGGTAATTGAGTCCAAATTGTTATATAAAACATGCATTTAATAAACATTTCCAATTTGAAAAGTTGAAGCACTTATCTAACTTAGCTAGAATGAATCTAGCTAGACCATATATTTGATGGAAATTAATTTTTAGTTATAAATACTCAAATTCAGTTGTGTTGATAAGTTAGTCTGAAACGTGACACAACTTTGTTTAAATTTAATATGCGATATTTAAGGAAAAGATATGAGACAATAAATATAGTACATTTATTTCAAACATTGTGATTTATGTGGAAAAATCTTATAGAAGAAAACAAACTAACAAAATGATAATAATAATTGTATTCACATGAAACAACATCAAACATAATAATTTTTTCTTATAGAATGTATCAATGTACCTACAACAACATGCAACCTCACAATCATGGCTTAAAACATATTGTAATTCCGTAATCAACCTACCTTTTTCCTATCAATAGAATCATATTAGTAGTTAGATATAAACATTGAACCAACCTTATAAAATTACAACTATGTCAATCATCTAAGCATACCATGGAATTAGGATATCACATGTTATACTTAGCATGTCTTCTCATCAATAATTTCCCCATATAACACAATAAGTCAAAGGATATTGATCAACTTTACATAAAATACATACATGCCTTCTTGAACTATAGCCAAGCGGTACCTAGTGGTTGAAGTAGTGGAGAAAAGTTGTTATTTTATTTCTACTTGTGATAACCCTAAATATTTTGTAAAAATCTTGAATTCTCTTAGATGACATTGGATGTGCTTTAACAATGTTACATATGCCCTTACATATTTGTACATACTCCGACAACTACTTACACCAAGATGTAGTAGTGTCATTGGAGAGGAGTGTGTCCCTCTTTTAGTCAAAATGGAACATTGAAATCAACATTTCAAAGAGAATTTTTACTTTCTATCACTCATAGAAATAAAACTATTAAAAATTTGACAATCGCGTGAATTGGTGATTTTATAAGTGTTTGTGTGTAGATTCTAAATTATTAAAAAAATACATAATATGTCAATTTTCTCAGTAAGATTTTGTAACTTTTTCTTTATAGTTGCATTTTCAAATGTTAATATTTATTCCATATAACAAAAAAAATCTAGAAAAAATAAAGATAAATTATAAATTCCTAAACATAGACCAATGTAAAATCCAAGATCTAGATTAGATATAAAAATGAAACCCAACAAACCAAATTGAGATAAAAATTGACCATTCAATAAGTTGGAGATGAAAAGTACATATAGGAAGATTGATTTGGTCAAATTAAAAGTCAAACCCAACACTCTATGAGTGGTGGTGAGCTACCTCCCACTAAGCTAGGATGAGGTGTCAAAATGGAATCGACACCTCTCCAATCATCTCCTAAATGGTGAAAACTTGTGTGAACTAATGGAAGATTGTTGAGAATGTCATAATTTGGATTTGGGTGTGCTGAAATTAATGTTTTGTTATTGATGTCAACATACTTTTTTTTGTCTCAAATAGTGTGTTTATGATGTTTGGTACAGAGGATTTCGGTTGTTTGGGTGTTACGCTAAAGATTTTGATATGTGATGGTGAAGTATTGCTTAAATATTTTGATATTCGTCATGTTAAGTATTTTGATTACTTGATTTGGAAGGACTAGATGACTCCCTACCTGATATGCATGGGAACATGAGATGAATACTAGTGGGTCATTGAGAATCCTTATACCATTTTGAGTGACCTAACAAATACTATTGCAGATGAGAAGAAATTCAAGGATAATATGTTAACAAGAGAAGCAGTGAGCAGTGCCTTATCAAATTTAGAATACTCTAACATATATGAATTGAGGACTATACTTGAGGTATGGAAAAAATTAGAAACTATTTATGAAGGTGATACTTATGTCAAGAAAGCTAAGTTGCAAGGACTAAAAACTAAATATTAAGACATGAAAATGATTGAAGGAGAGACTGCCTCAGTTTATTTGAAAAGAGTGAATGGTATGGTCTATGAAATCAGATGTGCTAGAGGAACCTTGACAGATTATGAATTTGTTGACAAGATTCTAAGATCTAAATACATGCATGTTACAGTGAGAAGGTTGTTTCTATTTAAGAATTGAGAAACATAAGACCAAAGAGAAGCTTTGTTTCGAAGACTTTGAACCTATGAGATGACTACACTTAGTAAGGAACTTTTGAAGGTTGAAACAACATTCAAAGAAAATGTGACCAAGTATGACCAAGGAGAAAGCTCTACAAAGATTAAATTAAAACACTATGCTAAAGATTGGGAAGAGATCATGGAAGAAGAAAGGAAGATTGATGAATTTGAAGCCTTTATTACAAGAAGACTACCTAAGGGATCCAGTAAGTATGAAGGAAGATTACCTTTGAAATTTTTTAATTTTAATAAGATTGGTCATATTACATTTAGATGTATGAACAAGATTTACAAGGATACTAGAGATAAATCTAAGAAATATCATTCTTAGGATCATAAAATATTTTATGTTGCTGAACAAGGTGTGACTGATGATGAGTCTATTGCTATTGATGAAGAAATTTCATTTATTTCTATTAAAGATGAAAATCATAATGAAGAAAAATTATTAGTTTTAAGAGGTGTTAAAAGAGATGAATGAGTTATTGATAGTGGATTCTCACATCATATGATATGTGGTAAAGATAAATTTGTGAAGCTTGAAGACTATTATGGAGGTGTTGTTATATTTGGTAACAATGTTCCTTGCTTGATTAAAGGAAAATGATCTATTACTCTTGATGGTAAAAATAGTACTTATGATGTCTTGTATGTTGAAGGTTTAAGTCATAACTTGTTGAGTGTTGGACAACTATTCGATAAAAGTTACAAATTGGAATTTATGGATGGAATTTGCAAAATAATTGGAAGTATAGGAAATCTTATTACATTAGGTAAATAAAAAAATGGTAATCTATTTCATTTGAGAATTGTTAAGAATAAATGTTCGGATGCTAATATTGATGATAGTTGGTTATGGAATAGAAGACCTTTCCATGTGAACTTTGATAATATGGCGAAGATTAGCACTACTCATGCTATGAAATATTTTTCTAAACTAATAAAGCCTAAAAATATGTGAAAAGAATGTTGTATTTAGTGCATATTGATCTATGTGGTCCTACCAAGATAAGAAATTACTTTGGTGATAGATGCTTAATGCTATTTATTGGTGACTATTAAAGGATGATGTGGGTGATATTTTTGAAAGAGAAATCAGAAGTTTTTCAAAAATTTCAGATTTTTAAGATACTGGTGGAGATAGAATTCAGAAGAAGATTGAAATTCCTGAGATCAGATAGAGGTGGAGAGTTTATATCTAATAAGTTTTATGCATTTTGTGAAGAACATGGTATAAAGAGAAAAACTTCTACACCCCAAACCCCACAGAAAAATAGCATAGTTGAGGGAAGGAATGTGACTATCCTAGACATAGCTAGGACTATGATGATTGAAGGAAAAGTACCATGGATCTACTACAGAGAAGCAGTGTGAAGAACAATATATACTTTGATTTGGCTACAAATTAAGCAGGGAACTGGTAAGACTCCTTATGAACTTTGGTATGGTCAATTCTTACAGTAAAATATTTTAGCATTTTTGGAAGTAAATGCAACATTAAGAGAGATGAAGAAACTGGAAAGTTTGATCCTATAAGTGATGAAGGGATATTTCTTGGTTATTCTACAAAGAGAAAGGCATAAAAATGTTATAAATATAGACAAAAGAAGATTGTTGAAAGTGAAAATTTTAGAGTTCATGAGAACGAGAAGAAATAAAAAAGGAATCGCATGTATGATATGACTGAAGATAAAAATCAGATTGTGGCAATGCAAAATAAAATTTAGGATGGATCAAAAGAACATGGGGAAATGGAAGGAAATGAAGTGGATGTTGTGTGGTCAAAATGTGACACTTCTATAAACCATTATACTTGATAGAATCTATGAGAGAGGAGATCTCAAGAGGTGGCTTATAGCTTCATATCTATGATGTGTAAGAATATAAGTATTATGCATAGTGGATCTCAAATGAACCTCAATAAGAAACCCTTGCAAGATGCACCATAGAATGGAAGATTCAAAATGATAATGAAAGAACGAGAGATCTAAATGAAATCCAAGATCTAAACTAGAATGAAAATGAAAGAACAAGAAAGAAAAGATAATCTAATAAGATTACAATACCTCATATTTAAGCTATGTGATTTAAGCTAAATGCAATAAGAAATTGCAAGTAAACTAGAATGCTCTTAAGAATGCAAGTAAAAAAAATGATAGCATAATAATAGAATGAATGAGTGATTATCTAGACTAGGGATTGATTAGCTGAGAATGAGGAGAGAGTAACCTTTTAAAGAGAAATGGACAGTGAAGATTAAGAGGCAAAATCAAATGGATGAGAATGGTTAGGTAGAAATGAGTGGTAAGGATTAAGAGGCAAAAGAGATTCCACTCATGTGAAGACAAAAGTGTTTTTCTCTCTTTCTTTTAAATTAAGAAATTCCTTTTTCAAGTGCACACATAGGATAAAGTGGATTTATTTAATTAAAAGTGGACATGTTCTTTTAATCAAATAAAGCTTAGGATAAAGTGGTCAATGTTAAAATGATGATTTGATCAAGAGATAAGATTGATTGAGGATAAGATAAAGTCTAGAATTTAAATGTTTAATGTGGAGTGGAGGTCAAGGTTTACTAGACCATTTTTGGGTGATTACATTTTCCCGTCTTTGACTAATGTGTGAGCAATCTGGGAACACATTGAGTCAAAGAATGATGATGATGTCAAGATAACTAATAGAGATCTGACTCTGAACTTGATCGAATAGAGCACAAAGAGATAGCTAATCTTGAACTTGATGGAACGAGAACTAGAAAAGGTAGATAAGATAGATCTAACTTTGAACTTGATCGAACGGAGCAAAAAAAAACATCTAATCTTGAACTTGATCGAGTGATAACTTTAAAGGATAGATAAGAGAATAGAATCAATTTGTCGCTTTAAGAGATAGATGACAGATTATTCGTACCCCCTCAAGATCAAAAATGAAATAAGGTAGAGGAGATGCAGAAATGAAATAAATTTGATCAAATTCAAGATAAGATAAGGTTCAAGATGATTGATTAAGCACATAAGACCAAGTTTGACCATCAAGTGATGGAAATTTGCCCCAATTTGAATAAGGTTGACCAGGAAGGTATAGTATTAGCATTAGGTCAAAACTAGAAGAAAGTATGATGAAATGATGATGGTAGAGGGGAAGATGGTGATTGCCTCAAAAGATCAAAGAAATAGCCTCAAAGGGTCATTCAACTACACATAGAAGGAAGAATTTTGAATCACATTTTTGACAATTAAGATGAAGAAATATTTTGATCTCGATCTCGAAAATGGATCAAGAACATGAAAATTAGGTAAGGGTGTAATTTTTGTGGAAATATGAGATTTTGAAAAATTAGGTCAAAACGTTATATAAGGGTAGATTAGATACGATGATATGATTAACAGGAAGAAGAAAAGGGAAATGGGAAAAAGATCAAAGAGGTGATAAAGACATGATCGATAAAGAAGAAAGGAAATAGGTGATCGAGTGCAGTTTGACTGATTGTCCAATAACGATGAAAGAGACTCTCTCCAAACTCAAAATGCAAACTATGAATGTACCTAAGAAATGAAAGCTACCATGAAAATGAAAAGTGTGATTTGTAAGGGTTAATAGATCCTTTTTAATATCATCAAGCCTTCTTAAGGGACATCACAAGATCATACAACCATCACTAGTGTGAACACAACTATGAAGATATGAATATGATCTATATCACATAAAATGTAGGAAACACATGTAATCATCAAGACATAAGTGTTGAAATGACCTAAACATAGTTTCCAAGTTAATGTTGCAAGATTATACCAGTATCAAGGCATTAGTGCCAAGATAACCATGAGTATGGTCTTGGATGATAAAACATGATGTAACAGTCAAGGATATAGCTCTAAATCTCCCGAGTGTCCAAGGGGTCAAAGAAAGAGACACCTAGGATCATCAAAGAGATACCAACAGGCAGAAATCAAAGAAAATATGTCCCATGCCCCCAGTCCTCTATTCCTAACATCACAAAGAAACTAAAGAGGGAACACTCAGTGAAAATAATTAGTCAGAAAACACACAATGAGAATAAATCATAACATGTCTCAGTCATTTTATTTTAATCGTGGTGTGAAAAGAAGAAACGATAATCAATGACTCACTAGGACTCATGCCTGTAAGTGAGAAATGTCACACAATCCTAGACTACAAACAAAGCATAAACTTAAGATAGCATATCTGATAAGTTTTAAGGAACAATCGATGTTAAAGGGGTAGTGTTGAGAAACACTATTTAGGGTGAGTCACAAAAAATACACCATCCAACATCAAAGGAGAGATATAGTTCATGACCCTTAGTCTGAGACAAAGACCAATTCCAAACCAAGGAGATAAGAAAATGGGAGTAAAAAAGAGTTTGAAGTGCAAAGAAACAAGCTGATAGATATAGGTGCTGAAAAAATAGTCATTGCTCCCCTTGAGATTCGCAACATGGCTTAACCGCCTCCTGTGTCTTCTATAAGTCTAGTGGTTGTATTGGGCATTAACAGGTTGATCTTTTAGTGCAACAGCAACCACTACTTGTAACAAGTGGTATCAGAGCTTGGTCATAGGTTTGAATCCCCTTGGGTAATGTTAAGGGGGAGAATGTTGAAAAAATAGTCAGCGCTCCCCTCAGGATTTGCAACATGGCTTAACTGCCTCCTGTGTCTTCTATAAGTCTAGTGGTTGTATCGGACATTAACAGGTCGATCTTTTCGTCCAACGACAGCCACTACTTGTAACAATAGGTGCATGAGTCTCAAGTAGCACCTATTTCTAGGTTTTCACCACTTGGAAGATTATTTATTTTTTCTACCAAGACACCTGTTTCCAGGTTTTCATCAAGGCACGATTTTTTCTCTTTCTGATTTTTTTAATTTTTCAATTTTTTCTTTTTTTGTATTTTTGTATTATTTATTTATTTTTATTGATGCATCAAAGCACCTGTTTGCCAGGTTTTCACTAAGATGATCACTTTTAAGGACTTTTTATGATTTTTATAATTTTTTAGGATCATATAATAATTTGTATTTTATTTTTTCAAGACATTAAGATATGTACAAAGCTCCTTAGCATCATGCATTGAACTTATTTAGATGAAGGATGTTGATAGGTTTAGGGAGTTGTTCTCCCTAAAGTATAGAAAGCTGATAAGCACTGGATCCAAAAGAAATAGTAATTATGTAGGGACCCAACCAATTTGGTTCAAATTTTCCTTTCTGTGTTTTGTTTAATTGATTCTTGGGATTCTCTCTTAAGACAATATCTTTAACCTGAAATTTTCTAGAATGAACCATTTTGTTGTAACTTTGTGACATCTTTGTCTGATATACTCTCATGTGGTCAAATGAAACTCTTCTGCACTCATCCAAAAGTTCTCTTGTATACACATGATTCTATAGTCATCATCAATGATGAGGCCTCTCAATGAAACCCTCAAGGAAGGTATCTAAACCTTAAGAGGCAAGAAAACTTTAGATCCATAAACAATTACAAAGTGTATAGCTCTAGTAGGTGTATGAATGCTAGTTCTCTAGGCCCAAAGTGTAGGATTAATCTACAAGTGTCAATCTCTTCATGTCTTGTTCACTATCCTATGTAAGAATTTCAGTAATGTTTTTCTTGAAGCTTCATCCTGGCCATTACCTTGAGGGTAGTAGATGAGGACTAGTGTTTTTGATCTTTAATTTCTTACATAACTATTTGAGTTCCTTATTTTTGAATTATCCTCCATTATCAGTAACTATGGAAGAAGGTATGTCATAGTGACAAATGATGTGATTGAGTATGAACAAGGACACTTGTTTTCCTATAGCAACTGAAAGAGGAATAGCCTCAACCTCTTTTGTGAAATATTATGTTGCAGTGATAATGAATTTGTGTCCACTAGACTAATTAGGATGAATTTGACCTACCAAATCAAAATCCCATTGTTGAAAAGGTCAATGTGTAATAGAAGGGATAAGTTCCCTACCTGGAACATGAATCAAGTTCCCATGTAGCTGACATTTCTTGCAGGACTTGGCATAGTATACAATATCTATTTTCATAGTAGGCCAATAGTAACCATCCCTTATTAGTTTCTGAGCTAACACAAGACCATCAAAGTGAGACCCACATACACCATCATGGACTTCATCTAATGCACATTCAAACTCATCTTTCTCTAAGCACCTAAGAAGTATTCTATCTAAACCCTTCCTAAACAAGTTACCGGAGATGATGGTATAACATGAAGCATTATGAGTGAGCTATCATTTCTCATTGTGGGTTAATTTGTCAGGAATGATTTGGTCACATAGGTAGGAGTACATTTTGCTATAGCAAGAGGAATCATGACCAATTATAGTGAAAATCACATGGTTATCAAGATATTCATAGGTAGGATAGTGTAGTTCTTCCGCCATGAATTGAAATTTAGATTCATGTTCTTCCAGCTATAAGATAGAAGCCAAGGTGGCCATAGCATCAACTACCCTATTTTCAGCCCTAGGAATCTTCTGAAATGTGACAAAAGAGAAGTATCTTTTTAGGTCATTAATCATCTTTTTGTAAGGGATCAATTTCTCATCTTTTTTTTATAGTCATTATTAGTCTAATTGATGACAAGCTGGGAGTCTCCAAAAATATGTAGCTTAGCAATCCTCCATTCAATATCCAACTTGATTCCATTTGTCAAATCCTCATACTTTGCTATGTTTTCTGTACAAGGAAACAACAATTTATATGAGTTTGGGATAGTATATCCATGAGGTGTGATAAACAGAATTCTAGCTCCAACACCATTCTGCATGTGAGATCGATCAAAGAACATTTTCCAATTGCTCTCAGTCACATATATGATAGATGCATTAGGAAAGTCAATTTGCATAGGAGTATCATCAATTATAGGATATTCAACTAATTTATTAGCAATTTCCTATCCTTTTATAGCCTTACAATCAACGTACTCAATGTAAAATTTAGAAAGAATTATCATCCACTTAGTCGGTCAACCATTAAGTGTAGCTTTATTTAGCATGTATTACAAAGGATCATTTTTTGTGATAATTTGTGTAGTGTGTACAAGCATGTAATGTATGAGTAATTAAGATGCAAACACCATGGAAAGGAAATATTTCTCAATATTATTGTAATTTATCTCATAGGGAACCAATATCCTACTGATATAGTATATAGCTCTTTCTTTCCCATGATCATCTTATTGTGCTAGTAATGCCCCCAAGGATGTGGTTGTAGCTAAGATGTACAAAATCAAAGGTTTTTATAGGATAAGAGGCATTAATATTGGACATTTAGCCAAGTATTATTTGATCTATTGAAGAGTCATTTCACATTCTTCATTCCATGCACATGTAGCTCCGTTGTGTAGATTTTTTTTAAAAGGTTGATGTCTGTTAGCAAGTTGAGATATGTACCTCCTGATAGACTGAAGATTTCCTTTTAGACTCCTTATTTGACTTATGTTCCTAGGAGGTGGCATTTCCATTATAGATTGGACCTTCTCAGGGTCAACCTTGATTACTTTTTCTTGAAATGATATATCCAAGTAGTTTTCCTGAGGTGGTGCCAAAAGAATACTTCTTGGGATTCAATCTGAGTTGAAATTGTTCCATCTTGTCTAATATTAACCTCAAACCTTTAATATGTGTATTTCTATTTTTAGACTTATCCAAGGTATCATCGACATAATCTTCCATGTTTTTATGCATCATGTCATGAAAGACGGTGATCATAGCTATTTGATAAGTAGCATCAACATGTTTAAGTCTAAATGGAATGATGTTCCAACAAAAGATTCTCAATGCACATGTGAAGGAAGTCTTCTCTTGATCTTTAGGAGCTATCTTAATATGATTATATCCTATGAAACCATCCATCAGATAATGCATTTCATAACCCATAGTCATATCCACTACCATGTCTATATTTGGGAGTGGGAAGTCATTCTTTGGGAAAGCTTTATTAAGATCTTAGAAGTTTGTGCATACACAAATGGACTTTTCATGTTTAGATATAGGCACAATGTTTGAAATCCATTCAACATAGTTAATAGCCCTTATGAATCTTGTACTCAAGAGTTTTTCTAGTTCTTCTTTGACTAGGAGAGCTATATGTGAATGCATTTTTTGCAACTTTTGTTTTACTAGCTTGATACTAGGAGCTATAGATAGATGATGCATAATAAGATTAGTGTCAAGACCTACCATTTCTGCATATGTCAAAGAAAAAATTATCTTCTTTTCTTTGAATAATTTAGTGAATTGTTTTTTTTCATCTACTAACAGAGATTGAGCTACATGTATAAGTTGAGATGCTTCAATTGTTCCCAGAATTATAGCTTTTATGGGTTCTATCAAGATTGAAAATATTTCCTAAAATTAACTATGTAGACTACCAAGTACCTCATCTTGGGGTGCCTGAAAGAGATTTTCACCCTCAAATGCATCTTTTTTTTTTACTTTTTTTGGTTCTGACACCGCCACTAAGTGGTTTTCACCATCAGAACACCTTTTTTTTTTTGTGACTAAGGTACTTGATATCTATCTCATTCATATTTGTTTCTGATTCACTAGTGGAAGAAACCATAGGTTCAATTGCATTAAGGTAGTAGGAAATTTCATAGTCATTCTAGAAGGAAGGTAATGTAGGTTGTTGCTTTTGTTGTGACCAATCAATAAGCTCAAGGTACGTGAGTGAGTGGGAAGGGACAGTTTCCAAAGTATTGATATGGGGGGAATAATCTCCAAGGATAAGATATTTAGAGCTTATAAATTCTCCTTCAAAAGTTCCTAGATCAATTTGATTCCTAGCATAGTCAACTTGATCAATAAGAGTGGCATGTAAGTTTGACTCATAAAGCCTTGAGGGTGACTCATCTACCACCTAGGTTTGGTTTGCATAGGTATGAACCACATCTATCCCTAATTCCATTGACTCTACTAAGAGAGAATCCCATTCATATTCTTTTGATTCAACATTTCTATCTCTCTGTAGTAGTCATGCCATGTTCTTGCGGATACGCTTATTGGAAACTACAATATAAGCAATTCTTGTACTTTCATTGATGTCAAACCTTAATTTGTAAGACTATTGCTATTTAAGAAAGTACTATATCTATTTGAGTTTTGCTAAGGGGATAGGCAAGGTTGGTAACAAAAACACCTAAGGAAAGATTGACTTATCTTGATACTTCAATGAGTACTTGATTATGTGGCACAATAATAAGATAATGTATTGTTTATCTTAGTAAGAATGAAGACTACACTAGTAGGGTTGACCGAGCATAAGTGAAGAAATCTAGTTTAAATCGAGTGTTGTTTGTGTCGACGGAGCTAGTGAATGCTGAGTAAAAACAGTGTTGACTGAACACCAGTTAGTTGATGAGGAAGACAATGTTAGCCTAGGGAATAATTTATCTGGTGACAGAGCTTTCTAGAGAAGACAAAGAAGTTGGACACAGTATTGAATGAGAGTCATTATTTTGCATTTGTTGAAGAATTCGGATTTCTAGCTAACATCATTGAATTCTTGAATTATGTAAAACTTGTTGACTTTATTTATTGATTGTATGAAAGCATTTAATGCAGTGTAAAACATTTTATTGTAAATCTTTAAGAGATTCAAGATATTTCAAAGATAAGCTGAAGAACATAATGTAGGATGGATTCAATGAATCTGACCTAACCCTAAGATCTACGAAGGAGATTAAGCAGAAAAAGATGTATTGACCTAATAGAGGTAGTATTAAGGAAACCTAAGAGAGAAGTTGAATGTGGAAATGGAAAGAAGTGAATGTTGGAAGTATTGTTATTGATTGTCTAAGAAGAAAAGGCTGAAGCAGAAGTGTTGTGATTGCTTGAAGGGTTCCGATCAGATCAGTGATTGAGATGGAAACGGTTCACAGTTAGTAAGCCAACATATGTGTATAGAATTGGCTCTGATATTAGCAAAGTGAGTTGTATGTTTCTCAGATCAATATTACTACTACTTTCTAACCATTGTAATAGTCAAAATCCTTTTAACAGAGGTTGACCTAACAATCATAGGTATAAATCCTTTGAAAAAGGTTGCATTCTAATGGAGTGTATGTAAGTCCTATAACAAGGGGCACTTTTAACAGAGTGGTTGAAATCCTTTAATCGAGTCACACCTAACAGTGTGTTTGTAACCTTTGACAGGGTTGGCTTTTCACCGAGCTCACTTCAGAAGAGTGAACATAATAGTAACATGTTACAAAGTGGTTTTTCCCAAATTGGGTTTCCACTATGAATCCTGGTGTTAATACTTGTGTGAATGTTTTAGTTTGAACATTTCTATGTTTTACAAGTTAGATGCTATTGGATAAGTGGACTGCACTATTATATGTTTCCGTTATGCAATCAGTAATGAACGAGTAGGTGTTGGTTATTAGATCTGATTTGTTGAAGAGTTTGAAATATTATTTTATACATCTGGACCTAAGAACAACTGATTCGCCCCCCCCCCCTCTCTGTTGTTCTAAATCATATTAACAATTGGTATCAGAGTTGTTGGTGCTTACAGAGAACAAGTTTGAAGGTACTTGAAGAAAATGATCAAGATGTATAAGAAGGAGGTACCTAAGCTGAATAAGGAAAACTTTCCTGCATGGAAAAGTTTCATGAAGCTGCATCTGGCCGATATTGGTGATTCTGCTAAGTATTGTAAAGGATAAAATATGGATGGGGTCCTAGAACAATGGTTTCCACATAAAAGAGACCCTAAAGCCAATATTTTACACTTACATGAAATTTTATTGATATAGAAAGTAAATGTAGATGACTAATATTGAAATTAAGAAATAAAGGTACTTAGCTCTGAAAAATAATTAGCTGAAAACCCTGTCAAACGATCTCAAAAATAGTTGATTCTCGCTTTTTCCAACCGAATTGCGAGATCTACAAAACCCAAAAATATTTCCTCAAGATGGCTCAGCTCGAGTTTGACCCTCATAAAAGGTCAAATACCACATTCTTTATTTGAAGTCCGATTTGAATTCTATTTGCAGATCCCAGAAGTGTGGTGAAAAGGGTATCCAAATCTACTCTCAAATCCAAAATTTTGCACCTGTACCTACAAGAAAAATGGTTTTGTTGTTTTTTTTGGGGATTTTCCTTGGTCAAACCCTGGTTTGGAATCAACCTTAATATTGAAATTGAATTGGAGAATGCTAGCAAGTAGTAGAAGTAGATCTAAAAATGAAGCTATGCAATTCACTAGATATGCAATTATATTTGAAATGTAAACAAGTATATTGATATGAAAGCTTGAATGAAAAAATAAATGTAAATCAAACCTCCATGATTGTAAGCTTGGAATCCACCTTGATAGAAGAATGTTGAAGATGAACAAAGGATCTTGAAGGAAGATCACACAATTATGATGGCTAGATCTAAGGTTTGAATGATAAATCTTGAATGCTTAAACCAAATCCCTTCAATAGCTTGAATGCTTGAATCCTTGATCTTCAATGGAGAACTTGGATGAAGAAGAAGACTTGAATGCTTGATGATCTTGAGAGCTTGAGAGCTTGATTGAGAAAACTTGATGTGAAAATGAGAGAGGAAGGCCTCCTTTTATAGTGATCTAGGGCACACTCCTCTGGATGGGCCACCTTGGAGAATTAAATCCTAATTAGGTCCTCACCTTTAGAAAATATACCTAGATTAAATGCAATTAAAGGATTTACCATCCCAAAACCCGAAATGGCGAACCCGGAGGTGGGAAAATAAATTTCCTGAAAGCCCGAAGCCCAGAAATTAAAGATCTTGAAAATTTGGAGAAAGGGGTCAATGTCGAGGTTGACCCTGACCTAGTTAGGGTCAACCTAAGACCTTGACCTAGTCAGGGTCAAGGTTGACTTTGACCCAAAAATGTCACCCTTGACCCAAAAATGTCACCATTGACCCAAAAATGTCACCTTTGACCCAAAATGTCACCTTTGACCCAAAATGTCACCTTTGACCAAAAAATGTCACCTTTGACCCAAAATGTCACCTTTGACCCAAAAGTCAAGAATCTTAGAATTTTAGTTCAAGATGCCAGAATCTTGCAGAAAAGAAGTGGAAAATGAGGAAAAAGCCAGATCAAAGTTGGGGACCCATTCAAGGTGCTTGACATGATCCCAAAACACTTACTCAGAGGGCTAAACACTCTTAACATGGAAGTGCTTCCATTTTAAGATGATACATTAAGCCCCCACTTTAGCAAGAGTATGGACTCGATGCAAACTCTTGGTAAAGGAGAAGAAAGAGGAGATCCAAGTGGATTCACAAAGAGATACAATAGCACTTAGCTAAGGGCACAAGCCCCCAGACTAAGGATTCTAACTCAACATACATGCATGAGGGTGTGGAAAGAGAAAACCAAAAGAACATAGGTTAGTACTAAATAACCCAAATCAATTAGCATAAGAAACCTCACTAAGAAATATTTCTCATACTAATATCATATTTGGAAAGCTATCATAAAAGCATAAATGATTACATAAGAAAAACAAGAGCAACACTATAAATAACATAGCTTCATAATCCTGTCCTACTAACATGAAAGCAGAAAAGAGAGAAAGGAGAAAGTGATTACCTCGCCCAGTAAGATGCCCACCTTACTGTGAGTCACCCTGGAGAGAGAGCCCAACAGGTTCACCCATAAACTGTGCTTGCAATTGTAATGTGTCTTCTGATAGCTTCTGGAATACCCATAGATCCACCTTCTTGTATCACTATGAATATGAAATGCATGTCTCCTCAGGATTTAGCAACTTATGTGTGTTACCTTTGGAATATTTAGCATATAGGTCCATGTCTTTTCAGGATTTAGCAACTTATGTGCGTTACCTTCCAAGATTTAGCATATTGAAAATTGAAAAATTCATCTCTTCAGGATTTAGCAACTTATGTGCATTACCTTCTGAGATTTAGCATGCTGCAAAACAAAAGGTTAGAACATAATATAGAATGAGGGAGGCCGTATATATGCCCCCCTCCTTAATATGGCAAAAACATACTATTTTGACATGTTAAGGAAAGAAAGGAACAAGGATAAAGCCCTCTTCAACATCAAGACAATATCCTTAGACAGCACCTAGTCCAAGCCAAGAAGGTCATGGCTCCTATGCGGCCATGGAAGGGATGAATGCAAAGAGATATCATGCAAGAAGTGAAAAAGTAACCCTTGTGAGGGATAGCACACTGTTCAGTTTCCAAGGTGACAGACATATCAACCATGGAAACCCAATGTCAAACAATGAAAGAGGTTGTGATCAAGGACAAAGATCCTTAATGCAAACCAAAATGTTCATGTATAATTGGATATCACATAATAGATAGATACTTCTTAACCAAGAAAAGAGGTGAATCCCGAAAAGATAGAAAAGAAGGAGATGACATCCTTGCCCCCCAAGTGTAGGAACAAGGATGGAAGGGGACCTATTATATTGCTCGCAAGACAACGCAAGATAATGAGCCCCCAATTATTAGGCTACCATTGTTTACATAATGTGGAGCTCCATAAAAGGAACATAAATGTTATTTAGAGAAAATAGGATTGAAATACAACTCATTGTCACATGATATATAAATAACCTTACTATCAATGAGCTGCCTAATCTTATAATGTAAAGCATGACATTCATTAGTAGAGTGATCATGAAATCTATGATATAAACAAAAAGGAAGAGTCTTTAAGTGTGGACTATGTTTTTTTTTGCGTTTAGGTCTAGTAATCATCTTAGCATGAAGGAGTTTAGGCAAAAGAACATCTTGGTCAAATTCCTTCACAGTTTCATCATGTTACGAAGTGTTATCGGAGATGTTGTTAACATTGATTTGTTGTCAAGGATTAAATCCCAATCCATAAGAATGCTCATGCCCCCCAATGTGTAAGGGAATTTGAATTCCCTATTTATGTTTACCACATCCTTGACTATGGAATCCTTGTTTAACTAGGAAATGATAACCAAGACCATAACAAGAAGCCATATCAGAAGAAGTCAATGGAACTTCAGTAGTCACTACATCATCCTTAGTAGGTTTGATAGGTTCATTGTGGGTGGAAGCAGTGACAAAGTTATTACAAAGGGTTTTAGAAGTAAAAACTCATTGTTCAAACTCTCTTTGTTTCTTCATAAAATCAAGATCTTTAACATTATACTCTCCAATAAAGGTAGGATTAAAATCCAAGGATCCCCAATCATCACCAGGAAGAGCATTAGAGGAAGAAGGATTGCTATTAGAAATAGGAGTAGTGTAAGTTTGAATATTAAGACAAGGATTAGGCGCATCATCCACATGAAGCGTATACATCCCATTGTTATGTATAAAGTTGACTTTACAGTGAAGGGTGGAAGGAATGGCATGCATCTCATGCAACCAAGGTCTACCCAAAAGAAGGTTATAATTGAGAGGTCCATGCATAACATGAATAGGTGTATTCAGGATGACCGGTCCTACTTTGATAGGTAAGGTAATGATGCCTAAAGTGTTCTTAGCAATGTTATCAAAGCCATGAATAGGAACATTGTTAGGTTGAATAGTTGAGAGATCGACATTAATTACTTTGAGCATGTCCATGCTACAAACATTAAGCCCAAATCCATTATCAATCAAGGTCCTATGAATGATACTTTTATTGATAGTAACAGCAACCATAAGAGCATCATACTAATTTTGAACTTCTTTAGAAGGTAAATCCTTTTGAGTAAAAATAATGTCAAGAGGACCCGGGGTAGCATGCATGCATTATAAGAAGTTATTGATCTTCTCTTGATTAGGAGGTGGAGTGGGAAGAGTTGCTAGAGATTTTTTCAAGGCTTCATGGTAGGTAGGTGAAGTTTGAAGAAGCTCCCATAATGAAATCTTGGCAAGAGTATTTTTCAATTGAGTTATCAAATCATACTCCTTGCTAGGAAGATGAGGTGGAGGAGGAAGAATAGGTTGAGAAGGTGGCAAAGAAGTAGAAACCACCAGATTAGGTTGAGGGTTATTCCTTGTATGATATGTGTGAGCTATAGAATCTTGATTATTGAAGGACTCCATAGGTTTACCTTTGACAATAATGTGAGGACAACCTTTGATAGTCAACAAGGGTTTAGGATAAACCATTTTAGTTGTCTCAACACTAAAAATAGATTCAGAAGAAGGAAGAAAAGAGGACATCCTAGGGAGATGAGGGAAGATCTTGATTCTCCATAGGATCGTCACTAAAAGGGAGAGCATTAAGGGAATTCATATCATTCTCCACTAATGCCTCATCACTATAAGGAATCTCAAATGGAGGTAAAACATCTATAATATCATATTCTTTCACTAAAATGTTTGCATAAGGGGAGTGTGTTTTAGGAAAAGAGTTTTCATCATGTAATAAATCACCCTCTTGTATCAAGGCTTCTTCCTAAGGAGGGGATAAATCAATGTCTTTATCCAAGGGTTCATTCCAAAAGGTAGAGTCATTCACAATGGCTTCATGAGGAAGAGAGTAATCAATATCCAAATCTAAAAGTTCATCCAAAATAGGAGGATTATCATCCCTATCCATAAGGCATTTGAAAAACACTTGAAACAACTTATGCATCATGATAATGAATAAAGAAATGCATATAAAATAGATCTATCTAAATGCATTCAAATGAAATGTTTTTGTATTTTTGAAGAAATTTTGCAATTTTTTTTTTTTGTTTTTGAAATGTAAATGCAAGAGCATAAAATAAATCTAATCTTAAGGCAAGAAAACAAATGATCTTATACCAAAAAGAAAGAGAGTAAGTATGTCGAGTTCACCAAAATGTAAAGGATAAAATATGGATGGGGTCCTAGAACAATGGTTTTCACATAAAAGAGACCCCAAAGCCAATATTTTACACTTACATGAAATTGTATTCATATAGAAAGTAAATGTAGATGACTAATATTGAAATTAAGAAATAAAGGTACTTACCTCCGAAAAATAATCGACTGAAAACCCTGTCAAACAATCTCAAAAATAGTTGATTCCCGCAATTCTAAACCGAAACTACGAGATCTACAAAACCTAGAAATACTTCCTCAAGATGGCTCAGCTCAGGTTTGACCCTCATAAAAGGTCAAATACCACATTCTTTATTTGAAGTCTAATTCAAATTCTGTTCGCAAATCTTGGAAGTTCGGCGAAAAGGGTATCCAAATCTACTCTCAGATCCAAAATTCCACACATGTACCTGCAAGAAAAATGGTTTGTTTGTTTTTTTTGTTTTTTTTTTTGGGGGGGGGGGGGTGGTTTGCCTTGGTCAAACCCCGATTTGGAATCAACCTTAATATTGAAATTGAAATGGAGAATGCTAGCAAGTAGTAGAAGTAGATCTAACAATGAAGCTATGCAATTCACTAGATATGCAATTTTATTTGAAATGTAAACAAGTATATTGATATGAAATCTTGAACACAACAATAAATGTAAATCAAACCTCCATGATTGTATGCTTGGAATCCACCTTGATAGAAGAATGTTGAAGATGAACAAAGGATCTTGAAGGAAGATCACACCATTATGATGGCTAGATCTAGGGTTTGAATGATAAATCTTGAATGCTTAAACCAAATCCCTTCAATAGCTTGAATGCTTGAATCCTTGATCTTCAATGGAGAACTTGGATGAAGAAGAAGACTTGAATGCTTGCTTGAATGGAATGATTGATGATCTTGAGAGCTTGAGAGCTTGATTGAGAAAATTTGATGTGAAAATGAGAGAGGAAGGCCTCCTTTTAAGTGATCTAGGGCACACTCCTCTAGATGGGCCACTTGGAGAATTAAATCCTAATTAGGTCCTCACCTTTAGAAAATATACCTAGATTAAATGCAATTAAAGGATTTACCATCCTGAAACCCAAAATGGTGAACTTGGAGGCGGGAAAATAAATTTCCCGAAAGCCCGAAGCCTGGAAATTAAAGATCTTAAAAATTTGGAGAAAGGGGTCAATGTCAAGGTTGACCCTAACCTAGTCAAGGTCAACCTAAGACCTTGACCTAGTCAGGGTCAAGGTTGACTTTGACTGAAAAATGTCACCCTTGACCCAAAAATGTCACCCTTGACCCAAAAATGTCACCTTTGACCCAAAAATGTCACCTTTGACCCAAAAATGTCACCTTTGACCCAAAATGTCACCTTTGACCCAAAAGTCAAGAATCTTAGAATTTCAGTTCAGGATGCTAGAATCTTGCAGAAAAGAAGTGGAAAATGAGGAAAAAGCCAGATCAAAGCCGGGGACCCATTCAAGGTGCTTGACATGATCCCAAAACACCTACTCGGAGGGCTAAACACTCTTAACATGGAAGTTCTTCCATTTTAAGATGATACAAGTATTACATTGAACATGACTATGTCACACCTGCTGCACCTCTAACTACTGAGGAAATGAAAGGTAAACAAGAGCACAACCAAGCAATGTTGGAGATTGTGTCTACCCTAAGTTTTCCAGAATTTAAAGACATTAAAGACTGTAGTACCACAAAGCAAATGTGTGACACCCTTGCAAGCATTTATGGCAATGATGTGAATGTGTTGAGAGCCTAAGAGGTAAATTTGATGAAATGAGAATGAAAGAAGGTGAGAATATTGCACAATATTGTGCTAGAATAAAAGAAGTTGTGAATGCTATTAGAGGAGAAAATGGAAATATTGAGGATGAAACTGTTTAAGGAAAACTATTGAGAGCTCTACGTCCTATCTATGAAATCAAAATTTCTACAATCAAGGAATCTAGATGTAACTCTCCTAATTCCCTTACTTTAGAAAGTTTGGTCAGCAAGCTTACTACTTTTGAACTGTCTAACTATGATAACTTCAATGTTGGTAGTATTGAATCTACTTTTAAGTCTCAGATGATTTTGAATAAGTCAAAGAAGTAAAAAGAAAGATGCATCAGTGAAAGTGAAAGTGAAAGTGATAGTGACAGTGGCACATCTGATGAAGAACTTGAGGATCTAGAAGATCTTATGGCTAGAACACTGAAAAGGGGAAAAGGAAGGTGCAAAGGTAAACTCCCTATTATATGTTTTTCATGTAATAAAGTTGGTCATATAGATGCTAGATGTCCTGACAGGGATAATAAAGATGAAGAAAGAGACAAAAAGCAAAAAGACAAAAGAGAAGATAGAGGTTACTGAAGATACAAATACTACAAAGGGAAAGATAAGAAATCCTACTACATTACTGAAGAAGAGACTGACACTGATAATGATGATTTTGAAATTGAAGTTGTCTATGTTGCAATGAAAGATGAACTTGATGAGGATGAGAAAACTGCATTAATATCTTATGTGAACAAAAATGATAAATGGATTATTGACAGTGGTTGTTCACATCATATGACTGGAGATAAGAGTAAGTTTGATACCTTAAACCATTATAAAGGTAGGAGTGTAAAGTTTAGAAATGATGCACCATGTCCTGTTAGAGGAAAAGGATTGATTAAGTTGACTAATAAGATCTCTTGTGAAAATGCTTATTGGGTTGAGGGTCTTAATTATAATCTATTGAGTGTTGCACAGATTAATAACACTGGCTACCGAGTGGAATTTCATCACAGGAAGGCCAAAATATTTGATGCCATAGGTGAATTGATTGGAAGTGGAGAATAGACAAGAGGCAATTTGTTCTATCTAGACCTATCTGAAGAAACATGTATGATTGCACAACTCAATGATATCTGGTTATGGCATAAGTGGCTATGTCATGTTAACTTTGATAATATGGTAGAAATTAGCAAGAAAAAGAAAGTGAGAGGTCTACCTAGATTGAAGAAACCTGAAAATATAATGTGCAAAGAATGTTAGTTGGGTAAGATGACTAAGTCTAGTTTCAAGAGCAAAACCTTTACTTCAAAGAATGTCTTAGATTTGGTTCATATTGACCTTTGTGGACCGATGGGTGTACAAAGTTATTATGGTGCTAGATATTTTATCATATTTTTTGATGATTATACCAGAATGATGCATGTAATGTTCTTAAAAGAAAAATATGATGCTTTTCAATTTTTTAAGTGGTATGTGGCTAAGGTTGAAAAAGAGACAGGTAAAAATCTGAAGTTTCTGAGATCTGACCAAGGTGGAGAATTCACATCAAATGAGTTCAATCTATTTTGCAATGATAGAGGGATCAAAAGATAGATGTTTGTACCTAGAACTCCTCCATAGGCTGATATAGCAGAGAGAAGGAACAAATCTATCTTGGACTCTGCACAGACATTAATGATTGAAAAGAATATTGCACAGAAGTATTGGAAAGAAGTTGTAACTACAGCTGTTTATACTCTTAACCGAGTACAGATCAAAAAAGGTACAAATCTAACACCTTATGAATTATGGCATGGGTATGCACCAAATGTAAAATACTTTAGAATCTTTGGAAGTAAGTGCCACATATTGAAGGATAGTAGGAATGGAAAATTTGATGCTAAAAGCGATGAGGGTATATTCCTAGGCTATTCCACAAAAAGTAAAGCTTATAAGTGTCTAAATTCTAACACTAATAAACTTGTGGAAAGTGTAAATGTCAAAATTGATGAGTATGCAGAGAAAAATGAAGGTGATAGTAATAGGGTACCAAAAGATTATAGATCTTTTATGTATATAGAGGAAGAAGAGGCAAGTGACAGACCTCCACCTAATGTTGAGTCTTAGGTAAGCAATGTCAAGCATTAGGATAACATTGCCGAGAGAGAAGAAGAACGTGTCGAGCGACAGGAAGAAGCTATTGAGTATCAGGAAGAGGTTGTCGAGCATTTAGAAGCTGAATCTAACAATCTGGTTGGGGAACCTGATGAACTGATGCAGGAGCATCTTAGGTGTAAGAGAAATCTTGCATCACCCAAAAATATTTCTGGTTTTGTTTTCAATAAGGGCTATCTTGTGCAAAGTTTCTATTTATGGAAACTTGCTATTTTTAGTAAGTTGGTCATTCGATCTCAAAATGTTCCAATTTCTTCCCTGGAGGTTCATTTTGGTCATATCAGCCTACCAATAAAGTTTTACTGACAGATCAAGTCTAGCTTTATAGATATTGAAGATTTTTGGTATTGGCAACAGGGTACAAAAACTTTGAACTCAGTTTTGAAGGCTTTAGAGGCCCCGAATGAGGTCAAAAATTTGGGTGACAAGCACTTGTGCAAGTTAGGCCTGTAGAGTGCTTCGTGGCCTTTCCGGAATGGGGTCATAATAGTCAATCAGGTCAACTGGCAATGACTTATGGTCTTCGAAAGTTGGGTCACCTAAAATGGCGAAAAATGATTTTCCTTCAAAAATTTTGTTTGGGTTTCAAAAGCTATTTTGAGCTGAATTTGATGTAATAAATTGTAAAACAAAATAATTCTAAGTTTGGTCGGCCTTGTTGGCTAAAATTCTGGAACCTTCCCAGGCAGTGGAAAATTGCCTATATAAGGAAGGTTGTAGTGTTGTCTTAGGCAGTTCGAGATAGTTCTGGGTAGTAGATCTAGGTATTGTTTCGAGGCTTTGTCCTACAAAATATTGTAAGGGAATGCCCATGTGGCTTTGCATATTGTAATTTTGAAAGTTTGTAATTCCACATTTGTGGAGATAATAAGAAGCCCATTTTCTATTCTTGCATATTGTTATTGTTTCTATGTTTCTGTTATGTGTTTGTGGTATTAAGGGGAGCACCCTTCATCATGAGCCGAATGAAAGAAGAGAAAAACTTGTTCTAGCACAATATGTAAGGAGACATCACAAACCTGAACACGTTATTGGAGATAGAGATATCAGAATTTAGACAAGAAGCAAGGTAAGAGATCCAACATGTTTACTATGTGAATATGAGCCTAAGACAACAAAGGAAGCATTAGAAAATGAAGACTGGATAGAAGCAATGAATGAAGAGATTGACCAGATAGAGAAGACTGATACTTGGACTCTGATGCCAAGACCAGAAGATAAGAATGTCATTGGGACAAAGTGGGTATTTCATAATAAGCTGAATGAACATGGTCAAATGACAAGAAATAAGGCCATGCTGGTATACAAAGGCTATGCACAAGAAGAAGGAATAGATTATGGGGAAACATTTTCCCCTGTAGCAAGATTGGAAGGAGTCAGAGCTCTGCTTGCATATGCTACCTATAAAAGTTTCAAGGTATACCAAATGGATGTCAAGTCTACATTTTAAATGGTATATTGGAAGAAGTGTATATTGAACAACCAGAAGGATTTGTTAATCCAAACAGAAGACACATGGTTTACAAATTGAATAAAGCACTATATGGATTAAAGCAAGCTCCCAGAGCATGGTATGAGAGATTGCACAACTACCTAATACAAATTGGATTCTCAAGGAAAAATGACACAAGCAATCTATACATGAAAGATGAAGAAGGTAAAGGAATCCTGTTAGCCAAAATCTTTGTAGATGATATTATATTTGGTGGAGAAGATGCCTTGTGTAAGAAATTTTCAAATGAAATGCAAACTGAATTTGAAATGAGTATGTTTGGAGAGATCAAATTTTTTGTCGGTTTGCAAGTATATCAGATGGAGAAAAGAATCTTCATCACCTAGTCTAAATATTTTCATGAGATACTAAAAACCTTTGGTATGGAAGACTCAAGGCTAGTAAGTACTCCCATGGCTACTGGACAAAAGTTGTCTAAGAATGATGATGTTGTAGAAGTTAACCAGACTTTGTATAGATCTATGATCAAAAAGCTACAGTATGTTGTACATAGCAGACCAGATATTGCATTAGTTGTTGGGATTGTGGCAAGATTTTTTGCCAATCCTAAGGAAACTTACATGATGGCAGTTAAAAGAATCATGAGATACTTGAAAGGAACTATTGACTATGGATTGTACTACAAGAAGCATTACAAATTTGAACTAAGAGTGTATACAGATGTTGATTGGCCAAGAAATGTAGATGACAAAAAGAGTACTAGTGGTGGAGCTTTCTTTCTTGGCCAGAGATTAGTTTCCTGGACAAGCAAGAAACAAAATTGCATTTCCCAATCTATTGCTGAAGCTGAGTATGTGGCTGCAGCTGTCAATTGTTCAAATTTGATATGGATAAAGCAATTGTTGGTAGGCATGAAAGAAGAAATCACTTAACCAGCTTTCATCTTCTATGACAACACAAGTGCTATCAACATCTCTAAAAACCCAGTGATGCACACTAAAACTAAACACATTGCCATTAAGTATCACTAGTTGAGAGAACTGGTACAAGATAAAGAGGTCTACATGGACTATGTGAATACCAAGGAACAAATAATAGATATATTCACTAAAGCTTTACCTAAAGAAGCTCATGAATACCTAAGAAGTCAATTAGGGGTCCTTCCCCTAACTAAGGCTTCCTAGTCAAGCTAGGAGCACTACATCAAGTATGCTGCAAAGAACATATAACATATTGATGCAGAAAAAGGTCACACTTTAGGAGCAGCCTAGAGTTGTGAAGAGCACAAGTCAAAATAAGTCATAAGCAAGATGATAGAGGGATAAATATTCTACTGAACTGAAAGGATGATATCTACATCAACAATATGTATGTTTTTGTTGTTGCTTTGGCATTTTTTATCAAAGAAGGAGATAATGATAGATGAATACACAGAATGAGAAGATCAAGATAGTGAGAGAAATATAGTGGATGGTCATGCATGGCTAATAAATTCTATATCAGAATGAAGCTAAGGATATTATACATTTCTCTGATAAATAGATAAGTTTTGGATTGGTTGGTAATTCATGTGATATTCATATGGTGTTTCCATCAATGCCAAAGAGGGAGATTGTTGGAAACTACAATTGAAGCAATTGTTGTATTGTCATTGATGTCAAACCTTAATTGGTAAGACTAGTGCTATTTAAGAAATTACTATATCTATTTGAGTGTTGCTAAGGGGATAGGAAAGGTTGGTAACAACAGCACCTAAGGAAAGGTTGAGTTATCTTGATACTTTAATTAGTACTTGATTATGTGGCACAATGATAAGACAATGTATTGTTTAACTTAGTAAAAATGAAGACTAAACTAGTAGGCTTGACCGAGCATAGCTTAAGAAATCTAGTTTAAGTCGAGTGTTGTTTGTGTCAACCGAGCTAGTGAATGCTGAGTAAAATCAATGTTGACTGAACACCAGTTAATTGTCGAGGAAGATAGTGTTAGTTGAGGGAACAGTTTATGTGGTGACTAAGCTTTCTAGAGAAGACTGAGAAGTTGGACACAATATTGACTGAGAGTCAGTATTTTGCATTTGTTGAAGAATTTGAATTTCTAGCCAACATCATTGAATTCTTGAATTATGTAAAATGTGTTGACTTTATTTATTGATTGTATGAAAGCATTTAATGCACTGTAAAACATTTTATTGTAAATCTTTAAGAGATTTGAGATATTTCAAAGATAAGCTGAAGAACATAATGTAGGATGGATTCAATTGTAAGGAAACTCAGGTGCGGAAATAGCTTCCTACGCTAATCTCTATAGGAGAGTATTGTGCAAAATTCTTTTAAATCCTTACAATTTCAGATTCGTTAACTACTTTAACAAAGATATTGCAACCACATACCATACATACAGAAAAATAGAGAATGACACAATGATATACCCTGGGGAAACCTTTCAGTAAAAACCCTAGCACTCCAAAACCTACACAATGTATTGATCAAAACTATTACAGCTTACAATACACTTGCAATGCAAGTTCTTTTAGAAGATTTCTAAACCCTTGAAGACAAATCACGAAAGCATAAAACATTCCAACAATACACTCGCATCATATCTCTTCCCAACCCTAAAAAATCTTATATCATGCACTTCATGATTGGGGAAGAGTGTACAGTACTCAACTTTTTCAGTTGCCACATGTCTTCACCTGTCATTGAATCTTCCTGAAATAGCTCTTATGTGTCATAGGAATCCATCATAACCATTTTAGCCATGATCTCCTTACACACAATTCAAGATGCTGACACATCAACATTATTTGCAAGAAATACATTTTACAAAACAAATAATAAGAATAGGAATTATCCAAGGTTGAGACACCTTATTCCTAACATTAATGAATCTAACCTAACCCTAAGATCTACAAAGGAGATTAAGTGGAAAAAGATGTATTGACCTAATAGAGGTAGTATTAAGGAAACCTAAGAGAGAAGTTGAATGTGGAAACAGAAAGAAGTGAATGGTGGAAGTATTGTTATTGACTATCTAAGCAGAAAAGGCTGAAGGAGAAGTGTTGTGATTGCTTGAAGGGTTCCGAGTAGATCAATGATGGACATGGAAAAGGTTCATAGTTAGTAAGCCAACATATGTGTATGGAATTGGATCTGATATTTGCAAAGTGAGTTGTATGTTTCTCAGATCAATATTACTGCTACTTTCTAACCATTGTAATAGTCAAAATCCTTTTAATAGGGGTTGACCTAACAGTCATAGGTATAATTCTTTGAACAAGGTTGCATTCTAATGGAGTGTATGTAAGTCCTATAACAAGGTGGACTTTTAATAGAGTGGTTGAAATCCTTTAACCAGGTCACACCTGACAGTGTGTTTGTAACCTTTGACAGGGTTGGCTTTTCACCGAGCTCACTTCAGAAGAGTGAACATAATAGTAACATGTTACAAAGTGGTTTTTCCTAAATTGGGTTTCCACTATAAATCCTGGTGTTAATACTTGTTTGAATGTTTTAGTTTGAACATTTCTATGTTTTACAAGTTAGATGCTATTGGATAAGTGGACTGCACTGTTATATGTTTCTGTTATGCAATCAGTAATGACTGAGTAGGTGTTGGTTATTAGATCTGATTTGTTGAAGAGTTTGAAAGATTTTTTTATACATCTAAACCTAAGAACAATTGATTCACCCCCCTCTCTCTATTGTTCTAAATCATATCAAAAAGGCTCTCTATTAGGATCTTCAACTTCTGATTCTCCATTATAGAGGGATGTAGAAGCTTCATCATTATGTTCAAGTGGGGATCCTTCCTCATTCCAAAGAATAGTAGTAGAAGGAACAAAGTTGTCCTCATTTTGATCAAAGATAGGAGTAGACAAAGTTTCTTCTTCAGATTCACTATTTTTAGGAGACGGGTCAAAAATTAGTCATGCATTGGAAAATCCCAGTCTAGTCTTATCCTTAAAATTTCTCCCATTAGTGTGAATCATAGGCCCAGCAAGATCATCTTTCTTCTCACTTAAAGGACCATGACCGAGATAACCCATTTTAGCTAGGAATTCATATTCTTTACCATATTTTTAGGAGATACTATAGCAGTAAGCACAACTTCTTCAGGTTCTTATCCTTTATAGATCCAGTCTCTAACATCTTGGTCTTATCTTTCATCTTCTAAAGGAACTGAGGATTTAACAAAAGTACCATAGCATGTCATGGAAGAAGATGAAGTATTTTTACCTTATGAAGGTTTTCCATAAGAGCAAGGGGAGATTGGAAGTCTAGTAATAGAGTCGATTCGGTATTCGCCTAATCCAAGCTTCAACATTTTCAATTTTTTCTCACAATCAGCAAGAGTAGTCCTATTTTCATTGGCAACCATGTTGTGTGGTACCAAGGACATAGTAGTAAGTGCATTAATAGACATGGAATTATCTCCTAGAATATAGATCTCACTCCCATTAAAAGAGAATTGTATGCACTAGTTATAAGTAGAGGGAGCTTCTTGCATGTCATGAATCTAAGATCTCCATAGAAAGGGGGATATCAAGGACTTGGAACACCACCTCTTTTTCAATTAGACCAATTAGAATGGGTAACACAATAAATCCTTTAGAGGACCTCTCAAATTTTTCATAAGCCTTGATAGTGATCTTGTTCCTAGAAGCAATAGTGAATTCTGATAATTCTAGCTTCTTAATTACACTAAAAGAACAAATATTCAACCCAACACCATTTTCTATCAGCACACGCTTGACTAAAGTTCAATAGATTTGAATCTCAATGTGAAAGGAAAGGTTATGTGGATGGCTTAAGGATTTTTCATCTTCCTCTAAAAAGGATAGGTAATGTGGAATGGAAATAAGGTTAACTATAGTTTGGAATTAATCAACATCAATGTTATTAGGGACACTAGCTATCTGTAAAGATTTTTCAAGATCTCCCTATGTGTAGGTGATAGTTCTAGCAGGTTCAATATTTAAATTTGGGCTAGAGTTCATTGGATTTGGTCTACTAGACTATATCTAGACTTAACATAAGTAGAGGTTACTTTCTTGGGATTCCCCCTAAGCATGACTTTTGCTTGACTTCTAGTAATAGCACAAATACTTTCCCTAGATGAAGGAGGGTTGACAGCTCTAAGCATTATCATGTGGCTAGACTCATTAGGAGGTTAGGGTTGCGTGGAAGAACTAGCACCTCTCAAGTTGACCTTGGGTGCCTCGTTCATATCTAAATCATAGTCAAGTCTATTATCTCTCACCATGTTAACACTTTCATCCATTGGATCAAGCATGTTGATACCATTGTCATTGTTTGTGTAAGTATAATTGATCTTATCTCCTTCATCTTTTTTGCATATTGATTCCTCTCCTTTATCATACTTAGGGACTGGCTCCTTAAAATATTTTGTTAGAAAGTAAAGATCCCCAAGATAACTAAGAGGGGGGGGGGGGTGAATTAGTTATCAGATAATTTATCCATTCAACTACTTTAAACAATGTAATCAATGCACTAATTAACCATAGAAAGATAATCATACACAATTGCACAATAACACAAGATATGTTGACTAGGGAACCTCTTGAAAAGAGTAAACCCCGGTGGGAATGATGCCCACAAAATGATGCACTAATATGAAAGTTCCTTGTTAGAGGATGGACCCTGTTAGGAGTCTTATGAAATACATTTAGTACATATAAATCCCTGTTAGGAGATTTTGAATCCCTATTAAAAGATTCTAACCCGGTTAAGAGTTTATGGAAGATAGAAGGACCCACTGCCCAAATAGCTTCAAGGCAAGATCTTTGAACCCACTTTCCAAAAGATCTTAGAATTATTCAATAGAATAATATGAAATATATTACCTCCTTCACACTGTGCCAAAACCACACTCTCTGCTACACAAGATCACAATTCCAGATCTCTGTACTCACAAGCCTTCCTTCATCACTGAATTAGCTCTTTTCTTTACTTCATGCATATATTCACATCTCAATCTTCATAGTACACATTACAACAAGGAAAAAATTCCTTCTTGTATCTAAAACTCAAATAATTACAAATGAGTCGGTCCTCAATTACAAAATAATAAATTCTACACGCTACACACAGAATTCACATAAAACTGTCGGCTTCCAGATACTGTAACTTTCTCCAAACATATCCTCCAAGTTTGCGCTATGAACCACATCATCATTAATGAGTCTCCAACATCCCTTTAATTGCACAAAATCATATTCCATCCCAGCTAAGAGATATCCTCCGATTTTTGAACATCGCTTCACAGAAACATTGTCTAAACACTGTTTTCACCAAAATGCTCATAACTCTCACAAATGAATGAATTTATTTTTGCATTGTTAACCATAGGTTAATAACACACCAAAGAACATACCATCAGCTGTGCAAAATCCAATCTACAATACAACATGTGTGCAAAACAAAAATGTACCTGCTTTCCTGCTAATATCCAGAATATCACTGTGTTGACATCAATGACAATCCAAGTCATGAATGCAACAACAACTGCTACAGAATGATTGCCAAAATACTTTGCATTCATTCCTAAAAATCTCCCCCATTGGCATTGATGGCAACATAGATGAAAAACATCCAATGTTCCAAAAATCCAATACTGCAACATCACTGCAAAATATCAAATTAAATCTTGCTTCATTTTCCTATTCAGCTCTCTCATACAATCCACAATGTTTTTCATGTATATCTCTCCCCCATTGACATCAATGACAGAAGTTCCATCACTAAGTCAACAACAACTTAATGTCAAAAGACACTTTTCAGAAAAATATAATAACAAGAGTCGTCATGACTCAGCTCATAAACTCCCCCATAGAGGAAGTTCCAACATCCAATCCAGAAGAAAGATAGGGCTCATATACCACTGGACGAATGCAATCATCTGCATCAATTCTCAAAAATAGGTTGGGGCATAACCCCAAGCATACCTCTCAGATACACAAATGCATCCTTAGGTAAAGGCTTTGTAAATATATTTTCTATCTGCTCCTTTGTACTTATGTACTCCAATCTTACTTCTTTTTCTGCAACTTTCTCTCTTACAACATGATACTTGATCTCAATATGTTTAGTCTTAGAATGTAAAACAGGATTTTTTGACATACTCACTGTACTGGTGTTATCACAATGTATAACAACAGGCTCATCAAACTTTATTCTAATATCCTTCAACATCTGCTTCATCCAAATAATCTGATTACAATTATTTGCTGCTGCAACATATTCTGCTTCTACTGTGCTTTGTGAAGTACAATTCTACTTCTTACTTAGCCAAGAGACCAATTTTCCTCCAAGAAAAAAGGCTCCACCACTGGTGCTTTTCTTGTCATCAACACTGCCTCCCCAATCTACATCAGTATAGGCACATAAAGTAAAATCATCAGAATTCTCATACCATAATCCATAATCCATTGTTCCTTTCAGATATCTCAGTATCCTCTTTACTACTATATAATGTGATTCTCTAGGTTCTGCTTGAAATCTTGCTACAATCCCCACTGAATGTGCTATATCAGGTCTTGTATGTGTCAAGTACTGCAATCCTCCAATCATAGATCTGTACTTTTTCTGCTCAACTACTGGTGTCTCATCTTTGCTAGATAACTTATGTCCGGTTACCATAGGTGTTCCAACAGGTTTAGAATCTTCCATTCCAAATATTTTCAATAAGTCATTCAAATACTTAGTCTGACTTACAAATATACCTTCCTTGCTTTGTGTTATCTTTAATCCCAAAAAATATTTCATTTCTCCAATCATGCTCATCTCAAATTCAGTCTTCATTTCATCTACAAATTTGTCACTGGCTTCATCTTCTTCCAAAGATAATATCATCAACAAATATAACTATAACCAAAAAACCATTCTCAATCTCTTTTTTGTATAAGTTACTATCTATTGTTCCTTTTATAAATCCCAATTTCAATAAATACTTATCCAATCTTGCATACCAGGTTCTAGGTGCTTGTTTTAATCCATATAAAGCTTTCTTTAACTTACATACCATATCTCCTTCTTGTGTCAAAGGAAAACCCTCAGGCTGCTCAATGTAGACTTCTTCTTCCAATTCACCATTCAAAAATGTTGACTTCACATCCATCTGATACACTCTGAATTTCTTGTAAGTTGCATATGCTAGAAACATTCTCATTACTTCAAGTCTGGCCACAGGTGCAAAAGTTTCTTCATAGTCAATTCCTTCTTGTTGTGAATATCATTTACATACCAATCTTGCTTTGTTTCTTATCACTTCTCCTTGTTCATTCATCTTGTTTCTGAATACCCACTTTGTTCCAATCACATTCTTGTCTTCAGGTCTAGGGACCAATTCCCATGTCTTGTTTTTTTCAATCTTCTCTAGTTCTTCTTTCATAGCATTAATCCAATGTTCATCTTCACAAGCTTCATTAGTAGTCTTAGGTTCAATTTGAGAAATAAAAAATAAATGTACCTTATTTTGAGTCAAAACTCCTCTATCTAAACTTCCAATAACTTGCTCAGCAGGGTGATGTCTTGAAGTATACCTGTTAGGTGTCATAGTTACTGATCTTGTTCCGACTGCAGATTCTTCTCTGCTTTCTTCTCTATTTTCTTCTCTATTTTCTTCAGTATGACTTTCATTCAACAAATCACTGTTAGTTTCAAAAAATAATTCTACATTTTCAATGTTAGGCTGAGGTTGTGCTTCTCCATCAGATTCATAATCAAGCATTCTTTCCTAAATTTTAAACTTCTCATCAACTTTTACATTTGCACTTTCAACAATAGTCTTAGTTCTTTTGTTATAACATCTATATGCTTTGCTTTTTAAAGAATATCCAAGAAATATTCCTTCATCACTTCTAGGATCAAACTTTCCTATATCATCATCTCTCTTTATATAACATTTACTTCCAAAAATTCTAAAATACTTAACTGAGGGTGTATGTCCAAACCATAATTCATAAGGTGTCTTGTTTGTATCTGCTCTGATTTGTACTCTGTTCATAGTGTATACTGTTGTGTTCACTGCTTCTCTCCAAAAATTCTTAGCCAAATCATTTTCAAACAACATAGCTCTTGTTGCTTCAGTTATTGACCTGTTCCTTCTTTCTGCAATACCATTTTGTTCTGGTGTTCTAGGGGCTGAAAGTTGTCTCTTAATACCATTCATTTCACAAAAGGTGTTAAACTCTATAGATGTAAATTCACCACCTCTATCAGATCTTAGACACTTAATCTTCATTCCAGATTCATTCTCAATTTTCCTTTTCATGATCTTAAATTTATCAAATGCTTCAGATTTTTCTTTCAAAAATGCAATCCACATCATTCTTGTAAAATCATCAACAAGATTCATAAAATACCTTTCTCCATAGAATCCTCTAGTCCTAGTAGGACCACTCAAGTCTATATGAACAATCTCCAGCTTCTCTGTCGATGTGAGCTTCGTGTTGGGAAATGAACTCCTTTTCTACTTTGCCATCATACATTCTTTGCAAATCATGTTAGTAGGTTTCATAATTCTAGGTAAATCTCTTACCGCAAGTGTAGTGCTCACCTTGACAATATTATCAAAGTTTATATGACAAAACCTTTTATGCCATAACCAGCTGTCATCAATCCTAGTTTTCAAACATGTCATCTCAGTGGGATTCAACTGAAATACATTACCTCTGGTTCTGGATCCTTTTCCAATCAGATTTCCATCTTTATCTTTTATCACACAAGTTTTCTCAGAAAACCAAACTTGATAACCCTTATCAGCCAATTGTCCAACACTTAGTAGATTATGTCTCAATCCATCAACAAAGTAAACATCATCAATGTTAGTCTTTCCATCAAGAGTAATAGATCCTATACCCTTAATCAAACAGGGTGCATTTTTACCAACCCTAACAATTCCTCCATCATAATTATCTAACTTAACAAACTTTCTTTTATCTCCAGTCATATGATGTGAACAACCACAGTCTATAATCCAATCAGATTTCTTTTCAACTTGTGAAACTAATGCTTTTTCTTCCCTTTTATCAGATTCAGAACTTTCTTCTCTAATTGCTACAAATCCTATTTCCTCAAAGTTATCATTATCACTGTCACTTAAATGTTTTTCAATTCCTGCTTCAAGATCTTCATCATTTGCATAATAACATTCTTTAGATCTCCTAGGTTTAAAGTTGCTTCTATACTTCTTAACTCTTTTAGGACATTTAGATGCAAAATGACCATATTCTTGACAAGTCCAACATTTAAAGATTTTCTTACCATCTGGTTCTCTTTTTACAAGTAATGCAATACCTTCTTCAATCTTCTTATCTTCCTCAGATCTGCTACTGTTGGCATAATCTCCATTCACACTAGTACTTCTTGTAGGTCTAATGTTAAGAGCACTGAATGATGTTTCCATTCTAGGTAGCTCTCCTAATAATCTCAAGTTCATCTCTGTTTCTAATCTTCCAAGAAGAGTCTCTCTTGAAAAGTTCAATGTACAAGGTATCATTTGTTCAATCATCTACGTTGTCTGCTTGAATACTGGTGTCAAAGTTCTCAGAATTTTCCATATCACTTCATTCTTTGTCTTATCACCTCCACAAGACTTTATTCCTGTTACAATCTCAGACATCCTACCAATATAGCTTCTAATAGATTCATCTTCCATCATTCTAATATCTTCAAATGCACAAATCCAATTATGTAATCTAGCCTTCTTTGCATGTTCATCACCTTCAAAAGTAGAATGTAAAGCTTTCCAAATTGCATGAGATGTTTTCAAACATCTTACCTGACTATATTCATTCTCTGGTACTATTGACAAAAGTGCTTCTCTTGCAAGTATGTTACACATGAATAGATCTAGTTCATCTTTAGTTCCTACCTCTAGATTGTCTTCCTCAATGATAGTCTTCTCATTCTTTGTAATCAACCAATAACTTGGTCCTAAACACAATAGATGTGTCTTCATCTTTTCTTTCCAACTATCAAAATTTACTCCATCAAACTTAGGGCTTTCTTTTCTGAAATTCACCGTGGATCTCCTTAAGTTGTTAAACTTTTCTTTCAAGGACCTATTGCTCTGATACCAATTGTTAGAAAGTAAAGATCCCCAAGATAACTGAGAGGGGGGGGTGAATCAGTTATCAGATAATTTATCCATTCAACTACTTTAAACAATGTAATCAATGTACTGATCAACCATAGAAGATAATCATACACAATTGCACAATAACACAAGATATGTTGACTAGGGAACCTCTTGAAAAGAGTAAACCCCAGTGGGAATGATGCCCACAAAATGACACACTAATATGAAAGTTCCTTGTTAGAGGATGGACCCTGTTAGAAGTCTTATGAAATACATTCAGTACATATAAATCCATGTTAGGAGATTTTGAATCCATGTTAAAAGATTCTAACCCGGTTAAGAGTTTATGGAAGACAGAAGGACCCACTGCCCAAATAGCTTCAAGGCAAGATCTCTGAACCCACTATCCAAAAGATCTTAGAATTATTCAATAGAATAATATGAAATATATTACCTCCTTCACACTATGCCAAAACCACACTCTCTGCTACACAAGATCACAATTCCAAATCTCTGTACTCACAAGTCTTCCCTCATCACTGAATTAGCTCTTTTCTTTACTTCATGCATATATTCGCATCTCAATCTTCATAGTACACATTAAAAAAAGGAAAACATTCCTTCTTATATACCAAACTCAAATAATTACAAATGAGTCGGTCCTCAATTACAAAATAATAAATTCTACACGCTAGACACAGAATTCACATAAAACTGTCAGCTTCCAGATACTGTAACTTTCTCCAAACATATCCTCGAAGTTTGCACTATGAACCACATCATCATTAATGAGTCTCCAACATCCCTTTAACTGCACAAAATTAGATTCCATCCCAACTAAGAGATATCCTCTGATTTCTGAACATCGCTTCATAGAAACACTGTCTAAACACCGCTTTCACCAAAATGCTCATAACTCTCACAAATGAATGAATTTCTTTTTGCACTACTAACCATAGGTTAATAACACACCAAAGAACATACCATCAACTGCACAAAATCCAATCTACAATACAACATGTGCACAAAACAAAACTGTACCTACTTTCCTGCTAATATCCAGAATATCATTGTGTTGACATCAATGACAATCCAAGTCATGAATGCAACAACAACTGCTACAAAATGACTGCCAAAATACTTTGCATTCATTCCTAACATCTTTTTGGTCATAATTATTGATAAGACCATCTACTCCAACTTTCCCATTTTCAATAAGATCTTGGATAACATGATTTAGCCTTATGCAGTGGTTAGTCTTATGTCCTTTGTTCTTATGATATTCACAATAATTATTAGCATTTCACCATTTGGGCTTTACCTTAGGTTCATAAGGCTTAACATATTTTGGCAATGTGATAATATTTTAGGAGAGAAATGTCTTAAGTATCACATCATATGAATCTCCAAAAGGTGTAAAATATCGCTTAGGTTTAGGTTCCTGTGGATGTCTAGCCTTGTTAGATTCATTAGACTTGGCAGCCTCTTGTTTTTGAGTTGTTAAGATAGCACTAGCCAAGTTGAAGATGGTCTCCTTAGGCTTGGATTCATCAACAACACCATCGTTAACCATATGCTTGTTCTTGTTCCAAGGCTTTCTTTTATATTTTTTGTATCCATTACTAGTGTTGGATTTATCTTTTCTCAAAGTGATCTCACCCTTTTTGACCAAGACATCTTCTATGTGAAAGGAACTTTCCATCATGTCATTAAAAGTGAAGAAGAATTTCTTTATAAGGTCACAACGCAATTCAGGAATAAGATTATTGACGAAGATGTCAATCTTTTCATTCTCAAAAAAATTTCCTAGATATCTTGAGTGCAACTTTCTCCATCTTTGCAATAATGTCACAAAGGGTTCACCTTGTCTTTTCCTGATATTGCATAGGTCAAGAATAGTAACTAGATATTGAATATTATAATAATATTGTTGTATAAATCATTGCAAAAGCTCATCAAAAGACTTAATTGGATGGGTAATATTTGTAAACCATTCCATTGCTTGGTCACTTAGATTCCTAGGAAAGAGTTGCATAAGATAACTATTATCATGCATGAAATCCATACTTAGGGCATAAAATTGTCTGACATGATCATGTGGATCTCCATTACCATCATATTTGTCATATTTAGGGATATCAATATCTCTTGGAAAAGGCATCATGTATAAATTCTTGTCAAAAGTTTTAGATAAATGAGAAGGGTGGTGAATTAGTTAGTTCCAGTTATCCTACAGTCCCAAATATCCCAGATGTATATATTCAATCTTTTCAAACAAATTATCAACTTGGTAAGCTATCAACAATAACTCTCTCTTCATCTACCGATTGACAGTCAATTCAATACTATGTTTACCGATCAGACTAAATATGCAATGTGTAAAGTAAAATAACAATCCAATCATAGAAAATACACATACAACATAGATTTTTAACATGGAAACCCTGCTAGGGGAAAAACCACCTGGGATGGTAACCCAAAATAATTCACTCTTTTGAAGTGTTCTCAGTTAGGAGCCAACCCTATAAAAGGTTACAAAACACATTGTAAGGTGTGACTTGGTTAGAGGATTTATAACTAACAGTTCTCCCTTGACAAGAATTCACTATGGGGTCAACAAGAAAACAATTAACAATTATTGAATGTCATATTAAAATACAAAAAGAATGTTAAGTCCACTCAGTTAAGAGATTTTTCTATAACAATGGTTAAACTGATATAGTAATGTTCTAATTCAAATACAACTAATATTTGCAGATTTTTAGATCTATACTAAGCTCAAAATACCTCCTCTAATCAATATTCAATTCAATCCTTCATATCCTCCAACTTGTTCAAGTCGGTGAATAATTCCCTATCACTTAGTAATGCCTGCAGTTTAGCCCGGTTATGTCTGTAACCAGTTTGATCAGTGGTGCATGAAAATAGTCCTTTCACATGAATTCTCTTGTAGTTTCAATAAGCTCTAGAATCAATAATGAATCTCGTGTCTCTTTAAATAGACTTCATAAACTATTTTATTGTCATCCATTATATTTTTCCTCTTAATCCTCATCATTCCTTTTTCTGCTTCAAGCTTTATCGATAGATGTGTGTATAACATGTTTCATCCTTCTCCATTCCATCATTCTTGAATTTTGTCAGCCGCTAGATCATCATAACAAACTTTATCTTTTACCTCAGAATCAAAAGTGATTGTCCATCTCATCAATTCAGTCAGTTGTTATAAACTTTATTTGTTTCTTTCACTCGGTCAATACAAAATATGTTGGTGATAACTAACTCGGTTATTACTATTGCTTGGTATACACAACATAGCTCGGTGTATACATAAATCTTCAATTATCAACCACATAAACTTGTTCAGTTTTGATCTTCAATACATAAAAAATTCATGTAATACAATCAAGTCAACAACATGATGCCATGGACTCATCAATAACTTACCCAATGTATACCTTAGCCATATCTTCCATATCCATCTCATCTGCATGTAGATATCTCATTCCTTTACCATTTTCCTTCTTCAGATGTTTGTAACTATCATGATAAATATAGTCAAAACTAGTTGACATCAATGACAATGCATTGACTAATTTAATTTCCTTATATATCACTTTAGTAGCTCGGTGATCTCTAATCATTGTCTCTCACTTGTCCATTCATTTCATTAAGATATTCAATCAGTTGTAGATCATCAATCTCTCGCTTTGGCATTGATGTCAACACAAATATGAAATATGCCATAGAATACAAAACATATGTACTAAAAATCTACAAATGAATGTTTTATCTTGGTAAGCTCTCCCTAGCTTGTTCATTTTATATGTTTAATCAATACACAATATTTCATCCAGACTCTCCCTGTGGATTTGATCTTTTTCTTCTCTGTGATGCTTCTCTTCCTTTCTAATTCTACTCTTCCATTGGATATGTATTTCATTGATTTATTCTCTCTCTTTGATAAAAATTACAAAAAGAATAAAAAAATTTGTAGTAGCCTAAATATTATCTCTTTTGTTCGGTTCAGATCAAGTACCTTCATGTACCAATATGCAGTGTTCTCTATTCCATCTTTCACAATTTTTACGAAGCCTAAAGTGTGAACAATTTTCATCAACATCATTTGATATTATAATAAAGTATAGGTTGATGCAACCTCCTGATCACCTTAGTGACTAATAGAAAGGGGATGGACCCCTAGTCTAGTCCTCAAGTACTCAAATGTATTCTTTGGTAAGGGTTTCGTAAATATGTCTGCAAGTTATTCTTTTGATTTCACAAACTCTAGTTTCACTTTCTTTTCTTGTACTTGTTCCCTCAAGTAGTGATGCTTAATAGATATGTTCTTTGTCTTTTCATCCATCACTAGATTCTTAGAAATATTTATAGCACTTGTGTTGTCATGATATATTATCACTGAATCAGTGATCTCTTCATTCATCCCTTCCAAAAGTTGTTTTATCTATGCAATTTTTGAACAATTAGCAACAACAACAACATATTCTGCTTTGGTAGTAGACTAAGAAATGCATGCTTATTTCTTTCTTATCCAAGTAAGTAGTCTTTCTCTCAAAAAGAATGCTCCACCGGTAGTGCTCTTTCAGTCATCAATGTTTCTAGCTCAATCTACATCGGTGTAAACTTGTAGTTCAAAATTTCCCTCTTTCTTGTACCGTAAACTATAATTCTCTATGTTTTTCAAGTCTGAATCCTCTTAACAGTAGTCATATGTAATTCCTTAGGATTAGTAGAAAATCTTTCTACAATCCCAACATCATGTGCAATATTTGGTCTACTATGCACAACATACATTAGTTTTCCAATCATTGACCTATATAGTGTTTGATTTACCTCGGTTGACTGATCATCCTTTGTCAATTTTCATCTTGTGACCATCAGTGTACCTACTGGTTTTGAATCTTCTATTCCAAAGGTCTTTAACACTTCTTTTATGTATTTTGATTGAGTAATGAATATCCATTCATTTTTTTGTAGAATTTGCAAACTAAGAAAGAATTTAATCTCTCCAAACATTGACATTTCAAATTCCTTTCGCATTTCATCAACAAATGATTTGCATAGATTATCATGTCCTCCAAATATGATATCATCAACAAAAATTTCAGCAATAAGAATCTTGTCATTAGTTTCTTCTTTCAAATATAAATTTCTATTATCACTTATTCTAAAAAATCCAACATTGATAAGATATGAGTGCAGTCTCTCATACCATGATCTCGGTGCTTATTTTAGTCCATACAGTGCTTTGTGCAACTTACATACCATGTTTTTTTGATTTGGATCAACAAAACCTTTAGGTTGTTCAATGTAAACCTCTTCCTCAAGTATCTGATTCAAAAATTAAGATTTAACATCCATTCGATATACTTTGAATCCTTTGTAGGTAGCATATGTAAGTAATATTCCAACTCCTTCAAGTCTTGCAATTGGTGCAAAAGTCTCACCATAATCAATACCTTCTTCTTGTGCATACCCTTTACATAAAAGTCTTGTTCTATTCCTTGTGACTTCACCATTTTCATTCAACTTGTTTCTGAATATCCATTTGGTTCCAATTACATTTTTATCACTTGGTCTTGGTACCAATGTCCATATTTTGTTCTTCAGTATTTGCTAAATTTCCTCATTTATTTATTTAATCCATTCATCATTCTCAAGTGCATCTCTAACATTTTTACGTTCAAATTCACAAACTAAACATTTATTTTGTCTTAACTTACTTTGTGTCATCATGCCATCTTTCTTATCACCACTAATCCGATTCTATGGATGGCGTCTCGTGACAAATTTTGCTAACACTTGTTCTCTTCTTTGTTCATGAGTCAGTGTATGATCAATATCTTCCTCGGTATCCTCTTCCTAATTCTCATTATATATAAGATGATTCTTAGTATCTTTATCCTATTTCTCGATAGCTTCAACCTATGTCTCAGGTAGACTATCAAGTTGCTCAATGAATGTATATCTATCATAGTCTTTTGGTTCCTTTTTTCTTTCTACATCATTTTTTTCAGAAAATTCATTAACTCTCACATTTTCACTTTCAATCATTTTTTTAGAAACCTTATTCAAACATTTGTTAGCTTTTTTCTTATTAGAATATCCTAAGAATATTCCTTCATCACCTTTAGAATCAAATTTTCCATTTCTATCATCTTTTAGAATGTAACATCTACTTCTAAATATTATGAAATAACTTACATTCGGTGTGTACCTATACCATAACTCATAAGGTTTCTTGTTTGAATCTTTCTTTAGTTGTACTCAGCTCATTGTGTATATAGCAGTGCTAACAGGTTCTCTCCAGTACATTTGTGCAACATCTTTTTCAATCATTAGTGTTCTAGCACAATCAACAATAGCTCTATTTCTCCTTTCAGTAATTCCATTTTCTTGTGGTGTTCTCGGTGCAGAAACATGTCTTTTAATTCCATGCTCATTACAAAAGTTAGTGAAATCATCAGAAATAAACTCACCACCTCTATCAAATCTTAAGCATTTTAACTCTTTTCTACTTTCTTTTTCCACTTTAGCTTTATACCATTTAAATGTTTTGAAGGCTTCATATTTCTCTTTCAAAAACATAACTGTCATCATCCTAGAGTAGTCATCAAAAAATAGAATTAAATATATGCCACCATAATAACTCTGAGTTCTCATCGGACCACATAAGTTGGTATGAACCAATTCCAAAATAGCTTTAGATAAATAGGTCTTTCTCTTGAAACTAGATTTTGACATTTTTCCCATTTGACATTGTTTGCACATGACATGGTCAGGTTTAGATAAGCTCGGTAAGACTCTAACTTTTTTTTCTTACTGATCTTAACCATGTTGTCAAAATTCACATGACACAACCTTTTGTGCCACAACCACACATCTTCAGTTCTAGCCATTAAACAAAAATTTTCAACATTGTCAAGATAGAACAGATTACCTTTTGATTGTTCACCAGTACTGACCAACTTTCCAGTTTCATCATATATTTTCACCTTTCTATTTTCAAATGAAACATGGTGACCTGAGTTATTTAGTTGTGCTACACCTAACAAGTTATAGTTAAGTCCCTTCACCCAATATGCATTCTCACATCTAATCTTATTATTTAACAAGATAGATCCTTTTCCCTTTACTAGACAAGGTGTATCATTTCCCATTTTAACAGATCCTCCATTATAATGCTCAAGGTATTCAATTTTTTCTTCATCACCAGTCATATGATGAGTATAGCCACTATGAATAATCCATGTATCATTCTTCCTAACTTTAGAAAGAAGTGTTGTTTCTACATACCTTTCTTCTTCTTCTTAATCTTCTTTCAAAGTTATGAATACCACCTTAATGTCTTCATCAGTGTCAGTGTCGGCGTCGGTGTCATCATCATCTTCAACAAGGTAACATACTTTCTTGCCTTTTTCTTTGTAGTCTTGGTTGCTTCTTTTTTCATACAATCAGTTGCCTCTTTGATCTCGATTATCTCTTCTATCATACTTTCTATCACCGGATGGTTCTTTGTCTTTTTCACCATCCTTTTGGTTAGGACACCTAGCTACAATGTGATTGATCTCTTTATAGTTAAAACATACCAAAGGTAATTTCCCTTTGTATCTTCCTTTACCTTTTTGCAGTCTCCTAGCCATTAATGCTTCAAGTTCATCAAGGTCATCCTCATCACTATCACTATCACTTTCATTTCTTATCATGTGTTTACTACTTGATTTTCCAATTTTCAAAGATGACATAAATGTAGACTCAAAATTTGGTACAATACTATTATCATAGTTATTCAACTCGAAAGTAGTCAATTTACCAATTAGGCTATCAGTTATAAGAACGTTACTCGGGGAAGATCTCATTTCATGAATTGCAGAGATTCTAATAGCATAGATTGGCAGAAAGGATCTACAAATTTTACTCACATCAATGTCTTCATTAATAACACCTCCTTCTCCTCAGATAGCATTGACAATCTCCTTGATTTGGTTAGTGTACTGTGAAATTTTCTCACCTTCTTTCATTTTCATATCATCAAAATTTCATCTAAGACTTCCAGCTCTTTCTCTTAACACATTTACATCTCCTCCGTGAACTAGTGCAAGTTTTTCCCACATTACTTTAGTATTAGTGCATGTCTTGATATCTTCAAATTATGCATCAGATAAGAAAACAAAAATCTCTATAATTGTCATCTTATGTTCATGTCTATCTCTCAACTAATCAATAGTTAAAAGTCCAATAGATGGTTGAATGTAAGCATTGTCCAGGTAAAATACTGTAGATTCTCCAATTCCAAATATGTGCAACCTTATTCTACTTTTCAATGTTGAGAAGTTATCTTTGTTCAGCTTTGGCACCTCTCTCTTATACATCTAGTGATCTTTAGCTTAAGTCCTTTAAACTTTCCTTCCAAGCAACCAATATTCTTTGATACCAATTGTTAGATAACTGAGAGGGGGGCTGAATCAGTTAGTTCCAGTTATCCTACAGTCCCAAATCTCTAAGATGTATATATTTAAACTTTTCAAACAAATTATTAAATTGGTAAGCTATCAACAATAAATTTATCTTCATCTACCAATTGACAATCAATTCAATATTGTGTTTACCAATCAGACTAAATATGCAATGTGTAAAATAAAATAACAATCCAATCAAATCAAATACACATAACACAAAGATTTTTAATGTGGAAACCCTGTTAGGGGAAAAACCACCTGGGACTGATAACCCAAAATAATTCACTCTTCTGAAGAGAGATTGGTTACGAGCCAACCCTAATAAAGGTTACAAAACACACTATAAGGTGTAACCTAGTTAGAGTATTTATCACTCAATTCTCCCTTGACTAGGATTCACTATGGGGCAACAAGAAAATAATTAACATTCATTCAATGTCATATTGAAATACAAAAAGAATGTTAAGTCCACTTGGTTAAGAGATTTTGTTGTAACAATGGTTAAACTGATACAGTAATGATCTATATCAAATACAACTAATATTTGCAGATTTTCAGATCTATACTAAGCTCAAAATACCTCCTCTCGTCAATATTCAATTAAATCCTTCATATCCTCCAACTTGTTCAACTCAGTGAATAATTCCCTATCACTCAGTAATGCCTGTAGTTGATCTCAGTTATTTCTGTAACCAGTTTGATCAGTGGTGCATGAAAATAGTCCTTTCATGTGAATTCTCCTGTAGTGTCAATAATCTCCAGACTCAATAATGAATCTCATGTCTCTTTAAATAGACTTCATAAACCATTTTCTTATCATCCATTATATTTTTCATCTTAATCTCCATCATTCCTTTTTCTGCTTCAAGCTTCCTCGACAGATGTGTCTATAACACATTTCATCCTTCTCCATTCGATCATTCTTGAATTTTGTCAACCATTAGATCATCATAACAAACTTTATCTTTTACCTCAGAATCAAAAGCAATTGTTCAGCTCATCAATTCAATCAGTTGTTATAAAATTTATTTGTTTCTTTCACTCAGTCAATATAGGATGTGTCGGTGATAACTAACTCAGTTATTAATGTTACTCAATATACACAACACTAGCTCATTGTATACAGAAATTTTCAATTACCGACCACATAAACTTGTTCAGTTCTGATCTTCAATACATAACCAATTTATGTAATACACTCAAGGCAACAACATGATGGCATAGACTCATCAATAAGTTACCCAATGTATACCTTAGCCATATCTTCCATATCCATCTCATCTTCATGTAGATATCTCATTCCTTTACCATTTTCCTTCTTCAAATATTTGTAACTATCATGATAAGTACAGTCAAAACTAGTTGACATCAATGACAATACATATCACTTTAGTAGCTCGGTGATATCTAATCATTGTCTTTCACTTGTCCATTCATTTCATTAAGATATTCAATCAATTGTAAATCATCAAAAAGGTAATGCACATACAGATTCCATGGAAAATGATGATTTAGGTTTCTCTATTTCCTTTCTTAAGCTTGACATTTTACCTTTCAAATTTTTTATTTCCTTCATGGAAACTTCTAAAGCTAAGGGTTCTCTTTTCCGAATCAATTCGTCAACATCAAATTCTTGTGGAAGCTTCAATCCTCTAGAAGCTAGGTGTAAAAAGTATTGATCACCATTTTGTTCTAATGTTTTCAACATAAGCCTTTCATAACAATCATCGTATTGAAAATTTAGGATTTCTTCTTCAGTAATTTCTTTCTCTATATTGTTACCATTTCCTATTCTAGAAAGTGAAGATCTCGAAGGTGAATCATGGGTAAAAACACAGTAAGTTGTCACTCTTTTACAAAGGAAAAGGCTAACAAAATCAAAGTTGTTCAACTTCAATAGTATAAAAATGATATTTATGTTTAGAATTTGAAGATGATGTAAACTAATTAAATGTGATAAAATGGATGAAGTTTATGATTAATATTTTTAATAATTTTTTTTAATAAGAATTGATATGTTTTTAAATTTTTTAAGATGATTTTTTAGTTGCTGAAAAATGCTAAAAATTAGGAGTCTAGTTCCCACCAAAAAATTATATGTAAATAAACATTTTTCCCCCAATTTCAAAATATGTCATAGATGACATATATATCTAGTGCATGAAGAAATAAAAATTGGTCTGCTACCTATATTTTCTCTTTTATAACAATTCAAATTCCAACTCACTGAAATGGACAGTTTTCATCTCGCAACATATTTTTCATAAAAAATATATCCCAATGGACTCTCTCCTCTAGTGCACCATATGTTTTTCAAATTTATTTAATATGATTTACTATTTTTTCTTTCTCTGAATCAACATCTCCTTGACTGTTAAAATACCTACTTGCAATATTTTTTAATTAAAATAAACTATGTATAATTAAAACACTATAAAATCTATATGAGGATATTCTTGACTCTGATCTCTCCAAAAGGATGTTGTTTTATTTTTTTTTAAATATCATTAAAAAGATTAGGAGTTATTGACATGTCACTTTTCTAAAATAATTTTATTTTTATAGTAATTGGACCCAAAGTGGTATAAAACATGCATTTTATAGACATTTCCAATTGGAAAAGTTAAAGAAATTATCTAACTTAGCTAGAATGAATCTAGTTAGACCATATGTTTGACCAAAATTAATTTTTAGTTATAAATAATAAAATTCAGTTGTCCTGATAAGTTAGCCTAAAAGGTGACACCTTATTGTGCTTTTACCTTCATATCCATTGTGTCGATATCTTGGAGGAGATCTGGGAGGTGAATTATTTCCATTATTCCCATAGAAATTATTGTTAAACTGTTGATCCAATCTGGCTACTTGTTCTTCCATGTAGGCTTTTCTTTCTAATTCAATTCATATTAATCTTACATTTTGCTTGAAAAGATCATTAAATTGCTTGTTATGCTCTTCTCTAAACATGGTGAAAGATAGACTATTTTAAGATTTAGATGAGGTAGTAGGTTTCTCATAGGTGCTATCAAAAGTACTTCCAAAATGATCAAACCAAATTTTAGTATTCTCCTCTTCCTTGTCAAAGACAACTTGAGGGTCTTTGTCTGACGCCTAGTGGGAAAGGGTAATCTGTCAAATCTGATTGGTGGTTTCTTTCCTTGATCAATTTGGTATCTAGTTGTTAATTTCATGAATAAGAGTGTAAAGAGCCAAATAAGATGACACAAGATGACTTGATTTCCACCCTAGAAAACAAAAGTTTTCACTTGTCCAAAAGCAAGAAAAGAGAAAAAGAGAGAGAAAAAGATGACTTGTCACAAAGTGCCCAAGCTACATGTAAGATCCCTAGGTACAACACTTGTGACTCAAGTCAAAAGATAAAGTCAAAAGTCAAGACAAGATAACCAAGAGATATATTGACAAGTGAACAACTCTACTAGTCAATAATATAACCTAGAGATCTAAGTAATCCATTTTAGCTAAAACAACTCATATCCTGTCAATTTCAGACTAAGAGACCAATAGGAGTCAAATGCAAGCTCCCTGAACCAACCAAGAGAAAATTTGGACCAAGCCCACTTGGATCATAATCTGGGTGATAGACCTCAAGTAACTAGATGATACTTAAACATGAGATAAAGTATGTGCGATAGACCCCAATATAGTAGAATGATACTTTAGGATAGGATGATATACTATAGATAGTTAGTAAGATATACCATAGTATAGTGGGGTGAAACTTCTCTGAACTACAAATGACATTTTGAAATGTCATACCATATTTCTCATTGAAGAAAGAGATATTTGATCATTAAACGGAAAAGGACTAATTTTGACTTAAGATCTTTGTTCCAACCAGCCATTTTGACTAATCTGACAAAGAAACAATACATAGCAGCAAGTTTAACAAGTTTGAAGTCTTCAAAGAAATTATAGCGCATAGAGTAGTCTTCAATCAATCAAGAAAGGGACAAAGAATCCTTTCATGATACAAACATTTGTGAGGTCTATAGTACCAAAATATGTATGTTCAAATGATTTCCATAGGTCTTAAACAAAATAGGGACACATCAAGAAAGTTCTACCTAAGGTCAAGAGGGGGTGTTTCAACCTTTTCCAAAAACTTGATGTTCTTATCCCCGGGGTGGGTGCTAAAAATGTGTGATAAAAATGTGTCACACTTCTATAAACCATTATACTTGAGATAATTCATGAGAGAGGATATCTCAAGAGGAGGCTTATAGATTCCTATCTATGACGTGAAATAATCTAAGTATTATGCATAATGGCTCTCAAACAAACCTCAATAATAAACCCTTGTAAGGTGAACCATAGAATGGAAGATTTAAAATGATAATGCAAGAATGAGAGATCTAAATGAAATGCAAGATATAAACTAGAATAAAAATACAAGAGTAAAAAAACAAAGCTAATCTAACAAGATTACAATACCTCCCAGTTAAGTTATGTGATTTAAGCTAAATGAAATAAGGAAATGCTAAGCTAAAATGCAAGTAAAAAAAATGATAGCATATTGATAGCATATTAATGAATGATTATATAGACTAGGGATTGATTAGACAAGAATAAGGGGAGAGTATCCTTTTAAAGAGAAATGGATGGTAGAGATTAAGAGGAAAAATCCAAGGGTGGAGAATAATCCCTAGTTTGACTTTAGGGTACAATATTATCAAGAGGAAAAATCAAATGGATGAGAATGGTTAGGTAGAAATGAGTGGTGAGGATTAAGAGGCAAAAGAGTGTTACAATTAGTGGTTTTCATTACACCAAAAAATTGACATGTTAATGCCCAATACAACCACTAGACTTATAGAAGACATAGGAGGTAGTTAAGCCATGTCACAAATCTTGAGGGGAGCGTTGACCATTTTTCTAACAATCTCCCCCTCAGCGTTACCTTGAGGGGATTCGAACCTATGACAAAGCTCTGATACCACTTGTTACAAGTATTGGTTTTCATTGCACCAAAAAATCAACCTGTTAATGCTCGATACAACCACTAGACTTATAGAAGACACATGAGGTAGTTAAGCCATGTCACAAATCCCAAGGGGAGCGCTGACCATTTTTCCAACAAAGAGATTCAACTCATGTGAAGAAAAAATTATTTTTCTCTCTTTCTTTTAAATTAAGAAATTCCTTTTTCATGTGCACACATAGGATAAACCAGATTTATTCAATTAAAAGGGGACATGTTCTTTAAATCAAATAAATCTTAGGATAAAGTGGTCAAACTTTAGGATATCATCAAATGATGAAATGATGATTTGATCAAGAGATACGATTTATTAAGCATAAGATAAAATCTATTATTTAAATGTTTAATGTTGATGTGGAGCTCAAGGTTTACTAGACCATTTTTGGGTGATTACAGATGTTAACATCAAAGGCTCTACTACAAAGCCTATACTGAAAGCTCCAAGTTATGTAAGGATTAATCATTATGAAGATTTCATTATTGTTGATAAGAATTGAGGTGTTTAGAATAGAGGAAGAATTGCTAGAGTTGAAACCTATTTTCTATCTGAATTTGAGTCTAAATATGTTAAACAAGCATGTATTGATGATAGTTAGATGAAAGAAATGAAGGAAGAACTTGATCAAATTGAAAAGAATGAGACTTGGATCTTTTCTGCAAGAGGTATTGACAAGAATGTGATCAGTACTAAGTGGGTATTCATAAATAAGCTAAATGAAGATGGTAAAGTGGTTCAAAACAAAGAAATACTAGTATGTAAAGGTTATTCACAAATGGAAGGTATAGATTTTCCTGATACTTTTTCTCCTAATTCTATACTTAAAGTTGTTAGACTACTTTTTACATATGCAACTTATAAGAAATTTAAGGTCTATCAGATAGATGTTAAGTTTTCATTCTTAAATGGTGAACTTGAGGAAGATGTTTATATTGAGAAGCTTGATGGTTTTACTATGACCGAACAAGGAGATATGGTTTGCAAATTGTAGAATTCTTTGTATGGATTAAAGAAAGCTCCTAGAGCCTGGTATGCTAGATTGGACAGGTATTTGACAAAGATTGGTTTCATCAAATGTACAAAAGACAATAATTTATATTTTAAAATAGTTACTGATAATGTCTTGATTGCTAAAGTATTTGTTGATGATATCATATTTGGTAGAAATGATGCGTTGAGTAGAGGATTTTTTGGTGAAATACAAAATAATTTGAGATGTCTATGATCAGTGAAATGAAATTCATTCTTAGACTACAAGTTACACAAATAGATAAATGAATTTTCATTACCCAGTCTAAGTATGTCAGAGAGTTATTGAAGAAATTTCATATGAAAGGCTCAAAACTAGTAGGAACCCCTATGATTCTTGGTTGGAATATGACTAAGGATTATGATTCTTCTTGTGTTAGTTACACACTGTATATATCTAATATTACTGAACTGCAATATCTAACTCATTCTAGACTAGATATATAAAATGATGTTAGAATTGCTGCAAGATTTCAAGCTGAACTGAAGGAATCTCACATAGTTGTTGTGAAAAGAATTATTTGATACTTGAAGGGTACACTTGACTTTGGATTATGGTACAATAAATATTTTTACTTCACTTTATGTGCATACAACGATGCTGATTGGGTAGGTAATATGGATGATAGAAAAATTACTAGTGGAGGTGCATTCTTCTTGGGTAAGAAATTTGTTTCTTGGACGACTATGAAGTGATATTTCATTTATTAATCTACTATTGAAGCTGAGTATGTTGTTTTTTTAATTAACTATAATCAAGATATTTGGATGAAGCAAATGTTGAAGGACATAAGGATAAACATTGATGAACCTATTTTTATTCACTGTGATAACTCTAGTGCTATAAATATCTCAAAGAATCTAGTTTTACATTTAAAGATACAGCAATGTGTTTTTATTAAGTATCATGCCTTGAGGGATAAGGTAAATGAAAAGGAAGTGAAATTGGACTTTGTGTCTTCCAAGGAATAGATTGCAGATATCTTTACAAATCCTTTAATAAAGTATACTTTTGAGTATCTCTGGGAAAATCTTTGGGTGATAGCCCCTCTAAATGAGAGTTAATGATGCTAAGGATAGCATCAATCTAGAGAATCTATTAGAAAATTTTTTGCTGCATTGATGAATTTTGAGGACTCCTCCTCAGGGGGAGTAGTCTTATGGCTATTTCTTTGTTTGGTATTTTTGATATCTTTGGTCCTTTGAAATTGAGGTCAAAGGGGGAGCAGATTGAGTGAAAAATAGAAGAAAGATCAAAGATTGTAGAGATTGTGTTGAAGTGATGCAAGAGCATCCTGGGTGTAAGAGCAATCTTGCATCACCCAAAATATTTATGTTTTTGTATTCAATAAGGGCTATCTTGTGCAAAGCTGCTATTTATGGAAACTAGTTGGTCTTACGATCTTGAAATGTTCTGATTTTACATGTGGAGGTTCATCTCAGTCATATCAACCTACCAATAAAGTTTCATGGCTAGATCAGGTCTAGTTTTGAAGATATTGAAGATTTTTTGTATTGGCAGTAGGGTACAGAAACTTTGAACTCAGTTTTGAAGGCTTTAGAGGCCCCGGATGAGGTCAAAAATTTGGGTGATAGGCACTTTCACAAGTCAAGCCTGTAGAGCACTTCGTGGCCTTTCTAAAATGGGGTTATAATAGTCCATCAGGTCAACTGGTGATGACTTATGGTCTCCAGAAGTCAAGTCACCTGAAGTGGCGAAAAATAATTTTCCTTCAAAATTTTTGTTCAGGTTTCAAAAGTTATTTTGAGCCGACTTTGATGTAATAAAATGAAAAATAAAATAATTCTAAGTTTGGTCGGCCCTTAGGGCTAAATTTCTAGAACCTTCTCAGGCGGTGGAAATTGCCTATATAAGGAAGACTGTAGTGTTGTCTTAGGCAGTTCAGGACAATTCTGGGTAGTAGATCTGGGTATTGATTTGAGGCTTTGTCCTATAGAATATTGTAAGGGAATGCCCATGTGGCTTTGCATATTGTAATTCTGAAAGTTTGTAATTCCACATTTGTGGAGATAATAAGAAGCCAATTTTCTGTTCTTGCATATTATTGTTGTTTCTCTATTTCTGTTTTGTGTTTGTGGTATTAAGGGGAGCACCCTTCATCATGAAGCTGGATATTCAGAGTGATTAGGTGGATATATTGTAGCTACACTTTTAGAGTGATAAGGTGGATATAGAATTGACTTTGTACATTGATAAGTTTTTCACTACATATGTTTTCATCAATGCAAAAGGGGGAAATTATTGGAAGCATTTCATAGTTTTGGATTTGGATGTGTTGACATTAATGTTTTGTCATTAATGTCAACATACTTACTACTATCTTAGAAAGTGTGCTTCAAATGTTCAGTAAGGAGGATTAAGATCTTGAAATGCAATGGTGAATCATTATTCTAAGATGTCTATAGATCTTCTACAGAGGTTTGCAAAGGTTGGTTTGATAGTTTGAGTAAGATATGATTGAGTTACTAGTTACTGGTGTTACAGTGTTCATGTGAATAGTGGATGTGTATTTGGTTTAGTATGACTTGAATTTGATGTTTCAAAGGTTTTAAAGCTAGTTATTTCATGTTTCCTTATCATTGTGTTCATAGTTAGTGTTGTTCATGACTCAAAGTACCACAATCTATCTTTTGTTTTGTCTGAGTTTGATATTTTAGTATTCCTATTGATCAGAGATAAATACAAGTTTGGATTTTATATTGGAGATGATGAGAAGGTTTTAGATAGTATTCATGTTTATTATTGGTGTTCTTGGATCATGTGATGATCATGTTGTTTGTTTGCATTGGTTGTGGTGATCGGATTTTCTTTTTTGGTAGTGTGTTGGCATTTCTTCATTTAGGTCCTAGCCGACTTGATGGAGCAACATGTTGTGATTCTTGGTGATGTATTAGTGATGGTATAGCATGTTAAAGGATGAATATTTGGGTCCTATCTAAGTCTTATCCAACTTAATTTGGATTTCATTGAAGATTGAGCATTATATTTATATCTTTTATTGTATTAGGTCTTAGTTGACCTAGTGGTCGATTATTATTTTTAATCAGTGTAAATGAAAGATCATTTTGTAATTAAGATTATGTATACGAGAGATAGGACTATATATATGTGTCTTCTACACTTAAGGAATATTTTTTACTTCGTTATAACTTTAATGGCATAGGAGATTTTATTTTTTAGTTTGTTTGTGAGGACTGTATGTCCACCCCTTTATCATTTCAGACAGATCAATGAACCTAACTGAGGTCCAGATCTAATATTGTATTGTGAGAAGTGAAATCTAGGAAATGAGTTTGTAGATTGGGTTGTAACCCCATGGTTGTAAGTGCTTCCTTTTTTCTCTATTTTACTCTTAACCAGATAGTACTTTTAATAGAATACACCCATCTAGTGAGTTTGAATCTCACTGGGGTTTTTCCTTAACCAGGTTTATTCAAGAAAGAAATTGTGTGCTCTGTGCTTTGTGTTATGGATCTTTTATTATTATTTATATTTCATATATAAGTGGATAAAGTAAAATTAAAGTAATTAGGTACACACAACTGATTCACCCCCCCTCTTAGTTTTGTTTGCCTCCTTTTAGGCCTAACATGAACAAGTGTCAAATGAGTATTCATGACTATGTACACTTAATAAGCCTAAATATAATTAATTTAAATAAATTCACAAACTCCCCCCTTAAGCATAAATTAGGAGGACAAGAAAAAATGGGTCTTGAGTACTAGCCTAGTGAGGTACCCATGTACAATGAAATCTCTTAAAAGGAGAAATATTGAAAACTGAGAGTGAAAAACAAAACTATCCTCCAAAATAGAGATAAGAAGAGAAGAAGCCTATAAGGCCCCTCAAAAGGATAATGATGAGATTTTGATGTATACTAGATGCCAAGAAGAGTGTGGTCATTCATGAAAATCTCTTTTAATATGACTGTCGTCTACTAAATCATCTGAATAATGAGGACTAGAATTAGGATCTAAAGATTCCACATCAACTTGGGAACCCATATGCAGTGTAGTACTATAATATATAATCACTTTAGCAAATTAAACTTTGTCTTTCAATTTCTCTTTATCCTTAGTAACTTCCTAATTTGAAGAAGATTCTTTGACAAAATCAGTTACGTCAATATTATTCTTTTTTAGTAAATATTAAGGAGGTCAATTTATTTTTTCATGCATTAATGTTCTTCATGACCAATTTTGTTACAAAAGGCAAATTTAACTCACTCAGTAGTTTATTTACTTTGTTGAGATGATTTATCTTTATTAAGTTGTCAATTTTATCTCATTTTGTCCCTTCTTTGTCCTTTTTAGTGATTTTTTTTCTCTCCTTTAGCATATTTTTTATTTGCATTTCCTACAATTAGAGCTTGTGCCTAAGTAGATTTCAAACTACCCATTTGAACTAACTTTTCTTGTTCCTTTGTAAGATCAACAACAAATTTATCAAATTAGGGCATAGTCCATGAGATACTAAGGGCTCTTTTAGGAGAATAGAAAGTAGAGACAAATATAAAAAATTCAGAACCTAGTTTGGAAAGTACAAAAATGATTAATTGATCCTATTTCTTGTCAATTCCACAATATTTTAATTACAACTACAAAGACTTAAATTTAGTGATAAAAATCTCTAAAGTTGAAAAATTAAAGGACTAAGACCTAGGAGTTGGTTTTCCAACTCATGACTTATAAGTTCATCAATTGTCCCAAATAGTGTATTGAGAGCTTCCCAGACTTGGTTGGGTATTTTCAACTTCTCAACATGAAATACTAATTCAGGAGATAAATTTAAACATAGAAAGTCAAATGTTTGGCCACACTTATTGAAAAAAATTTATTTGTCCTTATATGCAATAGGTTATTTTTCTATTCCCATTGTTACTCTAAATAAGCATTAAATTTTTAGTACAATAATAACTTTCAACTTCCAATCATGATTATTAAAAGGAGTTAGGGGTTGTTAGATAACTGAAAGGGGGGGTTAATTAGTTAATTCTAATTATCCTACAGTCCCAGATACTCCCAGATGTATATAACAAAACTTTCAAATCAATTAATCAACCTAGGTAAAATATCAACTGTGCCTTTCTCTTTTTATATCAATTACTAGTAAATTAAATATTGTGTTTACTGATCAATCCAGTTATAATAACTTGTAAAGAAAAATAAGAATTCAACACATGCAAACACATATATTTTTAACGTTGAAACCCTATTAGGGGAAAAAACACTTGGGACCGGTAACCAAAAATAATTCACTCTTTTGAAGTGAGCTCGATTAAGAGAAAACCATGTTAAAGGTTACAAAACTCAGTGTGAGGTGTGACCTAGTTAGAGGATTTATCACTAACAATTCTCCCTTGACCAAACATTTGTTGGCAATTTGGCTGAGTTAGATACTTAGATGTTGTCATTATGACAACATATGATCTATATGAAGATCACATATGATAAAGAGCAAGTATGTCTGAGCGCAAAGCAAAATTGTCTAAGTATGAGATAGTGCTTTCTAGTGTACCCGGAGATAGTTTTGATCAGTGATGAAAGTTGGAGTAAGTTCAATGCTTGCACACTTGAAAATAGATACTATGATGACTATAGAAGACTCACCTAAGAGCACAAATCAGTACGACATGTATGGAAGAAGTTATGATAGTTTTACCATAGACAGTGTTAAGCCGACAGGACAATTTATGAAGACAAAATTGGTAAAGAGTTAATGGATTATTTTGTTTATCAAAATAATATCTCAATAATATAAAGGGATGACATCCTAGATGTTAACCCTTGGGTAAATATGTATTTTGTATAATGCTTTTGTTAAGCCGACTATAAGATTTATTATCCTTAATAACTTGTATAAATATGAGGCATTTATAAATGAGAATATATGACAAGCAATTGTAATGATATAGATGATATAGCGAACATATAGCAAAGAGATATTGATGCAAAAGAAAGAAAGAAGTATAAGGTTATGTACCTTTCCATATTTTGTAATAAAAAATCATTGTACATTACTTGTTTGGGTAGTGGGCTCATCTAGTAATCATATTTTGTACTACCAACTCTTAGCAGGGTTGAGGCTTCTAATAAGGCCTAAAGTCCCTTAATCAGGACTGAGACACTATATGCATATAATAGGCTCCTAAGAGGGTCAACATCCTTAACATGATACTTTTGATTAGTGGATCTTTGTGGGTACCATCCCCATCAGGGTTTTCCCTTGGCCAAGGTTTCCTCGAGAACAAATAATGTGTTATGAGTTCATTTGCTTTACTATTATGCATATTCTTTAGTTTACTATGTTATGCATGTATCAATTTAATCTGCTATATCCATAATTGGGCAAAAGTAAAAGTTTGTAGAATACTGATTCACCCCACCCCCCCGCCCCCCCCCCCCCCCTCTCAGTATTCCTTATTTCTAACAACATTCACTATGGGATCAACAAGAAAAAAATCAACATTCATTGAATGTCATATTAAAATATAGAGACTATTAAGTCCCACTTGGTTAAGAGATTTATCTATAGAAATGGTTAAACTGATACAGTAATGATTTGATTAAAATACAACTTGATTTGCAGATTTTTAGATTTATGCTAATCTAAAACATACCTCTGATAAATAATCAATTCAATATCTTTGTTTCCTCCAACTCTGTTCTACTCAGTAATTACTTTCTATATTGCTTGGTGTTGTCTGTAGATTTTCTCAATTCTATCTTCAACCAATTTGATCAATGTTGCATGAAATCAATCTTTCAATGCAAATTCTCCTGCAAGAGACTCAATAATGAATATCATGTCTCTTTATATAGACATCATAAATTGTTTTATTTTCATCCATAGATTTTGCCTCTTAATCTTCACCATTGATTTTTCCACTTTAATCTTCCTCGACAGTTATGTCAGTAACACCTTTCATTCTTCTTCATTCTATCATCCTTGAATTTTTTCAGTTATTTGATCATCATTAAAAACATTATCATTTACCTCAGAATCATAAACAATTGGCCAAGTCATCATGTTTAGTCAGCATTCATAAGTTCAATTTATTTCTTTCACTTGGTCAATACCAAAATATGTTAGTGATAACTAGCTCAATTAACACTATGCTCAGTATACACTATACTTGCTCTGTGTATACTAACTTCTTCATTTACTGACCACATAAATGTGTTCATTCTTGATCTTCAATACATAACAGATTTATGTAATACAATCAAATAACTAACATAATGCCATAGACTCATCAATAAGTAACCTAATGAATACCATATCCATATCTTTCTCATCCATCTCATCTTCATGTAGATATCTCATTCCTTTACCATTTTTCCTTCTTAAGATGTTTCTAACCATCATGATAAGTACAGTCAAAACTAGTTGACATCAATGACAATACATTGACTGATTCAATATCTTACATATGCTTTAGTATCTTGGTGATCATCAATCACTATCTTTCAAATATCCATTCCATTGTCAAATTTCAAGATATTCAATCAATTGTAGTTTATCAATCTCTCCCTTTGGCATTGATGGAAACACAATATGAAATATGCCATAAAATACCAAACATTTGTCCTACAAATTTGTATGAAAATAGTGTGTGTAACTTGGTAAGCTCTCCCTAGCTTGTATATTTAATATGTTTAATCACTACACAAGTTCAATACTCCATGTAGTCTCTCCCTACAGATTTGATCTTCTCTCCCTGTGTGTATCTCTCTTTTCAAATAAATATTTCATTGATTCTTCTCTCCCTTTGATAGAAATTCCAAAAATAAAATAAACAGCTCTTCAATAGCCAAAATATTATCTCTGGTGTTTGGTTCAAATCAAGTACCTTTCATGTACTGATATGCAGTTACAGTTTGTCTTTCATCTTTCAACTTTCACAATCTTAGGAAACCTAAAGTGTGAACATCATGCATCAATATCAATTGATATTTTTATAAAGTATAGGTTGATGCAACCTCCTAATCACCTTAGTGACCAAGAGGATGGACCCCTAGTCTAGTCCTCAAGTACTCAAATGTATCCTTTGGTAAGGGTTTAATAAATATATCAGCAAGTTGCTCTTGTGATTTCACATATTCTAGTTTCACTTACTTTTCTTGTACTTATTCTCTCAAGTAGTGATACTTTATAGATATATTATTTTTCTTTGCATACATCACTAGATTCTTAGAAATGTTTATTGCACTAGTGTTATCACAATATATTATCACTGGATCAGTGATCTCTTCATTCATACCTTCCAAAAGTTGTTTTATCCATGCAATGTTTGAACAATTAGTAGCAACAACAACAACATGTTCTGCTTCTGCAGTGGATTGAGAAATGCATCCTTGTTTCTTACTTATCCAAGTAACTAATATTTCTCCCAAAAAGAATGATCCACCAGTAGTGCTCTTTCTATCATCAATGTTTCCAGCCCAATCCACATCTATGTAAACTTTCAGTTCAAAATTGTCTTCTTTCTTGTACCACAAGCCATAGTTTTCAGTTTTCTTCAAGTATCTCAAAATTATTTTTACAATAGTCATATGTGATTCTTTAGGATTAGCAAAAAATCTTGCTACAATTCCAACTACATGTGCAATATCTAGTCTAGTATGCACAACATACATGAACTTACCAATCATTGATCTATATACTATCTGATTTACCTCAATTGAATAGTCATCCTTAGTCAATTTTCATCCAGTGACCATAGGTGTACCGAATGGTTTTGATTCCTCCATATCAAATATCTTCAATACTTCTTTTATGTACTTTGATTGAGTAATGTATATACCTTCATTTTGTTGTAAATTTTGCAAGCCAAGAAAAAAATTAATTTCTCCAAACATTGGCATTTCAGATTCTTTTATCATTTCATTAGAAAATTATTTGCATAGATTATCATGTCCTCCAAATATGATATCATCAACAAAGATTTTAGCAATAAGAATCTTATCATCAGTTTCACCTTTCAAATACAAATTGTTGTTGTCACTTGTTCTAACAAATCCAATACTGATAAGGTAGGAATGTAGTCTTTCATACTATGATCTTGATGCTTTTTTCAATCCATATAGTGCTTTGTGCAACTTACATACCATGTTCCTTTGATTAGGATCAACAAAACCTTCAAGTTTTTCAATGTATACCTCTTCTTCAAGTATTCCATTTAGAAATGCATATTTAACATCCATATGATAAACTAAAACTCTTTTCTAAGTAGCATAAGCAAGCAATATTGTAACTCCTTCAAGTCTAGCAACGAGTCCAAAAGTATCACCATACTCAATAACTTCTTCTTGTGCATACCCTTTGTATACAAGTCTTGCCTTATTCCTAGTGACATCTCCATTTTCATTTAATTTATTTCTGAATATCCATTTGGTTCCACTTACATTCTTGTCTTTTGGTCTTGGTACCAATGTCCATGTTTTGTTTTTCTGTATCTACTCAATTTCTTCATTCATGGTGTTAATCCATTCATCATTTTTAAGTGCATCTCTAATAGTTTTAGGTTCAAATTCACAAACTAAGCATGTGTTGTTTCTCAACTTACTTCATTTCATCAGGCCATCTATCTTATCTCCAATAATTGAATTTTGTGGATGATGTCTCCTTACGTATCTTGCAAGTACAAGTTCAATTCTTTGTTCTTCATTGTGTTATCCACTCAGTGTATGATCATGATCTTCATCGATAACTGTTTGTTGATTCTCGGTCTGTATAGACTGATGCTTGGTAGCATTACCCTAATGCTTGGTATCACTAGGTTGTTTCTCGAGTAGACTATCAGGTTTCTCAATGTAAGTAAATCTACCATAATCTTCTAGTTTATTTTATCTTTCTCCATCATTCTTCTCAGAAAATTCATCAACTCTCACATTTGCACTTTCAATCATCTTGTTAGTAGCCTTATTCAAACATTTGTAAGCTTTTCTCTTAGTATAATATCCAAAGAATATTCCTTCATCACCTTTTGAATTAAATGTCCCATTTCCATTATCTTCCAGAATGTAACATCTTCTTCCAAATATTTTGAAATAACTTACATTAGGTGTGTAACCATACCATAATTCATAAGGTTTCTTGTTTGAATCATTCTTGAGTTGAACTCGGTTCAATGTGTATAGAATAGTACTAACAACTTCTCTACATTATATTTGTGCAACATCCTTTTTAATCATTAGTGTTCTAGCACAATCCACAATAGATCTATTTCTCCTTTTAGCAATCTCATTTTGCTTGGGTGTCATCAGTGCAGAAACCTATTTCTTAATTCCATGCTCATTACAAAAATTAGTGAACTCATCATAAAAAATTCACCACCTCTATCTGATCTCAAGCATTTTAGTTCTTTACCACTTTCTTTTTCCACCTTAGCTTTATACCACTTAAACATATTAAATTATTCATATTTTTCTTTCAAGAACATGACAGTCATCATTCTAGAGAAGTCATCAATAAACAAGATAAAATATATGTCTCCATAATAACTTTGAGTTCTCATAGGACCACACAAGTCAGTCTGAACTAATTCCAAAATAGCATTAGATGAATAGTTTTTTTCTCTTAAAACTAGATTTTGACATTTTCCCCATTTGACATTGTTTTCACATAGCATAGTCAGGTTTCGATATGCTCAGTAAACCTCCAACTCTCCTTTTCTTACTAATCTTAACCATGTTGTCAAAATACACATGACATAACCTTTTTTGTCATAACCACACATCTTTAGTTCTAGCTAACAAACAAGAAGTTTCAGCATTGTCAAGATAGAATAGATTACCTTTAGATTGTTCACCAGTACTGACCAACTTCCCAGTCTCATCATAGATTTTCACCTTTATATTCTCAAATGCAACTCATTGACCTATGTTATTTAGTTGTGGTACACTCAATAGATTATAATTAATTCCCTTTTCCGAATATGCATTCTCACATCTGATCTTATTGTTTTATAATATAGACCATTTTCTCTTTACTAGATAAGGTGCATCATTTCCCATTTTAATGGATCCATCATTATAATGTTCAAGGTATTCAAATTTATCTTCATCACTAGTCATATGATGTGTATAGACACTATCAATGATCCAATTATCATTCTTGCTAACTTTATAAATAAGTGATGTTTCAACATACCTTTCTTCTTCTTCAGAATATTCTTTCAAAGCTACAAATACCACCTCAATGTCTTCATCAGTGTCGGTGTCGGTGTCATCATCATCATCTTCTTCAACAAGGTAGCATGCCTTCTTTCCTTTGTATTTGTAATCTCAGTTACTTCTTCCATCATACTGCCACTTGCCTCTGTGTTCTCGGTTATCTCTTCTATCAGGATTTCTTTTATTAGATCTTTTGTTACTTTTCTTATCTTCTTTCTTGTTAAGACATCTAGCTGCAATATGGCCAATCTCTTTACAATTAAAGCATTCCAAAGGTAGTTTATAGCTTCGTTCAGATAAAATATAGTGGACATTAATGTTATAAGAATAGATCAATTATATTGATGTATATATATCAATATATATATATATATATATATATATATATATATATATATATATATATATATATATATATATATATATATATATATATATATATATATATATATATATATATAATAATAAGTATTATTATTATATATACATTCATCTATATACATATTTTGAATATTATACCTTTCTTATAATAATAATGATCTGATTGAATTAACATCAAATTGAATCAACTTAAATAATATTATTCACATTAATATTCCCAATTTGTATCGATTAATATTAATAAAATTGTTCACCTTTATTTATATTGATTTGTATTGGTCAAACTTATCTTATTGATTCCGATTTATATCGGTTAATATCTATACTAAATTGTATCAGTCTTAAATATAATAAGTGTTGCACACAGTATATTATGTGTTGCGCACATAATACTATTATGTGCATAGCATGTAATATATTGTGTGCAATATGTAATACGTAAACAACATTTATATTATGTGCAATGTTTAATCTGCAAAATAAATTTACTTATCGATAGTTATGAAACGGTTCTATACTTTGTTAAGATATTAAAAGAACATGTCTCATTTAGAGACATGTCTCTACATGCATAGAGGCATGTCTCTACATGAAATATGTCTCATTGTTGATATTTATATTCAGTATTGGTCTACATTTGAAATACATAGAAATAAATAAGTGCAAGTAAAAGTGTAGTACCTCCATTGTGATAAATATAAAGAGCATTCAATATAAGTCTCATTCAATATATTGTGATTAAATATATTTCATATATTGAGTTTATATAAGAAAATTTAAAAGCCATATATTCTGATCTAAAAATTCAATAGTTTTCCTTTATATCTGTTAGGATTAGGTAATACTAAGAGGGGGGGTGAATTAGTATTACAAAACTTTGATCTTTTCAACTTTAAACAATTATAAACAATCCACAGTAATGTAGAAATTAAAAGAACATATAAGCATAACACATTACTCATTACACCATGATTTGTTCTCAAGGAAACCCTAGCCAAAGGGAAAACCCCAGTGGGGATGGTACCCACAAATATGTACTAAAATATAATATCCCTATTAGGAGATCTAGCCATGTTAGGAGCTGACTGTTACATAGTACATTTCCTTGTTAGAGGAATACAAAACCTTGTTAGGGTTATACAAAACACCTAGTTAAAGGTGGTGAGCACACTGCTCTTACAATCGATATTTGTCTTAAAATAGTTCTCAAAAAGGGAACAATACAAGAACTTATCTTGCTTAGATAGTTCTAGTTATAGCTCGGCCTCTTACTGATCTTCCATCTGATCTTTTCTCTTATATTCACAAACTTACTCCATTATCATAATCATAACCATGCCTCGCTTTCACAAAAGCAATCTGTACTTATACAAACTCATCCTTCTAGTCGGCTTCACAATTACCATACAAAACATAACAATAAATCATGCAAATGATATTTATGGAGTTGGTGCTCTTACATTACAAAAGAGTCAGCAATATACTTTATTCTCTTGTCTTATCACATTATCATATCCACTATGCTTTCCTTAATCTTTGCAACAGTTCATGTACCCTATTACACTATTTTACTATCTTTGCATACCTTCCAAACACTATATCTCACAAATATGTTAGCCAAAACTCAAGCTCTTTTAATTGAAGCATGTATACATCCCAAAATACCTCCAATTAACTTCCCAAGCTATAATATCTCATATATCTTCATCGCTGACCAAAACTGTGGCACTGTACCCTATTATCCTGATTCTAGACTTAGTCATTTTCATGACTGTGACTCCAGTGGCAATCTTCTTATCATGAAATCACTCCAAACATAAGTGTTTCCATAAATGAAAACCCTCAAGTGATTCCAAGTTCTCCGAAACATCACATGCCAACAATCTCTCCCTTTCACATTGATGGCAACACTTAGAAAAATGACTAAGTGTCACAATGCAAGTCCCTTCTTTTCTTTTTCTCTTTTCTATTTTTTTTATTTTCTTCTCTACATATAACTCTACATATTTCTTTCTCTTTCTCATTTTTCCTTTTTCTTCCTCTCCCTTTGACATCAATGGAAAATGTATATAAAAAATTGTAAAACTTAAGCACAAATGATTCAATGCTTACTCACTAGATTTAAGACATCTTGGAAAGAATTTTCCAAGGTCTTAACTTCTTCAAGCCATGAACTTATCAACAATTCACTGACATGGATTAATCCATTTAGTGCATATGATGTTGTCTCTGCTGCCTTAAGCTCAATAAGAGTAGGTACAAACATTGAGCCTTCAACTTTTATCATCTCTGAGAGATGAATCTCCAACATTGTGATCTTAAGAGTCAATAGGATTCTCAATAAGCCAAATATATATGCAACTCTCCCTTTCTTTGTTTCTAGTACTCCTATCTTATCCAATAGTTTGGATGTTTCCTTATCTACTGCTCCCATAGTTTTTTAAGATGATTCACAACTATCCATTAGACTATCAAGGGTAGCCCTATCTTTGGCTATGATCTCCTCAATGCTCCTTAAATGTCTACAGAGGTTTATGCAATAGCTGTAAATTTTCTTCCCTTGTGCTACACAAATCTTGGCTTTAAGAGTGGTAGCCTTAAGAATGGTTAAGTCCCATGAGATGGACTGACAAACTTCACTCAGCTTCTTCTCCAAGAAGTTATTTTCAACCTTTTCTTCTGCTATTTTTAGAAATGAATCAAAATGATTGTCAAAGCTATCGAGTACCATACCAAGATTCTCAGCTTCATCTTTGTCATTGAAGATAATCAGTGAGGGGAGTAGCTTTTTCATTGTTTCTACAGCCCTAACCATTACCTTTTCTCTTTTGTCTCCTTTCTGAACCGATCTCTCCTTAGCTTTGGTGAAGGCCAAAAATGATAGTCTCATTAGCTCATCTTCATCCATGATATCCACATCAGAGCTGACTAGTTTGGCCATACTTGCCAACAATAAATATGTTTCCATACTAACTTCAACAACCTTTTCTGATGTTAACTACTCTTCTTCCTTTTCCTCCTTTATTTCCTTGACATGTCCTTTTTCTTCTTGTTTCTCTTCTAATTTCCCTTCCTCTGTCTTCTCTTGATCTTCAACCTCCATCGCACTATCCACATTGTCCAAAAATGGATCATTTACATCATGCGAAGTGTCAAGGCTAACAGGCACACCAATGACAAAGAAATTTGGTTGCATGCTAACTTGAGAACTTTCATTTACTTCCTTGGAACTCTCTCCTAAACCTAAAAATATAGGCTTAGAAACCTTAGGAGGTGAAACCTTCTTAGGCATTTCATGCATTAGAACTTGGTATAATGCCTTTTGGATGTCCTCAATCACCTCATCATACTTCCTAGCCATAATCTTGACTAATCTGGCCTTTGTCCTTAGTAGGGGTTTTAGTACTTTTATGATTCTTTCTCTTTCCTAAATTGACACAACCAACAACATATCATCAATTGTTTTATTTCTTATGTTCTCATCCTCTGAGTGTGCTAATTGTTTCCTCATTTCAAATTTATTGTATAGGTCTTCTGGAATGTCTCCTTCAACCTCCAACAAATTCTTCTTAAAAACTAGAAGATGCTTAATGATAGTGTCCTCAATGACTGCTTGGTCCTCAGGGTTATATCTTTCATAGTATTTGTTCACTGATAATAGATTTCCATCTTTGGTAACTCTTTTCTGTAGTGATTTAAGATCCCATTTCCACAAGGTTTGTGGATTCTTTTGGACTGTTTTCTCTTCCTATTTCTCAAGTTCCTTTTCTTCCTTCGCAAGCTGAGTGTGTGTAATAAATACAGGTAGCTCAACTTCACATGTCATCCAGTCAATACAAAACTTGAAAACACATAAGATGAATCTCCAAGTGTTTCTCTCTCCTCCACAAACTCCACAACGTCTATATACACCATTCCTAAGCTCACATGAGCTTACTCCACATATACAAGGGCTGGATAATTTATGTTTACTACATCCAATGCACCCCATAAGGCCATGCAGCCATTTAGGTTGATGCCTCAAAAAAATCATCATGTGAAGACATAGTATCATCTACTGTCTCTCCCTGAACCACTGCTTTGTTTAAAACTTTCACCTTCCATATCTGGTCATCCTCCATGCTCTCTAATTCCTTGAAATGACTCCCAAAATCATCCATGTACTCGTCAAAACTCTTACCACTATCACCAACATTTTTCCTTATAACCATAGGAGGTGGTCCTCTTGGTTCACTAGGTATTCTTGGTCCTCTTCCATTGTCTTCTTTATTATATTTGCAAAACTTTGCAATGTGACCTAGATTGTTACATTTGTAACAAGTAGGTGGTCTCCTTCTATCTTGATTAGTCTGTAATTTATAATACCTTGTTGTATGCCCAAATTTATTACATTTTTGACATGTGATCTTAGCTTCTATTTCTTCTTTGATATAGTCTTTCTTGTACCTGGATTGATCGGGTTTTCTATAATCTGTCTTCTTGTGTCCATATTCATAGCAATTAAAATAGTAGCTGGAAAAGGGCTTAGAGTTACCTTTACTTCTAAAATCTCTTTTCATGTGACCAACTTTGTTACATCTGAAACATCTACCTTTGAAGGGTCTGAACTGCTCTTTGGGTTCTTCATGAGTAGGTCTCTCCTCAGGAGTAGGCATTTCTTCAGTCTTTGCCTCATTTGATTCTTCTTAGGTTTTTTAACTTTCTGCTTCATTGAATCTAACTCTAGACATATCTCCTTTAGGCTTTTTTCTTTCTCTTGGTTCATCAATCTTGTCACTGCTCATGTGTAGCTGCTTAATATGTAATTTTTCTTGAGTGAGTTCACCTTTAATGATATGATTATATTTTTCCAATTCCTGATATTTATCTTTGTATTGGTCAAGTTTAATCTTCATTTCACTTATCTTCTTGTTAGACTCTTTTAGTGATTCTTCAACTTTGTTTCTTTCATCCTTTTCGTGCTAAATTTCTTTAATCATCAAAAGATTGATTTGTTCTTTCTCTTGATCCAGCTTCTTTATTTTGTTTGATGTGTCATTTTATGAACCTTCTTTGATCTTTTCCATAAGGTCTTTCCTCTGACTCTTTTCAATCTCAAGTTGTTCTTTTAGTTTACTTATGAAACCTTCTACTCTTCGTAATTTAAATTTTAGTTCACTATTCTCAGCTTTCATCTTATCTAGATCTTCAAGTGCAGCCTCAAAGTTCTCTTGCATGTCTTCTAAATCCATTCTAATCTCCCTTAAACTATTAGGATTTCTCTCCAAGGGCCAATAGATCTGGTACCAATTGTTAGGATTAGGTAATACTGAGAAGGGGGTGAATCAGTATTACAAAACTTTGATCTTTTCAACTTTAAACAATTATAAACAATCCAAAGTAATGCAGAAATGAAAAGAACATATAAGCATAACACATTAATCATTACACCATTATTTTTTATCGAGGAAACCCTGGCCAAAGGGAAAACCCCGAAGGGGATGGTACCCACAAATATGAACTAAAATCTAATATCCTTGTTAGGAGATCTAGCCCTGTTAGGAGCTAATTGTTACATAGTACATTTTCTTGTTAGAGGAATACAAAACCCTGTTAGGGGTATACAAAACACCTGGTTAAAGGTGTTGAGCACACTGCTCTTACAATCAATATTTTTCTTAAAAGAGTTCTCAAAAAGGGTACACTACAAGAACTTATCTTGCTTCGGTAGTTCCAGTTATTCCTGATTATGTACTTAGTCATTTTCATGACTGTGACTCTAGTGAAAATCTTCTTATCATGTGATCACTCCAAACATAAGATTTTTCATAATTGACAACCCTCAAGTGATTCCAAGTGCTCCAAAACATCACATGCCAATAATATCTTCATTTACCTTTCTACAGTCTTCTAGCCATTAATGCTTCAAGATCATCAAGTTCATCCTCATCACTTTCACTGTCACTCTCATTTCTTATCATATGTTTGCTGCTTGATTTACCAATTTTTAGAGATGGCATAGATGGAGATTCAACATTAGGAACAACACTATTGTCAAAGTTCTTCAACTCAAATGCACTCAGTCTACCGATTAGATTATCAAGTGTAATATGATTACCAAAAGATTATCTCATCCCGTGAATTTCATAGACTCTAAGAGAATAAGAAAGTAACAAGGTTCTGATAATTTTACTTACAACAGTGTCTTCTTCAATAATATCTCCTACTCCTCGGATAGAATTCACAATCTCCTTGACTTGGTTGTTATATTGTGATATGTTCTCTCCTTATTTCATTTTCATATCATCAAAATTTCCTCTAATACTTTTGCCTTTAGTCCTTAAAACATTTACATATCCTCCAAGAACTAGTGTAATCTTGTCCCACATCTGTTGAGTAGAAGTACATGTCTTAACATTTTCAAATTTGGCATCTGATAAGGAAGAAGCAAGCTCTATCATTGTAGTATTGTTTTCATGTATTTCTCTCATCTGATCAATAGTCAAAGGTCCAGTGGGTAAGATGAACTCATTATCCAAGTAGTATATTGTAGACTCTCCAATTCTTGATAGGTAAAATCTCATTCTTCTTTTCCATGTCAAGAAGTTTTCTTTGTTCAGCTTTGGCACCTCTCTTTTATACATATTGTGATCTTTAGCTTAAGTCCTTCAAAATTTCCTTTCAAGAACTCTATGCTCTAATACCAATTGTTAGATAATTGAGAGGGGGGTGAATTAGTTAAGTCTAGTTATCCTATAGTCCCAAATACTCCCATATGTATATAACAAAACTTTCAAATCAATTAATCAACTCAGTAAAATATCAACTGTGTCTTTTACTTCATATATCGATTACCAATAAATTAAATATTGTGTTTACCAATCAATCTAGTTATTATAATGTGTAAAGTAAAATAAAAATTCAACACATCCAAACACATATAACACATAGATTTTTAACATGGAAACCCTGTTAGGGGAAAAGCCACCTGGGGCTGGTAACCTAAAATAATTCAATCTTCTGAAGTGAGCTCGGTTAAGAACCAACCCTGTTAAAGGTTACAAAACACATTGTGAGGTGTGACCTAGTTAGAGGATTTATCACTAACATTTCTCCCTTGACCAAGCATTCACTATGGGGTCAACAAGAAAGCAATCAACATTCATTGAATGTCATATTGAAATATAAAGACTGTTAAGTCCCACTCGGTTAAGATATTTATCTGTAGTAATGGTTAAACTGATATAGTAATGATCAGATTCAAATATAACCTGATTTATATATTTTTCAGATATATGGTAATCTCAAAAATACCTCTGATCAATAATCAATTCAACATCTTTGTTTCCTCCAACTTTTTTCTTCTCATTAATTTCTTTCTCTGTCGCTTGATGTTGTTTGCATATTTGCTCAGTTCTGTCTTCAACTAGTTTGATCAGTGTTGCTTGAAATCAATCTTTCCACATGAATTCTCCTACAGCAGACTCAATAATGAATCTCATGTCTCTTTATATAGACATCATAAACCATTTTATTTTCATCCATAGATTTTACCTCTTAATCTTCATTGTTGATTTTTTTCTTTAACCTTCCTCGGCAGTTGTGTCAATAACACATTTCATTCTCCTTCATTCAATCATCCTTGAATGTTTTTATCCATTTGATCATCATAAAAAACATTATCATTTACCTCAAAATCATAAACAATTGTCCAACTCATTATCTTTAGTCGGCAATCATAAGTTCTATTTATTTCATTCACTCGGTCAATACCAAAATGCATTGGTGATAACTAGCTCAGTTAACACTATACTTGGTACACACTACACTTGCTCAGTGTATATTGAGTTCTTCATTTACTGACCACATAAACTTGTTCATTCTTGATCTTCAATACATAATAGATTTATGTAATACAATCAAATAACTAACATATTTCCATAGACTTATCAATAACTTACCTAATGAATACCAAATCCATATATTTCTCATCTATCTCATCTTCATGTAGATATCTCATTCCTTTACCATTTTTCCTTCTTAAGATGTTTGTAACCATCATGATAAGTACAGTCAAAACTAGTTGACATCAATGACAATACATTAACTGATTTAATGTATTACATACACTTTAGTAGCTCGATCATCATCAATCACTATCTTTCAAATATCCATTCCATTGTCAAACTTTCCTTCAAGATATTCAATTAGTTATAGTTTATCAGGGGTTGTATAGTCAAATTAGGATCCATGCTACTAGAATTATATTTTTTCTTTATAGACTGTAAAAATGAAGAGCACTTTTTGAGGAAGTGTGCAAAATGGAAAACACATAAGACCCCCCTGATTATCTCTTTGTTCCCCCCTTATTTTTGGCACTTTATGGAAGGAGTGATTTGTAATCAAACCCCAAAAATACTAAAAATAGTACTTTATAATGATAGTGTGTGAGTTTCCTTTGGATTTGTGATAAGAAAAAATGTACTTTTACAAAAACCAGAAATCAACAAAAGTGATGAGTAAATGAATTTTTGACCTTTACAAAAAAAATCCTCCTTCATAAAAAAAAATTGTGGCAAAAATTTTAAACTTCACCAAAAAAAAACCAAACTTAAGCCCCTTGGGTTGGAAACAACCAAGGGCTAAAAACCCAAATGACCAACAATTCTAAAAAGGTGTCTCCCCCACAAAACCCCCTATGCTAAAGTTGATTGTTGTTGGCTTGTTTTCCCTAAAATTGACAGTGATTGCTTCATAACATCGAATGGAGGGCCCAAGCCGACCTAATTTGAGGTTTTGTTTATGTCCAACAAGTTGTACATGAAGAGACGGGGGTCGAGCTAGATGGATGGAGTGGATGGGGCCAATGTCCCAAGTCGATCAAGGTGTCGAGTAGACCACTAAAAGATGTATATACTGCGAGCATGCCACAATGCTAACTAGTCTTCTTTAAAATTAGCTTTAAAATATTTATATTTGATATGATGCCATGTAAAATCCAAGTTCCATTAGAAATAAAAATGAAAAACAACAACACAAATTGAGAGAAAAATTGACCATGCAATAAATTAGAGATGAAAAGTACATATAGGAAGAGTGATTGGGTTAAATCAAAAGTCAAACCCAACACTGAATGAGTGGTGATGATTTGCCTCCCACTGAGCTAGGATGAGGTTTCAAAATGGAATCGACACCTCTCCAATAATCTCCTAAATGGTGACAACTTTTGTGAGCAAGTGTCAAATGAATATGGACTACTAAGTAGGCTTAATAAGCTGAAGTGTAATCAAATTAAATAAATACACCAACACGAAGCTAATATCTAGTGCACAAATAATTTTTTTATACATAGATTTGTATTGCATAACTTTTTTTGTGTAGTTGTGTATAATTTAATTTTTTTTGGTTGAAATAAGAACATAAATGTACAACATGCATAGATATTCATACTTATGGGTTTCATAGAGGATGGTTTTCTGACTAAAATTATAGAAGAAAGGGTTGATGGAGGGGTGGATTGGGTCCTCACAAATATATGGAAGACCTGGATGGTTTGGGCATTCTAGACTCAAGTGAGGTGTAATGAAAGGACGAGCTAGAGATGAAGATATAAGATGTAAGAACACTACCACTAGCAGATATTGGTCTTTCATCTGTCACTAGAGTCTTAGGATGCTAGTCCATCCTCGGCTCATCGGGGACAAAAGTAACCCTTATCTTTTTCTTTCTCTCAAACTATATGTTTTGTCTTTAGAAACTAGAAAAATAATATGTTCAAAGGTTTTTCATTAGATTTCATCAATTATTTTAAACGTTTTCAAGCATATTCGAGGATAGATAAATGTAACAATCTACAAATAGATCTTGTAATTGATAGTAGATAGCGTAGAATGACTTTTCTATTTTATTGTTTTATAACAAAAGTAGGGCTAAAATAAAATTATGAGGGAAATTTTGTATATTTTGCCTTATTTTGCTAGGGTGGGTATTTTTCTTCCACCATGCTAGAAATTAACTGTAGTGCAATTCCACAATGGAACAGAAAATTAGAATCAACCCAATGAAACACAAGAAAACAAAATTTCAAAACTTTTCAATCATAAGACATGTATCCCAATTATCAATAGAGAAAAATATATTTGATAAATCTTGAACTATGATTTATCTCTATTTGATCCTTTGTGGACAACATGAAAGCATTTATGACTCCTAAATACACTAAAATGTGAATAATCGACTAATTAAAGATAGTAGATTTTTACAATCCATATAAATAATGAATTGTTTTTTAAAACTTTTGAATTTGATTGTATAATTACTTATTTTATTTATCTTTTAAATCATATTTGATAATGTATTATTAAGATATTGAGAATTGTTCTAGAAACAAAAATATGAATACTACAATATAATCTAAAAGTTTGATGAAATTTGTTTGTATAATTAAATATAAAACATCCAAATAAATTATCAAATAATTCTTTTCAATTTAATGAAAATCTAACTAGAGTGAAATTAATTGCATAGTTTTATACTAACAAGTTGAGAAGATAATAAACAAAGAATTTTCAGCCACTGTTAGTAAGTAGAACAAGTGAATAATCTGATTAAAACAAGAACAAACCTCCTCCGTGTAACTCTCTAGCCATTACTACATCTTGTAGAAGGATAATAAATATCATGAAAAAGAACAGGCTTGCATGTTTCATAAGTCCCTTCACACTTTATCCATTTTGATGTAGAAAAAGCACTACCGAATTAAAATTAGGAGATCATTCAGTAATTAATTTCTTAGAGATTGCTCGTCTATATGGGTAAGATTATAGAGAAATAAAATTAAATATTGAAGTACCTGTACAAAAGAACCTGTGAGTTTGGTATTGAACACGCATTTGACCATGTCATGTAATATATTAATTATAATTATAATCCCAATCCACCTACCATAAATTAATAATAATAACTAGCACAATCTAGGCATACCAAACGAAAAAATAGTCAACCCAATATATTAAAAATAATTTGACCTTTAATAGAAAAGAAATGAAAATCTTCTTTTATAAATATTTATATTAAAATTAAGGCTTTGATTGATGATGGTATAAGATTTAAAACATTTCAAATAGAGTAAAAAAGATAAAACTATTGAATGAAGCCTTCAATGCTAATTAAAATGTTGTCAAATTATTTTAATCAAATAGTTGAAATTGATATTATTTTATTTAATATTTTGTTTAGTATACTCATTTCAAATAGTGATTGTATATTATCTTTTCATAACCTGGTAAATAGATTAGAGAGATCATTTGTGGGGAATCTCTTCAAGAGGCTTGATTGTTGGTACTACCAAGGAGTTATTCTTAATACTCTAAGCATTATTATCTCACTGAACCCGTGAGTTCAATGGTCCGATGTAGACATATCATTTGTGTCAACCTACCCAACAAGCTTCAATAGCTTAGTGGAGGATTCAATATAGGTGACCAACACAATAATTTTGTGATTTGACCACAATATAATGCCTTACTTGACATAATTGTGCACTATTTGAATTGAATTTTATGTATGTAGTTTTGATATTTCCATATTCAAATTTAGACTTATTGTACATGAATCTAGATTAATAATTAATGGAAAAAAACTATAGATTCTTAAAATCCTTGATATTTTTTTACTTCTTGTCTCATATTTAAACTAATATAAATAAATAGTAGGTAGAAATGGTTTTAAAGAATCTACTAAATTAGGAAAATCATATTATCATTAAAGTCAAATCTATTATTCATATAATTTTAAATTAAAAATATATATGTAAAATAATTTAAAAATGATGTAATAGTGATATAATTTTGGGGGGTCTACTTGAGGGTAAAACATAGATTTATTGTTCTTTCTCTATCAAATCTTAAATACTAGATATGGACTAAATAATTTATTGTTTTTTATTAGATTAGCAAGGAAAGTGCCCTCATCCTCTTGCAAAATAGAATAGAAAAAAATACTAATAAAAACTAACATAGGAGCAACAAGTTTTGAACAGTGCATGGACCGATCTCAAGATAGAAACTGATTGAAAGATATTGAGATAGGAGGTCCTGAATGACCAAAGATAATGTTTACTATAGCAGCAATGAACCGATGATTGTGAAAAAGTGTCAAAATACCTGATTCTAAACCTTAGGATTGATAAGAAGTGAGTGACCCATTCTAGACTCGATTGTCTTAGCAGAACTAGCAGGTATCACATCCAAATCCTTCAGTTGCCGAAGAACCAAGGAAAGAACACTATGATCCGATGGTTGCAAAAACTGATATAGTTTACAAGATTAGGAGAATACCAGATTGATATGGATCTTGATGAATCTGATATGCCCCAAGTGATGATAGATTTGCCCCGAGCGATGAGGACTTTTGATGAATCGGCAACTAGACGTGATTGTTTGTCTTGATCATTGATGAAAGATATTGATAGATTTGATCGATAGAATTTGATTTACAGACTTTGAATGATGTGCAATACTATGCCCCCTTCGGGATGAAAATTGAAATCTGACAAGAAAAGTCAGCGTTATAGTTTAGAAGCATGTTAATTGATTTGAGAAGTGGTTATATACGTCCAAGAACGCATTCTACATCGTTTGGAGGTCCAAAAGACCAAGTTTGACTAGGTTTGACCATGAGTTGACCATGGTTGACCAAGTTGAAATTTTGATAGTTTGATGTAAGATAATCAGTTAAGTTGAATACTGAATTTCTACCATGATTGAAGGTTGATTATGCAAGTAGTTAATAATATGAATGATCGCAGATTTGAATTTTGATCCCGAAAAAGGATTCTACTTGCTATTTCATTGGAGGAACCTTCGTGTGAGATTCAACTCTTGTTAGACTTGAAGATGCGATTTGAAGAATCATTTAAGCATTGAAGTTCATTGAATCATTGTGAGATCATGCAAACATGCAAAATGCAATGAGACATGCAAAATGAAATGAGACATGCAAAATGAAATGCAACCTAAGACCTAGGACCTAGTCACTGATCATATGTCGATTTGTTATCATCATTGAACTTTTAGGTAACCGGATAAATCAATACAATGCCCACTAGCCATGAAACCATAGACATATGAATATTGATTTGTATGCGCAAGAATCAATACAACACCCACTGGTTATACAACCATGGACATATGAATATTGATTTTATTTTCAGAATGTCAGAGTAGATATAAGCACCAAGGCACAAACGCCAGGATGACCTGAATATCATGTCCATTTTGATATAGCAATTTGTATAAGCATCAAAACATGAACGTCGTGATGACCTGAGTATGCCTTGTGTTGCAAACACATCAAACAGTAAAGAGATCATTCTAAATCCAATGTGAATTACCTGTAGTGACCCTTTATTATTCACATCCTTAGGCAAGATTGCATTCCACAGTAGGAGAAAGAACTTACTCAAAAAGACAATAGTTAGATCAAACTTCCTTGAATTGTCTGGGTATCAATGGTCGAGGTACGCATGGCCATCCAATTTGAGATAGAGGCTCTTATAGTCAGACACCATTTCAATCCGGAATTTCCAAAGTTGTTAGATTTTCACATACAAGCAGAAAACAAAGAAAAGATTATGCCCCCAGTCATCACTCTCTAAATCCTATAAAGGACATCATTGAAGAGCTCGAAGGGACACAATATGCAAAAATCTCAATGCGAATCAGTAAGCATACAAGGAGATAAAAGCATGTAAAAAGCACAGATCATTTTTAGTTTGCGTTTTGATGTTTGATTGTTGTAGATGCAAAATCCTTTCTGGAGACGAGACAGACAAACTGACTCAACTAGAAGCTTCAAAGGACTCTGACTGGATAGGAAATGTCTAAGATACATGGGAGACCATAGGATATGACATTGATTGCCCCCAAATTTGAACATTGATAGGATATAGACGCTTGAGCTGATTGGTGTACAGACCGACTTATTGAAACCAAGATATGCAGAAACAAACCGGGAGATATGTACAAACTAAAGCAAGACTGAAAGCTGGGAAAGACCAAGATTGTGCTGATAGATGGAGCATTTTGGAACAAGTGGCACCTGTTTGCCGGGTTTTCACCATCTTGGCAGAGATTCTATTTTTGCTACCAAGGCGCCTGTTTCCAGGTTTTCACCAAGGCACTTTTTTTTTCTTTTTTCTTTTTTTGTATTTTTCATTTTTTCAATTTTTTGAATTTTTGATATTTTTTTATTTTTTTGAATTTTTGATATTTTTTGATTTTTTTGTGAATCATCAAGGCACCTATTGCTAGGTTTTCACCAAGATGTTCATTTTTTCAAGACTTTTTCAAATTTTTAAGATTTTTTAGGACATTTTACCATAGACTGAATGCCTTAGGCATAGAATTTCTTTAGATGGAGAATGTTGATTGGTTCTCGAAGCTGTTCTCCTTCAGTCGTTGAGAGTTGATAGGCACCAGAGCCAAAAGTAGCAGTGATAACAAAGGGACCCAACCAGTTGGATTCAAACTTCCCCTTGTGTTCTCGATGGGATTGATTTTTAGGATTTTCTCTCAACACTAGATCACCAACCTGAAATTCTCTGTGTCGGACTTTCTTGTTGTAGCTGTAATACCCCAAAATTGGCACCTATTTAATTTCATCAATTTTGGTGCATTATCTCAATTTCATATCTTGAAAAGTCCTATCTCACTAGGAAATTTTCTCTCTCCTACTTGACTTTACTTGACTTGATGTCAGTTGCAAAAACCCTAATTTGCAATAATCAAACACTAAAATTAATTCTTAAGTCTCTTTGACTTTATTAGCTAAATTATCTCTATGATACATTAATTTAATTGTAAAGTCTTATGTACTTTAAATTAAATTAAATTAAATCCACCCTCTTTAGCTAATTACCCATAAAAAAGAATTAATAATTACTTGATATTCGAATGGACACACTTTTTTGAATTGATAATTCAAGATATTCGAAAGGTCACCTATGTGGCATTTTCCATTCTTTTTATTAAGTAATTCTTGCATTTTTGTCTCAATGTGGGAATGAAGAGTCACGAGTTACAAATCAAGAAACTCTTCATTCCTCTCCGGGCTTCTCTATTTTATGAACCTCTTTTTCTCATTCAAGAGAGAGCAATTTTTTGAGAGCATCCTTACTATAGGCATTTTTTTAGTCTCATTTGATTCATTGTTTCCAAAGCTCTTTTATTGCATTATCTAGTTTAATTTCTCATATTAGTGTAATTGCATTTCACATTTAGATTAAATTTGCTTACTTGTTCTTAGTCAAATATCATATTTATTTCAAAATCAAATAAAAATCTGCATTTCATATTTCTTTCAAAGTTTTCTAGATTAATTGCATTCATTCTTAGCTTAGTTTCATTTTTCTCATATTTTCTTTCAAATCCTCCATTTTTGAATTGGTCTCCTGGCTGTTGGCTCTCATTCTAAGAGTATTCAAACACCCCATTCACATAGGAGGCAACAGGTCACCTCACCATGGAATTTGGATTGAGTTCTTCATACTCTCTCTCAAATTCTATCAAGTGAATAATGACCATGTTGTGTTGTGCCTGATTTAGAGGTCACATTCAGTCACATACAGTAGCCTCTAGACATTCTTTTCTGATACACTCTGAGATGATCATACGCTGCTTGCCTGCACTCATCTAGTAATTCCAGTTCTTGTAACCTAGACACTCTGTAGTCTTCATCAGTGACAAGTCCATGCATTCTGATTCTAAGTGATGGGATTTCAACCTCAATAGGTAGTACCGCTTCAGACCCATAAACTAAAGTGAAAGGTGTAGCCCCTGTAGGCATTCTGATACTACTTCTGTATGCCCAGAGAGCTGGATTGATCATGAGATACCAGTCTCTTCCTATTTTATTCATTGTTCTGTGTAAGATTTTCAAGATATTTTTGTTTGAAGCTTCAGCTTGTCCATTCCCTTGAGGATAGTAGATAGATGACCAATGTTGAGTAATCTTGAATTTGGCACATAAGTCATCTAGGTCCTTATTTTTGAATTGTCCCCCATTGTCTGTGACTATGGAATGAGGGATCCCATATCTGCAAATGATGTAGTTCAAGATGAACATAGAGATCTGTTTCCCTGTTGCTTATGTTAGAGGAACTGCTTCTACCCATTTTGTAAAATAATCTGTCGCTGTGATTATATGGGTATGTCCATTGGAAGAGTGCGGATGGATAGCGCCTATGAGATCAAATGCCCATTGTTGAAAAGGCCATTGTGTAGTAAAGGGAATTAGATCTCTCCCTGGAGCATGAATCAAGTTGCCATGTACTTGACATTGTTGACAGTTTTTAGCAAATTTAATAGCCTCTTTCTCCATTTCAGGCCAATAGTACCCAGCCCTAATAAGTTTTTGAGCTAATGTTAAACCATTCGAGTGTGACCCACATATACCCTCATGGACTTCCTCTAATGCATGTTGAGACTCTTCCCGTTCTAAACATCTAAGCAGTGTACCATCTAGACCTCTTTTGTACAGATCATTACCAATGATGACATATTGGGATGCGGATCGGATAAGGTTTCATTTCTCAAAATGGTTAAAGGACTCAGGGATGATTTGGTCATGGAGATAGGAGAACAAATTTTTGTAGCGAGATGAGTCATAACCTACAACAGTGCAGATCATGCGGGTTTCAGGGGAGTCGTATGTAGGATAGGATAGGGATTCCACCAGGAACTCGTAGCGTAGCTCATGTTCGGGCTGCTATAAGAGAGTAGATAGTGTCACCATTGCATCGGCAGCCTTATTCTTCATTCTAGGTATTTGCTCAAATGTGATAGAGATGAAGTATTTCTTTAAATCATCTACCATTCTCTTGTAAGGAATGAGCTTTTCATCTTTGGTTTGGTACACATCATTGACTTGGTGGATAACCAGTTGTGAGTCTCCATGGATGTGCATCTCTGTAACTCTCCACTGTATTGCCATTTTCATACCATTGAGAAGTGCCTCATATTCAGCAATATTGTTTGTGCAAGGAAACTTTAGTCTGAATGCTTTGGGTATCGAGTATCCTTGAGGAGTGATGAACAATATGCCTGCTCCAGATCCATTCTGTGTGTAGGAGCCATCAAAGAATAACCGTCATGCTCTAGAAGAGAGGTGCATGATAGAGGAATCAGGAAATTCCATTTGCATGGGTGTATCATCAAACAGTGGTGCTTCAGCTAATTGATCAGCAATGACTTGTCCTTTGATATCTTTTCTTTCAACATATTCAATGTCAAATTTGCTCAAGAGCATGACCCATTTAGCTAGTCTACCTGTGAGGGCAGCTTTGCTTAGGAGATATTTCAGTGGATCAATTTTAGCTACCAAATGAGTAGTATGAGCTAACATGTAGTGTCTCAGTTTCTGTGATGCAAAGATCATAGCTAGACATGCCTTCTCTATCATTGAGTAGTTCTTCTCATAGGCCACTAAAGTTCTGTTGATATAGTAGATGGCTCTTTCTTTCTTGTTCTCATCATGCTGTGCTAGCAATGCCCCCAGTGATGTGGCTGTTGCAGAGACATACAAGATCAATGGCTTCCCATGAATAGGAGGCATCAAGATAGGTAGATTTGATAGATACTTCTTGATATGGTTAAAGTTGTTCTCGCATTCTTCATTCCATGCAAAGGTCACACCTTTATGTAATGTTTTTGTAAAAGGCTGTGATATGTCCGCTAGTTGTGATATGAATCTTCTGATAGATTGAACTTTGCCTTGCAACGTCCTCATTTGACTGATATTTGTGGGAGGTTGCATCTCTATTATAGCCTTGACTTTAGCCGGATCAACTTCAATGCCTTTCTTTGAAACTATGTATCCTACGAGCTTTCCAGAAGTGACACCAAAAGTACACTTCTTAGGATTTAGTCAGAGACTAAATTTTTCCATTCTATCAAGGATCATGCTCAAGTCAGTTAGATGTTCAGTTCTAATCATTGATTTTGCTAAGGTATCATCAACATAATCCTCCATTGTTCTATGCATCATATCATGAAAAATAGATGTCATTGCTCTTTGGTATGTAGCTCCCGCATTTTTGAGTCCGAATGGCATAACATTCCAACAGAAGGTTCCCCACACACATGTGAAAGCTATTTTCTCTTGATCTTCTGGAGCAATTTTGATTTGGTTGTACCCATAAAAGCCATCCATTAAGGAATACATTTCATAGCCAGAAATGTGTGTGTGAAAATTGTACCAGATCTGTAGACACAACACTCAGTAAAACATTAGAGGTTAGTGATAATCAAAATCATGCAAAATTGAAATCTAATCTAACCAAGTGATTTACTGCCTTCTAGTAGGTGCGAGATTAATGTTCTCAGATTGTAATCGAGATCAGTGACCTAGACGACACCTAAATGAAGGATTTGAATGCAATAGATGGATATGAAATTGAATGCAATTAATCTTTTTTTTTTGGATTTTCTATGCAATAATAATGATAAAAACTTGATATGAAATCTAATCTATATGAAAAAAAACTTGATATGAAACTATGCTAGATGAAATTGATATGCTATGAATGCTATTGAAAATTTATATGCTATGAATGCTAAAATAAGATTGATCTCACAAAGATGTCGATTCGCAAGAGCTTTGATTCTTCAATTCCAATTCTCCAGCGTGATTGTGCAAAATATGAGATGAATTATGAAGAGCTGAGCCTTGTTTTTATAGAAATCCAAGGCTTTGGAGGTGCATGAGAAAAAGCCATAAATCACTCAAATAACTCAACTTGATTTTTGAGTTATTTTTAAATAAAGATAATTAAGTCACAAAAATCATGCAAAAGCACAGTTCAACTTGAATTAGAAGTTTAGATCAACTTTAAAACTCGAAAAGATGTTGAGTTTCAAAAAGCTAACAACTTGCATTGATTTTCCAATTTTGAGTTTAACTGGTCCTTGAATGTGCACATGGATAATTATGATTTAATAAATAAATAAAGTGATTTATTCTCAACTTAACTGCTTTTTGAAATAAAATAATTAATTTATGGGTTAATTAACTATTTTACCAAACTTTTATTAAAAATTATATTATTGAATAATGACAACATGCTTTAATTAATTAAATAAGAATTTAATCAATTATTCATAGGAATTTTGATTTATTGTCAAAATTAAATAATACAATTAATAATAGATATAATTAAATTTAATTAAACAATTAAGTGGCAAATATTAAATCTAATTAATTAAATATGCAAAATATTTAATTAATCAAACTTTAGGATAAATGTGATTTATTGCCAAATAATTATAAAATTAAAGCTAATTATGATGATTAGGAATATTACTAGGAATATTCCCTGATGCATAATTTAAGATAATCAATTATAATTCGATGATGTTTAGATGTGCCTTAGATTAGGACTTTGATGTCGATTTCATTCGAATTGAAGATGTAGGAGATTAATGAACTTATAGCCCATTTTTGGGGTATTACACATGGAATACCTATCTATTTGAAAAAATAGACCCAAACACTACTATAACAACAAGCCATTACATTTGAAATCTAAACTAACCTTGCTTGCAGTCATATCAAAAAACTAGTTCAAAAAATACCTAAAGCTAACCATAACAAGAACCTTAATAAGTCTTTAAAGATAACCATAACTATGCTAACTACATATTACAATAAATAGCAAGTGCATGTCGAATTGTCATAAAAAATTAGATAGCATAAAGAATTAAACTAAGTATTTAATTCTTTGGCATATCTATGATATCCCAATTCTTTTGATAATCCTCCTACACCTTCCAAGTAGCCATCGTCAACCCACTAGGTCCTGCTCATTTGGTTCCTCTTCTCTTGCCTCTCTTCTTTGACTACTTTATTTTTGACCTGCCTACGATACTCCCATTGCAACCCTATTCAATATTATTTTAGTAATCCTTATTAAATAAAATATTTCTTCTTCCATCTCCTTATCATTCTAGTGTTTGGATAAAGTGTCAACCTTTTTTTCCAACATGTTCATTCTCACATGGAGCTCAACCATTTCTATCTTGGTATCACCTTCCTTGGCTTCATTGTTTGGAATATTTTGCATTGCACTCCCTTCTTCCTAGGAATCAATCTCTTCATTTTCATGCCTCTATTCTATTTCCTCTCACTCGATGTTTTCTTTTTTGAAGTCCACCTCTTCCTCCTCTTGGCCCACTTCTTCATTTTCCACCTCTTTTTTGTCCTCTTCCAATATAGGTTCATAGATTTCATGCGATATGTCATCTTCATCATGCTCAAAAATAATGTTTTTCCCTTTATTTAATGGGACCAAGGTGGCCTTACCTAATTTGGTAGATCTTCAATCGCTCAACTATGACCCCACTTTATATTTTTCATGATCTTTACTCTTAAGTTTTTTTCTTCTTCATTGTCTTCAATTTTAGTAATTTTTACACCTTTGGGGACACCTTTTGGGTTTTATTTCTAGAAGAATCAAGAAATTCAACAAGGGTTTTACATTTCTCATGGGTAATAGTAAGAAACAAATTAACATGAGGGGAAGGAATGCAAACATTTTTATCTTTAGGATTATTTTTACTAGAAGGATTACCAAAATCCATCCTATTAGGTTCATTCTCAATACACTACATTCTAGGGGGAGGAGGGGGAGGGGGTTAATTTTTATAATCAATATGTAGAGGGTTTCCATGCAAATTAAGGGTCAGAGCATGGTTATATAGTTCCATTATCATTCCTTGGGGAAGTGGAGGAGAGGAACCCCTTCCTATATTTGTTTGTAGAGAAGAAAATAGGTAGAAGGGAATATTAATATTTTCACTGCCTAACATGGTTTAGCAAGAGAAAATGATAACCATGGACTCTCATGTATCTTCCTTCTAATATAAAGGACCTTATTATATATAGGCCAACTAGAGGGTAATAAGGACAGAGGTTTGGATCATCATACCCATTTTGGAACCCTTCCAGTTCCTCACCATCATCTAAAAATTTATCTATAAAACTCTAGTAGTTTTCTAAACTCTTCTTCAAGTTCTTTTACAATTTATTCCTCTAGAATAGATATTGACCTTCTTTCTTCTAACTTTAAGTTTCACCTAGATCCAATTTCTTTTTTACTAAATTTAATGCAACATCAACTTCTTGAACTTAAATTTTCTTTCCAATTTCACCATTGGTGATCCCAACTATAAAGAAATCATCTTCCTTTGTGCAATTGTAGTAGGTTTAAATGGTACCTCAACGTATATCATCTAATCCTTTTGAGTTTCAACTCTTCCTTTCACATCTTCTACTTCAATAATAGGATCTTGTTGAGGGGTCTCAGAAGGCACATTGCAGATAATTTCATCAATTACTTGATTAGTTGTAACAAACTCATCTATTGTTACCTCTTCATTGATAGTTTCCTGAGATTTTTGTTCATCATCATCATCATCATCATCCACTAGTTCATCTTTCTCCAATTCTTTCTTTATGATGTCTAGAGTCTCTACATAAACTGCCTGAGATTCACCAATTGGAATTATGCATACTCTAGTCCTTGTTTTGAATTTAGGCCTTAGAAAAGAGACTATAATCTCCACATATTAAACTAGAAATTCAGGTTTTAGTTCTACCAATTCTTGTTCAAAAATCTCTTTATCTTCTTTTAGATCATACTCCATCAAGATTCAATCTTCTTGAATAATGATTCAGGTATCATTTTGTGTAGTTCACTTGTCCCTCTATAGAATTTGTGTATGTTGTATATAATAGCTTCTTCAATCTTTTTCTTATCCTCTTCATTAATTTTTTCATACCATCCATTTTCCTTAGTGACACTTCCATATTCTATGATTTATTTAGCTATGTTGTCTATTTTATTGGATCTTCTTGTCACTGGTTTGACTATTTTTTTTATCTGTCATCCCAACAACCTTTGACTTCTTCCCACTAGCCCTCAATTGTGATTGATCTTTGTCTAATTCAGTTTTGGCTTCTTCTTCCTTTATTGCATCTTTCTTACTCCTCCTTCCTTTTAACTATTTATAACCATGAGTTATTTCCTTCTTCCTCTTATAAGTTATCTTCTCAATCACAGATGATTTTACCTTTTCCTTTTCCTTACTTACTGATCCTATAGGATGTGATGGTGTTTTCCTCTTTGATTGAACTCTAGTAACAAGAGAATGTGTCTCAATTTTCATTGTTGAACTTCGAGTTTGTCTCCCTATTACCTTACTGGTTGTAGGAGATACAACCTTTACTTCTTCAGTAGTAGTACCATAAGTACCAACTTCATCACTTACAAACCTTTTCTTGATTTTATCCATCATCTCCTTAGTGATTCCACTCTTCTTAGCTAGGTCATCCACTCTTTTCCATACTCTTCTTTCTATCACTAGTTTCATTTGTTGTGAGTGAATTTGTATAAATTTTCTTTATAAGTACCAAACCTAGGGGTACTTGCATCAATTAGTTTTGACAATAATTCATTATCTTGAAGTAATACAATATCACCATCTACCTCATATCCCATTGGTAAAGCTTAAAAGGTTATTGGTTGTACTGCTTGCATCAAACATGTATTTGTACTCACAATAAAACATGTCTTCTTTATACTTTTCAACTATATATATCGATTGGGATCCTTTCCCTTTCACGCATTCATTCCTAAAAGTCTTTGAAATAACCCACATGAAACTAGTAACTCTATTTCCTAACATTCTTATTCACTCATTAATCTACACTACTACCAGTTTATTAGTTGACCATTGAATATTATCGATACCAAGGAAATGATTTTACAAGTAGAAAAATATACATATCAATACAAAACCATACTTAAAAACTTGATTTTTTCCTTCTTTATTCACTCCTTATTGAAAAAGAATTTACTCCTTGTGACCTCACATAGATCATAATGAGTATTATCCTTCACCATCTAGTATGTTGTATGAATTCATCCACTATGTACACTATTAAATCGACTTAATTGATATACCTTGTAACTAATTATCATTGACTCAAACTTGACCTCTATGTCTTCAATATCATCGATTTTCATGGCCCTTTGATCTTGTCTTGACTTTGTCAAAAGAGTAACCTCATCTGCCAATATTTTCCTTAGAATAGGTAAACCACTAGTTGCACATAAACCAGTTACTTTATGAATTAACTCCTTGGTAATCTTATGTGGCCTCTCCAACCAGATAAACTGATTGTGAACTTTGATCAATACATATTTGATCCACTCAGTCTCAAAAACATTAGGTAGCTCAACAATATAGGTAAAACCCTTATTAGTTAAATGTTTGTGTTCATCCTTCAATCCAGATTTATTACATAGTTCAGTATAAACATTGAATATAGCATTCGAACCCAATCTTCAACTTTGCAATGGATAAATGATATTATATCTTTAGTCAATAATACACTATGGGGAATTAAAGGCAAAGTTCCAATCATATCATTATCTACCATGTTCATAGGATGAAATTTTAAAATAGGCCTTGGTTCCTCAACAATTTCAACCAAAACTTGTGTCCATAATGCCAATGCTGATTTGCTTCACAAAACAAAGAGTAGAACCTTCAGAACATAGAGAAGTACCTATTTGCTTATTGGTTGGGGTTCTTCAAACACTGCTTCAATCTCAACACAAGATCAAAAATATCGATCTCAATCCTCAAATCACTTTATAATCACTCAAAAGTGGACAACTTAATTCATAGAAATAAAAGTGACAAATGAATTTCACTTTTTAATTTTTATAACATTACATTCACATGAAATGATCAAATAGTTCCTTTTACTATTTACAATTGGTTAGAACATCAAACGATCACTTTTCCATAAGAATCATCATGAGGTCACTGCATAGAATCATATGAAATACAAAATTCTTTAACAAATTCATCCAAAAACATAAATAGGAATCTAAATATGCTAATGAAACTTACCACACACACAACTTAGGGGATCAATTATAAATCTTCCTTGATTTTATCCCCCTAAGTCAATGACATTGACTTATTCAGATGGAGAATTCTCCACATTTCCTGGTATTGTAGAGTTCTCTTTCAATTTAGAAGAATTGAGAACACGTTTCTTAGCCCATGTTTGTTTCATCTAAATTTGTATTTCTTCAATATCTGCAATCTTCTTGTGGCCTTTATCATTATCAGGCCTATTCATTAGTTCAACTTCACTGTCCTTCTTATTAGCTCTATAATATCTAACAAGATGTCCAATCTTATTGCAATAATAATACACTACACCAGTTTGTCTCCATGGCCCAACATTTCCTCTACCAATTCTCATCCTATAATTGTATGTTATATGTCCATAATTGTGGAAGATAGAATAGGTAACATCCAATCAGTTGCCTTGAAGATTAGGTCTCAATGGGTTGGGGTTGTATGGCCTCTAATTATTGATTCTTTTCCTGCACTCATTATCCTTATGACCATACTTGTTACAATGATAACAATTACCATGAAAAACATTAGATCTAGCATTGTATCCTTTAGATCTACCACATAAATTTATATATCTAGAAATAGTTGCATTAGGTTTATTAGGCCCAATAGGTTTAGACCTACATACATTGGCAATATGACCTTCCATGTGATAATTGAAACATATTGGTCTATAATTCCTCTTATCATATTTTGTTTTGTTCACCTTGGGTGCTGATTTGTCTTCCTTTGCATCAATATTCTTGGTACCAAATGACTCATCGACTTCAAAATTTAAAAACCCTAAACCTTGTTTTTCATTTTTTGTCCTTTGGTTTGAGAGTTGTTTATCCAGTTTAGAAATTCTTTAATTGAACTTATCCAATAGATCTATGGATACTTTTATTTCTCCTTTAGCTTTTCATTTTCTCTTAGGTTATTGGTATTTTCTAATCTTGTATCATGTAGTTGTGTTAGGAATTAATGTTGAATATATCCTATGGGGGAGTATTTGCAGCCATTCTATAGCAATTGTTGTTGCATTCATGATTGTGATTGTTATTGATGTCAACACAGTGATCTACTAAAGTCTAGCAGAGAAGCAGATAATTTTTGAGTTAGCGCACATGGGATATTGAAGATCAAGCTATGCAGAGTTGAGGATTTAATCTATGATGTTGTATAAGATCGTGGTTAAGAGCTGATGAAGGGTGCTCCCCTTAATACCACAAACACATAACAGAAAAAGAGAGACAACAACAATAATATGCAAGAACAGAAAATTGGCTTCTTATTATCTCCACAAATGCGGAATTACAAACTTTCAGAATTACAATATGCAAAGCCACATGGGCATTCCCTTACAATATTCTGTATGACAAAGCCTCGAACTATTACCCAGATCTACTACCCAGAACTATTATAAACTGCCTAAGACAATAATACAGCCTTCCTTATATAGGCAATTTTCCACCGCCTGGGAAGGTTCCAGAATTTTAGCCAATAAGGCCGACCAAACATAGAATTATTTTATTTTACGTTTTATTACATCATAGTTGGCTCAAGATAACCTTTGAAACCCGAACAAAAATTTTGAAGAAAATTATTTTCTGCCATTTCAAGTGGCCCAACTTCCGAAGACCATAAGTCATCACCAGTTGACCCGATCGGCTATTATAACCCCATTTCGGAAACGCCACGAAGTGCTCTACAGGCTTGACCTACACAAGTGCCCGTCACCCAAATTTTTGACCTCATCCAGGACCTCTCAAGCCTTCAAAACTGAGTTCAAAGTTTCTGTACCCTACTGCTTATACCAAAAATTTTCAATATCTTCCAATATACACTTGATCTGGCAATGAAACTTTACTGGCAAACTTATATGACCAAAATGAACCTCCAAGAAAGAAATCAGGTCATTCTGAGCACATGCAAAAATTACCAAAAATAGTAACTTTCCATAAATAGCAGCTCTGCACAAAATAGCCCTTATTGAATATAAAAATAGAAATTTTTTTTTTTTTTTTTGGTGATGCAAGATTGCTCTTACACCCAGGATGCTCCTGCATCAGACACCCAGGGTAATTTGAGAAGTGACCCTGTCATGACTCAGGTGTGCAGAGGAAATCCAAGACGGTTAGCCTCCTCCTTTGTTAGCTATGATGAATCTTCTATAGGTCATCCTTTCCATTTGACCAAATACTCTTCATATGTCCTATTCCTTGTGCTTCTACCAATATGACTGTCCAGTATGTCTTCAATCTCCTTGATATCTAAACTGGTTGCTGGAATACTCCACTATACTGCTGCAACCTCATCTTCAACACCTCCTTCATGATACTCTGTCAAATCTGAAATGTTAAACACTGGTGAAATATTCAGCTCACTAGGCAATTCTACCTCATATGCATTTCCTGAATCATGCTTCTTCAATATCTTACATGGTCCAAACTTCTTCATTTTAAGCTTGTTATATGTACCAACCAGAAACCGCTCCTTCCGCAAATGAACCATGACTTCATCACCAACCTGAAATTCCTTATATCTCCTTTTCTCATCTACCTTAGCCTTATACTATGCGTTCATCTTGGTAATATGCTTCCTCACCTCCCCATGGATGTTCTTCAAGTGTTTTGCAAAATCCTCAGCTTCAGCACTACTTATTTCTCCTTTATCTATCTTCCTCAATTCATATGCATTTCTTGGACTACTTTCATATACAATCTGGAATGGTGATTTACCAGTGCTCCTGTTGACAGAATTATTGTATGCAAATTTCACTTGTGGTAAAATCAAATCCCATCCTCTTGGCTTATCCCCAACCAAACATCTCAACAGATTTTCCAAACTCCTATTCACCACCTCTATCTATCCATCAGTCTGTGGATGATGTGATGAACTGAACTTCAAATCTGTCTTCAACTTCTTCCATAATGTTCGCCAGAAATATCCAACAAACTTAGTGTCCCGATTTGAAACTATGGTCTTTGGCAAACTATGAAGTCTCACTACTTCTCTGAAAAATAATTCTTCTATATGAACATCATCATTAGTCTTCTTGCAAGGAATGAAATGTGCCATCTTCAAAAATCAGTCAACTACTACAAAAATTGAATCATGTCCCCGCTGTGTCCTCAGTAAACTAAGAACAAAGTCCATACTGATATCCTCCCAAGGCTTCTCTGGTATAGGCAATGGCTGGTACAACCCTGTATTCTGCTTCACTCCTTTCGCCATTTGACATACTCTGCAACTCTGTACAAACTTCTTCACATCTTGTTGCAACTGTGGCCAATAATAATTCTCACTAACCAAATCAAGGGTTTTATCACGACCAAAATGTCCAGCCAATCCTCCGCTATGCTTCTCCTTGATGAGATTCTCCCTCATAGAACTTCGTGAAATGCACAACTGACTCCCTCTGAATAGCATATCATCCTAGATGATGAAATCCAACCATTTCGTTCTGTCTAGAGTGACAGGTTCTGTACAAGCTTTCTAAGCTTCACCAAAATCAGGATCCTCTGGATACAAATTTTTGAGTTCCTTGAAGCCAACCACTTCAATCTGCATTTCTCTCAGCAATAGTTGCCTTCTAATAAGAGCATCTACAACCCTATTAGACTTTCCACTCCTGTGTTTCAAAACAAATGTATAACTCTGCAAAAACTCAACCCATTTCAAATGCCTCTGATTCAACTTTCCTTGACTATTCAAATATTGCAAAGCTTGATGATCAGTATACAAAACAAACTCCTTAGGAAGTAGATAATGTCTCCACTTTTTTAATGCCTGAACTATAGCATAAAATTTCTGATCATAAACAGAATATTTCCTCTTGGCATCATTTAACTTCTCACTGAAATAAGCAACAGGTTTACCTTCTTGACTCATAACAGCTCCTATTGTAGTACCACTAGCATCACAATCTACTTGAAACACCTTATTAAAATCTGGAAGTGCTAAAACAGGTTGTTTTGTAACTTTTTGTTTCAGCAATTGAAAACTCTTTTCTTCCCCATTAGTCCACTTAAACTCTTTTGTATCCCCTCTCATTGTTTCAATCAAGGGTCCACAAATACTGCTAAAATTTCTGATAAACTTTCTGTAAAAGCTAGCTAGACCATGAAAAGATCTTACCTCAGTAGCACTCTTTGGAGTAGGCCATTCAAGGATAGCTTGTAACTTCTCTGGGTCCATTTTTAGACCTTCTCCTGAAACTACAAACCCCAAATACACCAACTCTTTCTTCACAAAACTGCACTTCTTCAAATTAATCAACAATTTCTCTTCTCTCAACTTCTCAAATACCATACGAATATGCATCATATGCTCATCCAATGTTTTACTAAAGATCAAAATATCATCTAGGTAAAAAATGACAAACTTACCCAGAAATTCTTTCAGAACCTCGTTCATGAGCCGCATGAAAGTGCTTGGTGCATTGGTTAGCCCAAAAGGCATGACTAACCACTCATATAGTCCTTCCTTTGTCTTGAAGGCAGTCTTCCATTCATCTCATTCTCTGATCTGAATATGATGATATCCACTCTTCAGATCTATCTTTGAGAAATACACAGCTCCACTCAAACAGTCCATAATATCATCCATTTATGGCAATGGAAACCTGTACTTGATTGTGATCTTGTTTATTCCCCTAGAATCTATACACATCCTCCATTCTTCATTCTTATTTGGTGCTAATACTGCTGGTACAGCACAGGGACTCAGACTCTCACGGATCAATCCTTTCTGTAACAGCTCATGTACTTGTCTGTTCAACTCCTCACTTTCTGCAGGTGTCATTCTGTGTGATGCCTTATTCGGCAAACTCGCTCCTGGGATCAAGTCTATTTGATGACTGATCTTCATGACTAGTGGTAATCCATCATGCACATTATCGGATACAATATCCTGAAACTCATTCAACAAATCTGCAACTTCTACAGGAACATCTTCTACTTCCTCTTTACCAGCTTTTGGAATTAGAGCAAAACATAAATGCTCATGCCTCATACCATCTAGAAAATTTCTTCCATCAACAAAAGTTATCCTTGCATTACCACATACCTTTTCTTCAATCTCCTTCAATAGTTTTAGCTTATGTCGCACTCCATCCTTTGTCAGGGAATAGGTATTCGCTCGACCATCATGTACAACACATCTGTCAAACTACCATGCTCTACCCAACAACATATGACATGCATCCATAGATATGATATCACACAATACCTCATCTTGGTATCCACCAATCTTGAACTTCACTAGGCACTGTTCATTGACCATGACCTTGTGGTCATCCTGTACCCAAGCAATCTGATATGGATGTGGGTGTTTCTGTCTCTTGAGCTTCAACTTTGTCACCATCTCTTCTGACACCAAATTGTTAGTGCTTCCACTATCAATGATCACGTCACAACATTTATCTTCACACTTGCACCTGGTGCGAAATAGGCTCCTCCTTTGCTCAGGTTCATTCTCACCACTTAATAGGACTCTTCTGTTAATCAACGTTTCTCCTCTTTCAGCATCTTCAGAATTTGATGATCTAGCATCTTCATCTACATGTGCAACTCTGGCCTGGCCTTCATTTCTCTTGTCTATTCTGCATTGGCGCTGAGGACATTCAAATGCCCTATGACCTTCTCCACAGTGAAAACATGTTTCACGGAAGCCACCTACTCCAGATCCTTGTCCTCTTCCTCTTCCTCTCTAATCTCTATTATTCTGATCCTGGAAGCGATTGGAATTATTTCCTCACTGATTCTGACTGCTACTGGCCTCATCCTTCTTTTTCGGATCTTCATTTCGACCACCGTATGACCGTCCACCAGATCGTCCACCGCGACCTCTTCCGTTTTACCTGCTCTCAAACTTCTTGTTCAGCTTTTCCTCTACTTTTAGGGAAAACTGGTATGCCTCTTCAATACTATTCATTCGAAGCAGATTCGGCTCCTCCTGAATGCTTGGCCTTAACCCATTAAGGTATCGAGCAACTTTCTCCTTATCAGCTTCTGCATTGCCTATTTTGATGAGAAGTCGATAGAACTCCTCTGTATACTCCTGAACAGATCTTCCTGCTTGCTTCAAACTCTGCATTTTCTTCAGTAGGTCAAGCTCATAATCAACAAGAATAAACTGTCACTTCAATTTATCCACCATCCGATCCCATCTCATGATTTTCTCCTTTCCCCTTCTATTTCGCTCCAACTGAATCTCTTGCCACCATATCTTCGCATGACCTTTCAGTTTGGCCTTCACAAATTTGACCCTATCAAGATCCTCAACATCTTCATACTCAAAATATTCCTCACATTCATTGATCTAGTCGATCAATTCTTCTGGGTTAAGATTTCCAGAAAATGTAGGAACCTCAATCTTAGGTCTTTTTCCAATCTTAAAAATGGCCAGAAAAAGTTTTTCTTCCTCGTGGTTCACAATTTCAACTTTTCCTTCTTGATATTCTTCTTCAGCTTCATCCTCGCTTTCATCTCTGACATTAAGATTCATTCCTCTACGAATCTCTTCTTGCAATGCTCGCACTTGTCTCTGCAGCTCTCTAACCTCATGTGTTACAACACCAGCTCTTCCGCCATGTTCCCTTCGTGGAGGCATTTTTGCGATGCGCGCTGAAACCCTAACCACGGTCCTGGTACAAACTGCCTCACAGTCGGTGGTCTATTTACACACTTAGGAACTCCTACTTTGATACCACTTGATGAAGGGTGCTCCCCTTAATACCACAAACACATAACAGAAAAAGAGAGACAACAATAATAATATGCAAGAACAGAAAATTGGCTTCTTATTATCTCCACAAATGCGAAATTACAAACTTTCAGAATTACAATATGCAAAGCCACATGGGCATTCCCTTACAATATTCTGTAGGAAAAAGCCTTGAACTATTACCCAGATCTACTACCCAGAACTATTCTGAACTGCCTAAGACAATAATACAGCCTTCCTTATATAGGCAATTTTCCACCGCCTGGGAAGGTTCCAGAATTTTAGTCAATAAGGCCGACCAAACTTAGAATTATTTTATTTTACATTTTATTACATCATAGTCAGCTCAAGATAACCTTTGAAACCTGAACAGAAATTTTGAAGAAAATTATTTTTCACCATTTCAGGTGGCCCAACTTCCGAAGACCATAAGTCATCACCAGTTGACCCGATCGGCTATTATAACCCCATTTCGGAAACGCCACGAAGCGCTCTATAGGCTTGACCAGTGCAAGCGCTTGTCACCCAAATTTTTGACCTCATCTGGGGCCTCTAAAGCCTTCAAAATTGAGTTCAAAGTTTTTGTACCCTGCTGCCAATACCGAAAATTTTCAATATCTTCCAATATACACTTGATCTGGCAATGAGACTTTACCGGTAGACTTATATGACCAAAATGAACCTCTAAGAAAGAAATCAGATCATTTTGAGCACATGTGAAAATTACCAAAAATAGTAACTTTCCATAAATAGCAGCTCTACACAAAATAGCCCTTATTAAATATAAAAATAGAATTTTTTTTATTTTTTTTTTGGTTGATGCAAGATTGCTCTTACACCCAGGATACTCCTGCATCAGACACCCAGGGTAATTTGAGAAGTGACCCTGTCACGACTCAGGTGTGCAGAGAAAAATCAAGACAGTTAACCTCCTCCTTTGTTAGCCATGATGAATCTTCTATAGGTCTTCCTTTCCATTTGACCAAATACTCTTCATATGTCCTATTCCTTGTGCTTCTACCAACACGACTGTCTAGTATGTTTTCAATCTCCTTGATATCTAAACTGGTTGCTGGAATACTCCACTGTACTGCTGTAACCTCATCTTCAACACCTCCTTCATGATACTCTGTCAAATCTGAAATGTTAAACACTGGTGAAATATTCAGCTCACTAGGCAATTCTACCTCATATGCATTTCCTGAATCATGCTTCTTCAATATCTTACATGGTCCAAACTTCTTCATTTTAAGCTTGTTATATGTACCAACTGGAAACCGCTCCTTCTGCAAATGAACCATGACTTCATCACCAACTTGAAATTTTTTATATCTCCTTTTCTCATCTGCCTTAGCCTTATACTGTGCGTTCATCTTGGTAATATGCTTCCTCACCTCCCCATGGATGTTCTTCAAGTGTTCTGCAAAATCCTCAGCTTCAGCACTACTTATTTCTCCTTTATCTATCTTCCTCAATTCAGATGCATTTCTTTGACTACTTCCATATACAATCTGGAATGATGATTTACCAGTGCTCCTATTGACAAAATTATTGTATGCAAATTCTGCCTGTGGTAAAATCAAATCCCATCCTCTTGGCTTATCCCCAACCAAACATCTCAGCAGATTTTCCAAACTCCTATTCACCACCTCTGTCTGTCCATCAGTCTGTGGATGATGTGATGAACTGAACTTCAAATCTATCTTCAAATTCTTCCATAATGTTCGCTAGAAATATCTATCAAACTTAGTGTCCCGATCTGAAACTATGGTCTTTGGCAAACCATGAAGTCTCACTACTTCTCTGAAAAATAATTCTGCTACATGAACATCATCATTAGTCTTCTTGCAGGGAATGAAATGTGCCATCTTTGAAAATCTGTCAACTACTATAAAAATTGAATCATGTCCCTGTTGTGTCCTCGGTAAACCAAGAACAAAGTCCATACTAATATCCTCCCAAGGCTTCTCTGGTATGGGCAATGGCTGGTACAACCTTGTATTCTACTTCACTCCTTTCACCATTTGACATACTCTGCAACTCTGTACAAACTTCACATCTTGTTGCAACTGTGGCCAATAATAATTCTCACTAACCAAACCAAGAGTTTTATCACGATCAAAATATCCAGCCAATCCTCCGCTATGCTTCTCCTTAATGAGATTCTCCCTCATAAAACTTTGTGGAATGTACAACTGACTCCCTCTGAATAGCATATCATCCTGGATGATGAAATCCAACCATTTCGTCCTGTCTAGAGTAATAGGTTCTGTATAAGCTTTCCAAGCTTCACCAAAATTAGGATCCTCTGGATAAAAATTCTTGAGTTCCTTGAACCCAACCACTTCAATCTACATTTCTGTTAATAATAGTTGCCTTCTGCTAAGAGCATCTGCAACCCTATTAGACTTTCCACTCCTGTGTTTCAAAACAAATGTATAACTCTGCAAAAACTCAACCCATTTCAAATGCCTCTGATTCAACTTTCCATGACTATTCAAATATTGCAAAGCTTGATGATCAGTATACAAAACAAACTCTTTAGGAAGTAGATAATGTCTCCACTTCTTTAATGCCTGAACTATAGCATAAAATTTCTGATCATAAACAGAATATTTCCTCTTGGCATCATTTAACTTCTCACTGAAATAAGCAACAAGTTTACCTTCTTGGCTCATAACAGCTCCTATTACAGTACCACTAGCATCACAATCTACTTGAAACACCTTATTAAAATTTGGAAGTGCTAAAATAGGTTTTTCTGTAACTTTTTGTTTCAGCAATTTAAAACTTTTTTCTTCCCCATTAGTCCACTTAAACTCTTTTGTATCCCCTCTCATTGTTTCAGTCAAGGGTCCACAAATACTGTTAAAATTTCTGATAAACTTTCTGTAAAAGCTAGCTAGACCATGAAAAGATCTTACCTCAGTAGCACTCCTTGGAGTAGGCCATTCAAGGATAGCTTGTAGCTTCTCTGGGTCTATTTTTAGACCTTCTCCTGAAACTACAAACCCCAAATACACCAACTTTTTCTTCACAAAACTGCACTTCTTCAAATTAATAAACAATTTCTCTTCTCTCAACTTCTCAAATACCATATGAATATGCATCATATACTCATCCAATGTCTTACTAAAGATCAAAATATCATCTAGGTAAACAATGACAAACTTACCCAGAAATTCTTTCAGAACCTCGTTCATGAGCCGCATGAAAGTGCTCGATGCATTGGTTAGCCCAAAAGGCATGACTAACCACTCATATAGTCCTTCCTTTGTCTTGAAGGCAGTCTTCCATTCATCTCCTTCTCTGATCTGAATCTGATGATATCCACTCTTCAGATCTATCTTTGAGAAATACACAGCTCCACTCAAACAGTCCATAATATCATCCATTCATGGAAACCTATACTTGATTGTGATCTTATTTATTGCCCTAGAATCTATACACATCCTCCATTCTCCATTTTTTTTGGTGCTAATACCATTGGTACAGCATAGGGACTCAGACTCTCATGGATCAATCCTTTCTGTAACAGTTCATGTACTTGTCTGTTCAACTCCTCACTTTCTGCAGGTGTCATTCTGTGTTCTGCCTTATTCGGCAAACTCGCTCCTGGGATCAAGTCCATCTGACGACTGATCTTCCTGACTGGTGGTAATCCATCAGGCATGTTATCAGATACAATATCCTGAAACTCATTCAACAAATCTGTAACTTCTATAGGAACATCTTCTACTTCCTCTTTACCAGCTTTTGGAATTAAAGCAAAACATACATGCTCATGCCTCATACCATCTAGGAAATTTTTTCCATCAACAAAAGTTATCCTTGCATTACCACATACCTTTTCTTTAGTCTCCTTCAATGGTTTTAGCTTATGTCGCACTCCATCCTTTGTCAGGGAATAGGTATTCGCATGACCATCATGTACAGCACATCTGTGAAACTCCCATGGTCTACCCAACAATATATGACATGCATCCATAGATATGATATCACACAATACCTCATCTTGGTATCCGCCAATCTTGAACTTCACTAGGCATTGTTCATTGACCATGACCTTGTGGTCATCCTGTACCTAGGCAATCCGATATGGATGTGGGTGTTTCTGTCTCTTGAGCTTCAACTTTGTCACCATCTCTTCTGACACCAAATTGTCAGTGCTTCCACTATCAATGATCACGTCACAACATTTATCTTCACACTTGCACCTAGTGCGAAATAGGATCCTCCTTTGCTCAGGTTCATTCTCACCACTCAACAGGACTCGTCTATTAATCAACATTTCTCCTCTTTCAGCATCTTCAGAATTTGATGATCTGGCATCTTCATCTACATGTGCAACTCTGGCCTAGCCTTCATTTCTCCTATCTATTCTACCTTGATGCTGAGGACATTCAAATGCCCTATGACCTTCTTCTCCATAGTGAAAACATGTTCCACGGAAGCCACCTCTTTCAGATCCTTGTCCTCTTCCTCTTCCTCTCTGATCTCTATTATTCTGATCTTGGAAGTGATTGGAATTATTTCCTCGCTGATTCTGACTGCTAATGGCCTCATCCTTCTTTTTTGGATCTTCATTTCAGCCACCATATGACCGTCCACTAGATCGTCCACCGCAACCTCTTCCGTTTTGCCTGCTCTCAAACTTCTTATTCAGCTTTTCCCCTACTTTTAGGGAAAACTGGTATGCCTCTTCACTACTGTTCATTCGAACTAGATTCAGCTCCTCCTGAATGCTTGGCCTTAACCCATTAAGGTATCGGGCAACTTTCTCCTTATCAGCTTCTGCATGGCCTGTTCTGATGAGAAGTCGATAGAACTCCTCTGTATACTCCTGAACATATCTTCCTACTTGCTTCAAACTCTGCATTTTCTTTAGTAGGTCAAGCTCATAATCAACAGGATTGAACTGTCGTTTCAATTTATTCACCATCCATTCCCATCTCATGATTTTCTCCTTTCCCCTTCTATTTCGCTCCAACTGAATCTCTTGCCACCATATCTTCGCATGACCTTTCATTCTGGCCTTCACAAATTTGGCCCTATCAAGATCTTCAACATCTTCATACTCAAAATATTCCTCACATTCATTGATCCAGTCGTTCAATTCTTTTGGGTTAAGTTTCCAGAAAATGTAGGAACCTCAATCTTAGGTCTTTTTCCAATCTTAGAATTGGCCTGAAAAAGTCTTTCTTCCTCCTAGTTCACAATTTTGACTTCTCCTTCTTGATATTCTTCTTCAGCTTCATCCTCGCTTTCATCTCTAACATTAAGATTCATTCCTCTACGAATCTCTTCTTGCAATTCTCGCACTTGTCTCTGCAGCTCTCTAACCTCAGGTGTTACAACACCAGCTCTTCCGCCACGTTCCCTTCGTGGAGGCATTTTTGCGATGCGCGCTGAAACTCTAACCACGGTCCTGGTGCAAACTACCTCACAGTCAACGATCTGTTTACACACTCAGGAACTCCTGCTCTGATACCACTTGATGAAGGGTGCTCCCCTTAATACCACAAACACATAACAGAAAAAGAGAGACAACAACAATAATATGCAAGAACAGAAAATTGGCTTCTTATTATCTCCACAAATGTGGAATTACAAACTTTCAGAATTACAATATGCAAAGCCACATGGGCATTCCCTTACAATATTCTGTAGGAGAAAGCCTCGAACTATTACCCAGATCTACTACCCAGAACTATTCTGAACTGCCTAAGACAATAATACAGCCTTCCTTATATAGGCAATTTTCCACCGCCTGGGAAGGTTCCAGAATTTTAGTCAATAAGGCCGACCAAACTTAGAATTATTTTATTTTACATTTTATTACATCATAGTCGGCTCAAGATAACCTTTGAAACCCGAACAAAAATTTTGAAGAAAATTATTTTCTGCCATTTCAGGTGGCCCAACTTCCGAAGACCATAAGTCATCACCAGTTGACCCGATCGGCTTTTATAACCCCATTTCGGAAATGCCACGAAGCGCTCTACAAGATTTTATGGCGCAAGCACTCGTCACCCAAATTTTTGACCTCATTCGGGGCCTCTTAAGCCTTCAAAACTGAGTTCAAAGTTTCTGTACCCTGCTGCCAATACCGAAAATTTTCAATATCTTCCAATATACACTTGATCTGGCAATGAAACTTTACTGGCAGACTTATAGGACCAAAATGAACCTCCAAGAAAGAAATTAGATCATTCTGAGCACATGCAAAAATTACCAAAAATAGTAACTTTCCATAAATAGCAACTCTGCACAAAATAGCCCTTATTGAATATAAAAATAGAAATTTTTTTTTTTTTTTTTGGGTGATGCAAGATTGCTCTTACACCCAGGATGCTCCTACATCAAGAGCACATATGAAAATTCATATAGTCATGATAGTTATGAGTAAATCAGTGGAAGTAGTATTCAAGCAATGTTCCTTAGTAGGGGTTTGTGGTAATCGGATAATATCTCCTAATCGGGATAGAATCTGAGCATGCAAATTTGTATAGATGATGAAGACATGATGATTGTGACATGGACGTGACAACAAGGTCAGTGGTTGCACGAGTGAAGAGTTATCTTAATTGGAAGCTGACAGTTTTATGTAATTGTGGAATTTTTATGTAACGTGTGGAAGATTTTATTTTGTAATTTGTATGCCAACTCATTTGTAATTATTTGAGTGTTTTATAAAGGAAGGGATTTTTCCCTTATTGTAGTATGTAATTGGAATGAAATATTGTGATAGTGAATTGTGGAATTATGCAATACTTGTTGAAAGAGGATATGTGAAATATAGAGATCTGGTATTGAGATTTGATGAAGTAGTTGGTGCAGTTTGGCATAGTCAGAGGAGAAGTGATAAGTTGTTGAGATTAGTAATCTTTTGATATTATTCTATTGAATAATATAGAGATCAATTGGATAGTGTGTTCAGTGATCTTTCCCTTGAAGCTGTTTGGACAATGGGTCCTTCTGTCTTCCATAAACTCCTAACAGGGTTAGAATCTTTTAGAAGGGATTCAAAGTCTCCTAGTAGGGACTAATATGTACTGAATGTATTTTATAAGACTCCTAAAAGAGTCCATCCTCTCACAAGGAACTTTCATATTATTGTATCTTTTGTGGTCATCATTCCCACCGGGGTTTACTCTTTGATCAAGAGGTTCCCTAGTCAACATATCTTGTGTTATTGTGTTGTTGTGTATGTATATCTTTCTATGGTTTTTGATTACATTTCTTACATGGTTAAAATATGTTAAATATGATAAAAGTTGTATTTATTTGATAACTGATTCAGCCCCCCCCCCCCCCCCCTGCACGTCAGTTATCTTGCTGGACTTTACTTTCTAACAAGTTGTTCATTCAAAATAGAAAATTCTTTTTCAAATCTGAATAGTTCTTCCATCTTTACCTTTAAGGTATCATATTTGGCTTTAAGATAATCTTCTATAACCTTCTTAGCTTCATCAACCATTCTCTTAGCTTCAATCTCCTGACCCATTCCATTTCCAAATTTCTCCAACTCTCATTGCACATTTTTCTTTTCTTGCCTCAACTTATCCATCTCCTTATGCATATCATTGTTGTCCTTAAGTAAATTCTCATTCTCTTGAGATAATACTTATAGGGATGCTTTAGATTCCTTAGTTCCACTTTGTTCAGATAGGTGTTCAATTAGGTCTTGAATTTCATTCAAGTGTTGAACCACTTCTTGTCTTTTAGTCCTAGAATTCTTCTCAATCATGTCTGCAACATCTTCAAGTTGTCCTCTATAGGATTCCATGTATTCCTCAAGGATCTCTCCCAATCTATTAGGATTCTTTAAGGAAACTTTTCTCTGATACCAATTGTTAGATATAGAAGATACTAAGATTGGTGGGTGAATCAGTGTAGACAAGAAATAGACTAATTCAACCAATAAACTGATTATGCTTTTAAACAACCTCCACAAAATCACACATATGAAATAGATGTTAAACAAAATTAAAAAATTCACAAATCATAACACATAATGCCATAATTTTTATTCTGGAAACCCTTTTTAGAGGTTGAAAACCATAGTGGGGATGGTGCTGATGAATCTCTTCAACTGTAGTATAAATATTTTCCCTATTAGGAGCTTACAATACCCTGTTAGGGGTTCACCCTGTTAAAAGTGACTAGTACCCTATTAGAAGTAAAAAAAGATCTACTAAGATCTATGTCACTAGAGGATTTAAAACTCCAACTAAGAAGTCACCCTATTAAAGGATTTAACAATAAGACCTGTTAAAGTCCACCCCGTTAAAGGATTTAACTTTTTGCAACTATTGGGAATACAATGATAACCTGATATAGAAAATAGAAACTCCTTTTCTTAATCAGATCCTTTGTAATCTCTAAATTCTAGCACATTGACCTGCTTCTATCTTTATCTCTAATTATAACACCCAAATTCATGATTTCAATCCTAAATCAAATGATTTAGTCCACCTTTATACTCATGTTCTTAAGTTGGGTAAGACTTAGAAAATGTTTTATAAGTTGGCCCACCAGTTTGACCAAACTCATAGAAAAATGCACCTATCATAACTAACATGTCAGCCCAAAATATATTAACTAGAATATGTTGACATGTTGGCCCATAAATCTACTACCTTGGTCATCTGATTAACAAGAACCAATCGGTAGCATAACTGGTTCACACTAAACACATTACCAAAAAAAATTCACCCAAAACACTAAGTTAACGATTATGGTTGTAGAACTATACTTTTCTAGCCTTGGTAAACCACTCGAAATGATTGCATCTCCAAAAGTGTCCTCTAACATGATCGTTACTCAAAATATTCTCTGACGCTTTCTTCCTATTTACCATTCAAAACACTTAGCATAATCTTCCTTTACCGATTCATCTTGTCAATCAAAATAATCAATTCTCATAGAGTTGATACAGTTTCCATTAGAGTTTCCATCAATGAAAAACTCCAAAACATCAAAATCATCTATCCAAATTCTCCAAAATCCATCATAGTGTCAATAGTCATTTCTATCAACAATTCTATTTCATACATCATATATGTTATACTAGTGATGAAGTTGATTGCACAAGGATTTTTCTAAGTGATCCTTGTACCAGTGATAATATAGATAGTGTTGATAAATTTGATGTGAAATGATAATATTGAGGATTTAGATGGTTTGATTAGTCAACAAGTATCTATAGAGTCATTTTTAACTACATCTATGATTGCTTAAGCATATTCAATGTTTAAGAAGATATTTGAGGAAAAATCCAGTGATATCAACAAGAACATTGAACCAGTCTAGTCAAATTGGTTCAATCGAGGTAGCAGTCAATTATTCATCAATGTTTGATTTGTTTTTTAATTGTATTTTTGAGGGCCAACATTGAATATTTCAATTTCCTATGCTGACATGATTGCTTATGCAATTTGAATGTAGTTTTTAAGCTGACTTGTAATACATTTTAGGGTTTGTGATAAACTTGAAAAAGTATATAAAAGGATGTAAAATCATTAAGTTATGGTTATTAATTTGTGTTGTGGTGGTTGATATAATTGAAGATGAAGTGTAGAAATGTGTTAGAGGTGTTAGTGTGATCAAAACAACATAGTAAGAAATATAAAATTGGATCTGTCAAGTGGAAGGTTCCATCATAGGGTCATTATTTGAGTTTTCTACTCAAGGCAATTTCTAACAGGCTTGTGATCAAAATCCTTAAACAAGGTTATTCCTAACATATTAAGAAGGATCCTAATAGGTCTAAATATTAAATCCTTTAAATAGGTAACTATCAAAAGGAGTTTTAAATCTCTTAATCGAGTAGTTCTTAACAAGACTATTGTAATAACCTTTAACCAGGTTATAGATACTCTTAACTGGGTTACCCTTAACAGGGTGTTGTAATTCTCCTAACAAGGAAGATCTTATTGCTATAGTAGTGAGATTCATGGGTACTAATTCCTAATGCGGCTTTTCCCTCTAAAAAAGGTTTCCACACAAAAAAATATCGGTGTCCTTGTGTTGATTATTTGTGGATGTTTTATTTTCTATGCTTCTATGTTACATTTTCCTTTGCATGTTGGTTTATTTGGAGGCTTATGAAAATATTTTTTAGATCTTTGGCTACATCGATTTTCCCCCATCTCAATGCCTTATAAGACTAATAGATTTAAGATTGAAAATTCTTGCAAAAGGTCATAATGTGTCTTATCAAGAAAATTCTAGCATGACTAAAATGTATGAAAATTTAAAAAATTGTTACTTTTGTCTTGGAATGAAGAAGGAAATATCTAGATATGTTGAAAAATGTCTTGAATGTCAATGTGGTCAATTTCATCCTACAAGAACTTTGTATCCTCATGATTTACCTTGGCATAAATGGTTAATAATCTTGATGGATTTTGTGATAGATCTTCCAAAAACTTAGAACCGACATGATAATGTTTTAGTGGTGGTTGATAAAATAACCAATGTAGCACATTTTATACTAGGAAATATGAAGAATGATTCCCAAAATTTAGCTAAAACATTCATAAAGGAAGTCATAATACTACATGGGATGCTAGAGGTGATTATTTTTTTATCGAGACACGATATTTACTTTGAGGCTTTGGACCTCTCTTATGACCACCTTGGGAACCAAAATCAATTTTAGCATGACTTACCACCTTGAAATAAATAGTAAAACTAAAAGAGTTATTAAAATTCTGGAAGATATGCTCTACTTGTATGACATGGTTCAACCTACTAAATGGGAAGAGTATTTTCCTTTAGTTTTTTTCCTTACAAAAATTCATTCCATTCTTCCATTAAGATGAAACCATTTGATGCGTTGTATGCTAGAACATGTAGAACACCAATAGGATGGGACAGTTTAGAAAATTTTTAATGCCCCACCAAGGAATCCTTTGAAACATAGGGTCAAATATGCACTTAACATTTTTTCTTTTTTGATCATGGAATAAACATCATGTATTGAAGTGCGTCACATAACCATAAAACATATGCAAGAATAAATATGAAAGAGAATACACCATGACCATCGCATGATCATGAAAAATTGGAAGAATAAAAAGAACATCCAAAGATTAAAAGAGAACCCAATCACATACTCATAATAGAGAACACACATACACAAGACTACCCTACTAGGATTCATATAGAATCAATGAATCATGAGAGGTTGAGCCAACAATAACCCACACCAAAACAAAGAGGAGAGTAATCCATCCTCAAAATCCATCTAACTAATGTTCATTTAAACATAAATAAAATTGTCCTAGAATATTACTAAATATATATGTTAATTTCTAGCTAACCATAAGAAAATCACCCAAGAAACATCCATAAACAAGCCCACAAACATAGGAAACTCATTCAACCTTTAAATAGGATTGGAAAGACTAAATGGGTGCAAATGTTGATTTAGATAGAGGTGTTGGTTGGCGGTGGAGATTTAAATTAGTGGAAACATTTATTGGTGGCTAGTGAATTTATGAGACACAAAAAACTCAAACTAGTGAGTCACATATTCTAGTTGGTGATGGAAACATTGATTTGCATAGGTACTGAATCAGGGACTAGCACTTATTCATATGAATCTGGCCAAAAATAGAAAGGATGAAAGTCAAATGAATAAGTTGATGCAAATGTACATTTGGTTAACCACAAGTTCCATGATTTAGAGTGTTTAGGGACTTCTAACTTATCTCAAAGAAATGCAAAGTATTCCAAGTTTAGGCAATGGATCTAATGGCACCAACATGACTTTAAAGAGTCAAAACCCAACCATGACTTTCCAAAAGGTACTCAATGGCATGAATTATTTGTATACACTTATTTTGAAGTGATTTAATAGATATTAGTTCTTTTTTCCTTGGTCTTGTTGAATAAACCCAAATTCCTCTTTGTAGCCCTAATAGCCTCTACTAGCCCCCCAATCATTGTATTTTCCTATTTTATCTCAACTTTCCCAAAACACCTAGAAAAAAATTATGTTTTTAGACACCCAATTGTCTCTACTTTGACACACTAAAAAATTAGGTATGATTTTTTTGGAAAGTATTTGTTGTCTCTTGACTATCCCCTGTTTTAAACCTAGAAATGACCCATTGTTCCAAATAAAGTATAAAAAATATTTATCCCTAACCTCTATAACTATAGAAAGAGTTTTGATATGATGCCAATTGAATATTTTCTTAGTTAATTTGAGACTATGTGTCCATTTTCTATAAAAGCCCCAAAACCCTCACCAAAAAGCCCTAAAAACAAGTGTTTCACCATACACCACCTTACCAATGCTTTAGGGACCAATTGGTTGATCCTACACCTTGACCTTGCCAACTATAAAAATATAGTCTTGTTCAAATGGATCTCTCGATCCTATAGGCTAGCCTCCAAATTAGCCCTTTAAACTCCACCAATCCTCATGGGTACCCGTGAAACCTTCAAATTTATTACATTTTTTGGGTTAGAACATTAATGTACATAATAAAATAATCCCATTCCTTGAGTATCATAGATCCATTCAAGAAATGGACTTAGATGTCTAGGATTCTACTAAGCTATGTTATTGAAAATCCTATTTCCCCTACACCAGTAAAAAAAAAATGATAAATATGATATAATTGATCAAAAATAAATTCCAAAACTTACAATATCTCTGTTATGAAGTTTTCAACTCATCCAATCTCTGATATCTATTAAAAAAACAAGCAATCGCAAGAAAACTCTAAATTTTATTTTTATTCTCTGATTTCTATCGTGTAGTCACATGTAAAAACTCCTCTCTATGTTCAAAAGTTGTACAAAAGATTATATAAGTTCCTTGTAACCTCTCCCACCAATTTGAAGTGGTTGGTATTCATATAAATTCATAACAACTCCAAATTACACTTTCCCTCCTAATTCTAACTATCCATTACAATTCAAATACTTGAATTTGTAACTTGCATTTTATTGATTATTTGTAACTTCTAACCTACCAAACCTTATCATATTGATTCTAGACCACTTGGGTACTATTTACCCCCATACATCACAAAATTTGTCCTAGGTCCTTATTAGGACCCTTAGGACAATTAACCTTAACATTTATACTATTTCCTCCAAAAGCCATAATTGGCCTTAGTACATTCTAATTGATTGGTTTAAGTCCATATATGCCTTCATATGTCTTCAAAGTATTCATGTCCTCAATAGGTGGCTTGGGTGCTCCTGCATCATACTCCCCCATAAAGAAAGAACTCTTATCACAAGAGTTGTATAACCTTCTCCAATCTCTCTATATATTGTTCCTTGGTGTTACCTTCTGATTAGGGATAATGAAATCCCCTAATGTCACCTTCTTTATTTTACTCCATCCTGCAATCATGTCACACAATATGTTAGAAGAAAAACACTTATTTTCTTGTCCTTGTCTAGGACCTTGCTACCTAAACCCTTCTTTCCATTTTGCTCTATCTCTTTGCACACTACCATGTTCATTCTTCCCCTGCAACTTCCAAATTATGTCACCTATTGTCTTCTCATAGATAGGGAAACTTATTGTGCCCACTTGCACACATTTTACATCCCAAAATGCCTCTCCATTAGGACTATCTTTCATCACTTTCATAACCAATATGAGGTTATATTTTATCTCCTTATGCCAACCTTTATCACACTTGTTATTACCCTGCATATTCATAGGAATCTTGTCTCCAAAACACACTACTATACTATGCTTTCCACCATAGATCAAAGGCTTTAATTCATACCTTTTACCACCCTTATGTATAATGTATTTATTTTAATAACCATCATGGATGATCCTCCTTGTATAATGTCATGGCCTTCCGAAGATTAAATTTCCATAAGTCATGGGGATAATGTTGGTCCTCTCAATTATTTTAATGATACAATGGTTATTTTGTGGCATTTCCATTTGAAACTTTTAAATTTTGTTTCGTGTCCTATCTTTGTGTATTATTTTTCCTTTTTAAAATCGTGGCCTTATCCTTTTCATTTCATTTCAAACAAAATGGTGACTATTTGTACTTGGAGGGACCCCTTTACCTTTTCAAATGAAATAAATTTTCCTATTCACCTTGTTATGACATGATGATGTCATGAAATGGACCCAAATGATCATGAGAGAATGATTTCTTGTCATCTGTGACTTTCTTGATAGATGTGTTGTATCATGGATTTTTGAAGAGTAACTTAATGCCAAAATCAACAGTTCTTGTGATCCCACAATTAAAAATGATCATGCTTTATCTAGTGCAGGACAACGACATCATTCTACATGTCATGGGTTTGATAAATGAAGCTATATATGGGCCCATGACAGCTTGATAGTTAATGACAAATGGAGTCATCTAAGTAATAAATTATATTTTCAAGCAGGTTAAAATATTTGTAACTTGTGTGCTAATATTTTAGCATGAGGATAAAATAAACGATGATGTTTTAACTTGATTTAAAATGTGATTAGATTTTATGTCAAGGAATAGGTTTTCATTGAAAATGGTGGCTAATCTATTTCTAGGATCAACAACTCTCATGATCCCATGATCAAAGATGATGGAGGTTTATTCAGTGTGGGATCATGAGATCCTACCATGTGTTCAGGGTTGATAGGAACTATAAAGCATATTTCTCAATAATGGGGTACTGACTTAAGGGTTCCTGCTAGTCAATTTACTGATTCATGTTTTCTTAATAAGGTTGACATTTGGATGTATTAGTGATCATTACTTTACCTACTTATAGAAAAAGAACCGATGGTCTATCATAATGAATAAAATGGTGGGTGGTAAGGACTAATTAAGGACTAAAAATAATGGTAGGTCATCTTACCGTTGGGAGTTTTTCATAGGAAATACTTCAAAGACTTACAAAGATGGATGGAGATATTTTAGGATATCCTTTTGGGGATTTTTATCATAATATGCATAGGATTCAAAGGGTCACTTAGAGACAGAAAACTTAGAGGATTTTCTAGGTGTACAGATCTACTAATATAATATTTTGATACTGAAATAGGAAATTTCATGTAGACTATTATTACACACTAGTTACTTTTGATGATTCAAAGAGTACAATCACGTGATTTATTCCCTCCTTTTACAAATTTAGAAGCTATAAATCTTTGTCTCCTATTATATTTCTTCATTCAAAAGGTAATAGAAATGGATGTTCTATGGAAGGTAATTGAATTATGGAACATGTCTAAATTTGTGAAAATATAGTTGGAGGAAGTATATTGGGATAGAAAGATTGATTCATGCATATCATAGCCAGAGGGGTATTTAAATAAGGGGCGGTAGCCACATGAATATTTAAAGGATATCTCAACTAAAAATTCCATAATCATAAGGCTAATGATATCATCCCTACTGATAATGTCCTCTTGGATGGGGTCATGGTGAAAGAGAGGTTGGAAGGCCCTCTTTGGTATTCATGACTCTTTTTGGAGGTGGTGTCAAGGTATCACAACAAAGGGAGGAGATTTTATAGAATCTTGCGTTCTTGAACTCTGATGAATTATCAGTCCATATGCAGCTGCAATGTACATTATACATGACTTGGCCTATATATGATGACTCGGTCACAGTGATGACCAATGAACATTGCCTAGAAAATGACTAAGTGTAAGACATTAATAGACAAAAAAACTTTATGGATCAACAATCTCCCCCTTTGACATTAGTGGAAAAAACACTTCGCCATGACATTTTCATTACATTTACAATAGTACTTAGTACTAACATAAGTATTTACAGAATAATCCCCCTAAGACTTAACTCGGTCTTACAAAATAAAATTTACATTTGTACACATAACACTTCCTTATTTGATATACACTTGAATACATATACACATTTACAAAACTTAGTATGTCGTACCATTCATTTCTACTTTCTAATTATGTTCTCTCTTTGTGACTTAACATGTCATGTCACTCCTATTTCCCCCTTGTTTTTGTCACTCTTAAAGTTCTTGAGGTGCAGGGAGCTTGAAATACTTGTTCAAAAATAGTTTATGAAGTTGCATGACCATATGCAATGTGTTGTCCCAACTGAATGTTGAAATCTTCAAAACCTTAGACTTTACCTCTAGCTTGGTAGCTAGGTCAACTAGGCTCTTGGCAATAGAAAGATGGGGATCTTTCTGAACTAATTCCTTTATTGTAACTAACTCTCTTTGTATGGCCTCTAGATGGGGTGTTAACATTGTTTGAATGGAGAGTAACTGAGCCCTTATCTTACCATCATTAGCCATCAACTTAGCTAACCTCCCTTGATTATGTAGAAGCCTGGTATAATGCATAGCGCTAGAACTTGCATCTAAGCTCAATGAGTGACCTGTAGACTTGATATCTAACTATAGGTTATCTATCAGATCTTGGTTTTCCTTGGTAAACACTTCTACATCACACAATTTCATGTACAAAGATTATGCATTTTGTACAACCTCTTTTGATTTTGTTATTAAGGTAGAAAGTTCTACCTGCTTCACTGCGATGTCTACAAAGACCTTATTAAGTACCTTGGTCTCAAATTTCATTTTTGACCACTGCAAAAACTTTTCATTAGCCTCACTATTGTCATCAATCACTTTCTTGACAATGTGAACAAGTTGTTCCAAAATAGGGTCAGAGTCATTTATATCAATCATATCAAAAGCATCTATGAATATACCTTTTATTTCATGAAGTACTTGCTTTTGCTAATGTTCCCTTCTCATTTCTTCCTCTTTTCTCTTCTTCTTCAGCAGATCTTGCAAAATTTTCATATGATCATAGTTCAAGGTATCTGTATCCCATTTAGGAATCACAATAACTTCCTCAAGTGTCACTTGTGGAGTGGGAGATTTATCTTTCTTTTTATGTGACTTCTTTCTAGGTGTTGTACCACTCGGCATCTGTATAAGATATTTTATTGCCTCTTTCTCCTTAGGCTCTTGAGTATCTATTTCTTTTCCTATCTCTTTATTTTCTAGTTCCTTTTCCTCCATAAGAGGATTTACTATAACCAATGCAGACTATTTTGCATGTCCTTTACTTGACTCCTCAGTAGATGTAGGCATAGGTGTAATTACTAACTTATCTTGTTCCTCGGTATTAGTACTATGACTGGATAGCATATCTGTTAGGAATGAATGCTGAATATATCCTATGGGAGTATTGGCAGCCATTCTATAGTAGTTGTTATTGCATTCATGACTGAGATTGTCATTGATGTCAACACAGTGATCTACTAAGATTTGCAGAGGAGCAGACAATGTTTGGATTAGTGCATGTGGGATATTGAAGATAAAGCTATCTAATGTTGAGGATTTACTCTTTTTTATGTTATATGTTCATGGTTAAGAGCACAAATAGTAATTCATTTATTTATGGAAGTTATGAGCATTTTGGTGGAAGCAGTATTCAGGTAGTGTTCTTGAGTAGTGGTTTGTGGAAATCAGAAAATATCTCCTAATCAAGATGGAATCTAGTTTTGCACAGTTAGAGAGAATTTGAAGACATGTTGATAGTGATGTGGATGATAGTGCAAACTTTGTGGTCACACGAGTGAAGATTTATTCTAATTGGAAGCCGACAATTTTATGTAACGTGTGGAAACTTTTATTTTGTAATTGGATACCGACTCATTTGTAATTACTTGAGTGTGGTATAAAGGAAGGAATGTTTTTCCTTTTTGTAATATGGATATGAATGTAATGATGAAGTGAATGAAGTTGTGAAAGCAAATTTGTGAAAGAGGACATGCGAGGTACAGAGATCTGAAATTGAGATTTGGTGTAGCAGTGAGTGCGGTTTGGAACAGTTAGAGAAGAGGTAACATGTTGTTGAGATTAGTAATGATTTGATATTATTCTGTTGAATAATCTAGAGATCAATTGGACAATATGTTCAGTGATCTTGCCATTGAATTTGTTTGGGCAGTGGGTCCTTCTATCTCCATAACTCCTAACAAAGTTAGAATCTTTTAGCAGGGATTCAAAGTCTCCTAACAGGGACTCATATGTACTAAATGTATTTCATAAGACTCCTAACAGAGTCCATCCTTTCACAAGAAATATTAATATTAGTGCATCTTTTATGAGCATCATTCCCACCGGGGTTTACTCTTTGATCAAGAGGTTCTCTAGTCAACATATCTTGTGTCATTGTGTTATTGTGTATGAATATTTTTCTATGGTTGTTAATTACATTGCTTATATGGTTAAATGTGTGTGAAAATTGTACCTGATCTGTAGACACAACACTCTAGTAAAACATTAGAGGTTAGCAAAAATCAAAATCGTGCAAAATTGAAATCTAATTTAACCTAGCGATTTACTACCTTCTAGTAGGTGCGAGATTGATGTTCTCAGATTGTTATCGAGATCAGTGACCTAGACGACACCTAAATGAAGGATTTGAATGCAATTGATCTAGATATGAATTGAATGCAATTAATCTATTTTTTTTAAAGATTTTATGATGCAATAATATGAAAAACTGATATGAATCTATGCTAATATTGAAATTGATCTAACAATGATATGAATCTATGCTAAATGATATGCAATGCTCAAAACTAGAAAGATCTCACAATAGCTTGGATTTGCAAAGATGATTCTTTAGACTCCAATTCAACAGCGTGAGAATGCAAATTCATGGATTTGAGAGAGATGAATTATGAAGAGCTGAGCCTTGTTTTTATAGAAATCCAGGGCTTTGGAGGTGCATGGAAGAAAGCCATAAATCACTCAGATTAACTCAACTTGATTTTTGAGTTATCTTATAATAAAGATAATTTAATTCACAAAAACATGCAAAAGCTAAGTTTTAACTCAAAATAGATTTTAGCTTTAATTGATAATTGATAGTTGTCTGCTTTTATGATTGTCCATGTTTTATTTATGAATTAATTTAATAAATAAAAGTGATTTATGCTCAACTTAACTGATTTTTGAAAATAAATAATTGATTTATGGGTTAATCAATTATTTAATCAAACTTTTACTAAAAACTATATTATTAAATAATGACAACTTGCTTTAATTAATTAAATAAAAATTTAATCAATTATTCATAGGATATTGGATTTATTGTCAAAATTAAATAATACAATTAATAATAGATAGAATTAAATTTAATTACACAATTAAGTGGCAAGATATTAAATCTAATTAATTAAATATGAAAATATTCAATTAATCAAACTTACGATAAATGTGATTTATCACCAAATAATCATTAAATTAAAGATAATTAAGATAATTAGGAATATTGCTAGGAATATTCCCCGATGCAAAATTTAAGATAATCAATTATGATTCGATGATGTTTAAATGTGCCTTAGATTAGGACTTCGATGTTGATTTCATTTGATTTGTAGATGTAGGAGGTTAATGAACTTATAGCCCATTTTTGGGGTATTACATTTTTCCCCTCTTTGAATTACTGTGTGAAGCGCAGTGGTTCAAAGATAGTCTGTGTTTGATAAAGATATGAAACTGATATTTGAAATTGATATTGATATGAGACAGAAGCTGATTGATATTGATTTGATATGGAGATAATAGGTCCTGAATGACCAAAAATAATGTTAACTATAACAGTAATGAACCGATGATTGTGAAAAAAAGTGTCAAAACGCCTGATTCCAAACCTTAGGATTGCAAAGAAGTGAGTGACCGATTCTAGACTCGATTGTCTTAGCAGAACTAGTAGGTATCACATCTGAATCCTTCAGTTGCCAAAGAACCAAGGAAAGAACACTATGATCCGATGGTTGCAAAAACTGATACAGTTTACAAGATTAGGAGAATACCAGATTGATATGGATCTTGATGAATCTGATATGCCCTGAGTGATGATTGATTTTCCCCAAGCGATGAGGAATTTTGATGAATCAATAACTAGATGTGGTTGTTGTTTTGATTACTGAGGAAAGATTGATAGAATTTGATTTACAGACTTTGAATGATGTGCAATACCATGCCCCCTTTAGGATTAAAATTGAAATCTGATAAGAAAAGTCAGCGTTGAGAGTTCAGAAGCATGTTAATTGATTGGAAAAGTGGTTATACACATTCAAGAATGAATTATGCATCATTGAGAGGTCTTGGAGACCAAGTTTGACTAGGTTAAACCATGAGTTGACCATAGTTGACCAAGTTGAAAATTTGATAGTTTGATGTAGATAATCAGTTAAGTTGAATACTAGATTTCTGTGATGATGGAAGGTCGATTATGCAAGTAGTTAATAATATAAACAATCTTAGATTTTGATTTTGATCCCGAAAAAGGATTCTACTTGTTGTTTAATTGGAGGAACCTTCGTGTGAGATTCAACTCTGTTAGATTTGAAGATGCGAGTGGAGAATTGTTTAAGCATTGAAGTTCATTTAGCCATTGTGAGATCATGCAACATGCAAAATGCAAAGAGACATGCAAAATGAAATGCAACCTAAGACCTAGGACCTAGTCACTAATCATGTGTTGATTTGTTATCATCATTGAACTTTTAGGTAACTGGATAAATCAATACAATGCCCACTAGCTATGAAACCATGGACATATGAATATCGATTTGTAACGCTCAAGAACCAATACAACACCCACTGGTCCAAAACAACCATGGACATATGAATATTGGTTTTTTTTTTGGAATGTCAGATTAGATATAAGCACCAAGGCACAAGCGCTAGGATGACCTGAATATCACATCCATTTTGATATAGGAATTTGTATAAGCATCAAAACATGAATGTCATGATGACCTGAATACACCTTGCATGATAAACACATCAAATAGCCAAGAGATCATTCTAAATCCAATCTGAATTACCCATAGTGACCCTTTATCATTCACATCCTTAGGTAAGATCATGTTTCACAGTAGGAGAAAGAACTCACTCAAAAAGACAATAGTTAGATCAATACTTCTTTGAATCATCCAGGTATCAATGGTCGAGGTATGCATGGCCATCCAATTCGAGATAGAGACTCTTACAGTCAGACAACATTTCAATCCAAAATTTCTAAAGTTGTTAGATTTTCACATACAAGCAGAAGACAAAGAAAAGATTATGCCCCCAGTCATCACTCTCTAAATCCTGTAAAGGACATCATCGAAGGGCTCGAAGGGACACAATATGAAAAAATCTCAATGTGAATCAGTAAGCATACAAGGAGATAAAAGCATGTAAAAGGCATAGATTGTTTTCAGTTTTCAGTTTGATGTTGTTTGTAGATGCAAAATCCTTTTTGGAGATAAGACAGACTTGACTGGCTCAAATGAAGCTTCAAAGGACTCTGACTGGATATGATACATCTAAGATATACTGGAGGCCATAGGAGATGACATTGATTGCCCCCAAGTGTTAAGCATTGATAGGATACAGACGCTTGAGCTGATTGGTGTACAGACCGACTTATTTGAAAATTGGAAATGCAGAAACAAACTGAGAGATATGTACAAACTAAAGCAAGACTGAAAGCTGGGAAAGACCAAGATTGTGCTAATAGATGGATCATTTTGAAACAAGTGGTGCTCATTTGCCGGGTTTTCACCATCTTCGCAAAGATTCTATTTTTGCTACCAAGGTGCCTATTTCTAGGTTTTTACCAAGGCACCTTTTTTTTTTTTCTTTTTCTTTTTTTTATACTTTTGATATTTTTTTATTTTTTTGTGAATCATCAAGGTGCCTATTGCTAAGTTTTCACCAAGATGTTCATTTTTTCAGGATATTTTCCAATTTTAAAGATTTTTTTAGGACATTTTACCATAGACTGAATGCCTTAGGCATAGAATTTCTTAAGATGGAGAACGTTGATTGCTTCTCGGAGCTGTTCTCCTTTAGTCATTGAGAGTTGATAGGCACCAAAGCCAAAAGTAGCAGTGATTACAAAGGGACCCAGCCAATTGGGTTTGAATTTCCCCTTGCGTTCTCGATGTGATTGATTTTTAGGATTCTCTCTCAAAACTAGATTGCCAACCTGAAATTCTCTGTGTCTGACTTTCTTGTTGTAGCCTCTAGACATTCGCTTCTGATATACTCTAAGATGATCATATGCTTCTTGTCTACACTTATCTATTAGTTCAAGTTCTTGCAACCTAGACACTCTGTAGTCATCATCAGTTTCTAGACCATGCCTTCTAATTCTGAGTGATGGGATTTCAACCTCAATAGGTAGTACCACTTCAAACCCATAAACTAAAGCAAAAGGTGTAGCCCTAGTAGGTGTTTTGATACTTGTTCTGATACTGGTTTTGGTACTTGTTCTTCTACTTGTTTGGATACTTGGTATACTTGATAGCATCTTTTTCCATTGCAAACTCCTAAACAAGATCATATCATGCAGTCCTAATGTCTAGCAAAGTGGAGAACAAGAGGGAAGAGATGGAAGACAAGAGAATGAAGGAGAATGAAGGGAAGAAATGCTCAAGGGAAAACTCCTCAAGAATACCCAAGCTAGGGAAAAATTGTCATGTAAAGCACATTTGGACAAGCAATGAAAGGCTAACATAGAATAAGTCACAAAAGCATAATGCCAAAGAAGGAAAGGATGTAGTCCAAAGGAGTAGACATGTCAAGAGGCTTCATAGCATTGTTTTTTACTCTTTCTTCTATTAGATCAAGACCAAAGGGGAAAAGGATGGAAAAAGGCTAGAATGAATGGAGGAAAATAGACATAAAGGCTAAGCATGGAAGGAATGAAATCAAGATCATCACGAGATAGCTCACAAAATAGCCAAATGTTCATATATAGGTCAACCTTGTCAAGATCAAAGAGAGAAGATGGAATGGATGAAATATGTAGAAGAACTACGCATGATGCCTGATTGCCAAGTTTTCATCATGGTACTTATCCAAGGAGCCACAAGGGAGTGGTTTTCACCATAGGATGAATTTATTTCTCTTTACTTTTGCTACTAAGGTGCCTATTTCCAGGTTTTCACCAAGGCACATTTTTAATTTTTTGTTTTAAATTTTTTTATTTTTATTTTTCTCTTTTTGGAAGAAGGCAAGCTTTTTAGATAATGCTCCTTGAAAGGATAAACCATGATATGACAAGGATCAAAATGATATGATCAAAGATGTTGATAGGGAAAGGTGGATGGAAGAGAAAAATGGAGGATAAGGTTTTATGTAAAGCGAGTGAGGTTGGAAGATAGGAGGAATAGGCAAATGAGGAAAAATGATAGAAGGTAGAAGGATAATGCATGGAAGGATTGTGAAAGGGTAGATGGAAAGGAAGGAAAGCTCAAAATCAACACATACCTTGAAGGGTGGTGAGAGGATGGAGAAATTGTGAATGAAGGAATATGTGAAGGAATATGGTGAATGGATAGCAGACGTTGTGGTTTAGGCGCATGGAATGGAAGAATGTTTTTGGAAGGAGATGAAGTGGAAGCCTTTGGAAGCTTGAATGTCAACTTCATTTTTTTTTCAACACCAGACTCTTTCAAGAGAGACTTTGGAATCCATATAGTCGTAGGCTTTTTATTTCCTTTTGATGATCTAGAGAGAATATCTTCAATGATGGATTTTGGAACCCATACTTGTCTTGTAGTTTTTTTCTTAGATATCTCTTTTGACTTTATGTTTCCATGTCTATTAGAGGAGACATGGTGATCTTTTTTTGATGGATTCTTGTATTTCTTCTTTTCCTTGTATTGAACATTCAAGTTACTTCCAAAGGACTTGGGACTTGTGGAAGAAAAAGGAGGATATGACTAGTTTAGATGGGTGGGTGGATGAAAAGGATTCAAGGGTATGCATCTATGTTGATCTTGAGGAAAGATAGGAGATGGAGGTATGTAAGGACCCAAGATGGATGGTGAATTAGGAGAGTTAGGAGGGGAAAGTGAAAGGACATAAGGACCCAAGATGGAAGGTAGATGTGAAGACCTTTGTAGTGGTGGAAGAGGTCCAAGGATGGAAGTGGAAGACGCAAAAGGATAATCAATAAGTTCATCAGCATCTATATGACAACCAAGGATATCAACATATTTAGAGTGAGAATTAGGATTTTCAATAGAATCATGAACATCTTGAATAGGAGCAACTTCTTTGATAGGATTTTTCAAAGCTTGAAAAGACTTAGGAAGAGTAGAAAGTGGAAATGAACATGGAGTGGTAGAACAAGAAGTTGGAAGACTTTGATCTTGACAAGGATCTTTGGATAGCACACGCACATAATTTTTCTTTTGATTTTCAATAGGCTTAACATTGGAAGTAATAATACCATTTTTACCAACCTTAACGGAAGTATCATCTTTGGAAAGTGATAAGGTTATTTTGATTTTCAATAAGCTCAACAGTGTAAGTAGTAGCTTGATCTTGCTTAGGAGAAGATTTAAGACATGGTGGAATGCATGAAAAAGGGTTCACAGGATCAAAAGAACCCTGAGGTGGATAAGAGACATTGTGAAAAGGAGTGGATGACATGGAGGGTTCTTGATCTTGATCATTCTTTATGTTCTTTTCTTCATCATTTTTGGGGTCTTCTTGACATGGAGCCATTTCTAAGGACAAGGAAGCATGTTGGGATTGTATGGATGACTTTGGAAGAGATGGTGGAGGACAAGCTGAAGTAGGGATTATAGCATATGAAGGCTTAGGCTCTTTAGGTTTAGCATTATTGAAAGTATTTGCAGCCAAGTGAAGGTTAGCTTGAGTTTCTTTAAGAGGTAACCCTAGAGGATAACTATAGGGAACCGCATAAAAAGTATCAGGGCTTGTGTCAGATGAAGGTTCTGTGAAAGGTTTGAAAGACTCGGAAGCTTTAGGAAATGTATGGGTATTGGAGGAAGTAGGGGATGGAAGGGAACCATAACAAGACAAAGGTCCAACATTAACATGATCTTTCTTGAGAAGATAATCTTTATTTTCAGCAGGAGAGTCCTTAGGAGAAGGATTCTTATAATATTGATGCTTCAAGCTAGCACAATGCATTTTATAGTCCTCAGCAGTAATAGATGGATCATAATCAAGGTATTGTCTAGAAAAGCCACCAAAATCTCTTTCAAAATCAGAATCATATGGATCACCATCATGATCTATCCAATGGGACATCCCATTTCCAGTAAGCAGGAACACATGATGAGGAGGACTCTTAGGAAGAGAGGTATCATATGTATCATTATATTGTCTGTCATCATAGTCATCATAGTCTCCAAAGCTGGATGTGTCACTCTCCATGGAAGAGGTATCATAAGGGTTATCATGTTGCTCAAATTCTATCCAGGGGCATGGTGACATGTATAAGTCTTTATCAAATGGAAAAGAGTATAGAGATTCCATGGAGAACTCTTTAGGTTCCTTTTCTTTCTTAAGATTGTTAAGTTCAACTTGCATAGCTTGCAGCTGCTTCATCATAGTGGTGATTAAAATTTCTTCCTCGTGTGTACTGATTCTTTGAGACATGTATACTAATTTTCAATGGCTACTACTCTGTTCTTGACACAATGATTCGTTCAACAGATTTGAAAATAGGTTGTAAAAGCTGAAGTATCTGGCAATTTTGACAATTTTTTTGACAACTTTTCAAAATTTCCCAAATGACACTCTGCAGACTTGTACGACAACTGAAAAATTTTGACTTTGAGAATTTTCTATCATCAAAACTCGTACGACACTGGGTTGGTTATCATACGACAGTTGGGTATCAATGAAACGACAGTTGGGAATCTCATACGATAGTTGCAAGATTTTGACTTTGAGAATTTGCTAGCATGGAAACTCGTACGACACTGGGTACTCAATCATACGACATATGGGTTGTAATGAAAGGACACTTGGAAAAACTCGTATGACTTTTGACTTCCAGAAATGATTTTTGACTCCAGAAAGGATTTTACGTCAATTTTTGCAAAATTTTGAGTTTTTAGATTTGGATTGTTTGCAAATTTCAATGTCTAGATTTGAGAATTGTAACAGATTTGTTCATTTTCAATAACCAGATAGATAAGAAAACACACAAAATAGCAAGCAAGTGATTTCAAGCATGTCTGAAAATAATGAGCAAGGGCAAAAGCAACCTTGCACATGAACAATCAAGTGACTTATTCGTTCTAATCCTCAGAAGTGCTAATTGTGTATGTTCCAAAAATGTTTTGTAATAATGCACATATACCCTATAAAATGAAAATTTGGCCTTGCTAGGGTTTTTAGTAATGGTTTGACTCTACAACTTTTATGATCCAAAGGGGTGAACTCCAATCCCGGTGCACCAGGGTTTTGACATAGTCTGAGAACTTAATCTTCAGGAGCTACTAGGGAGATCTGACAACCCAACAATGAACCATACCCATGGAGATTTCTTCCACAAGGACATTTATATAGCGACTGTCACTACCATGGTGAAAATGGCTAATACTGCTTGAGGTTCCGTCAACGCAATTTTCCCTGTGAAGGGATTGTCCACTATGGTTAACCCTCTATAAAGGTGACTCACAATAGTATACCACAAGGGGACTTGGCTCCAGATCCAAGGTTTTTGACACCTTTTCACTTTTAACCCAAACAAAGCAAGTAGATTAATCCGACACGCTACGACAAAGTTTTGCTTCACCAAGGTCTATGATGTCAACTCCACGTGATCTATCAACCTCTCCGAGGAGAGAATGTATCAATTAATAAGAGAAGGTATACTAACCAATTTTGATTCACCAAAGCTCTTGATGTCAACCCCACGTGATCTATCAACCCCTCTTAGGAGAGAATGTATCGATCAATAAGAGAAGACACACTAACCAAGTTGAATGTGAAACGCACTAAGTATCCTCCCTACCTACAAGGATTTTGTCATCAAGAAGGATTTCGTTGGGAATCCAATCTCTCAAGAATCACGAATAGTGTTCATAGGGCCTAATTACTATGTGAGCACAAATGTATGTTTCCAAAAGCAAATCTACAAAAAGTACCCAAAAAGCAGAAAGAGAAACACTTAACGCTTAAAGCGAATATGAGATGAGTCCACAAGGTGGAACACTTAACACCTCACACAAGCTGAAAATGAGTCCCCAACTTAGAAAACAAGTGAGTTCCTAAAAGCACAAATGGGTTGCCAAGTGGAACAATTAATGCTTCTCTCCTATAGACCCCTCCCCTTTATGGCACTGAGATTGCAACCACGGGGCGGAATGAGGGGCCGGCAGATTAGCGAGTCCAATAACCCAAGATAGTAATCAAGATCAATCATAAGTATTTGAGACTACTTAATGAATCCTTAAGGGGTCACAACCTAGTATCAATTATGCAAGTGTGTAAAACAAAAGCATGAAAAGAATCACCCAAGCTAGACACACGAGAGATTTATTTTAAGCCCCAAATTGAAATATTATCAGCACAAGTGGAATACCTGAGATCCTCACAATGCGCTTAGTAGATTTTTACCTGATTTTAGCAAACTTTACGCTTTTTTCAATCAAAACCAGCAAGAGTCAATCAAAAATAGAGAATTCCAACTGTTAAGATTAGCTGTTAGTCAAAATCCAAAAATCAAATCTGACAAACTGCCTACAAAAATGAAACAACAATTGAAATATGATGCCTAAACTCATATGATAGTGGGTCTATTACCAGACGATAGTAAGAAACTCGTACGACCGTGGGTATGCTCCCAGATGATAGTCTGGAAACTCATACGACACTGGGTGTCTGATGAAATGATAATCCAGCCTCCAAACTATAGTGGGTGTCTGATGAAACAATACTCGGTCAACTATCATACGATAGTGGGTATGCTCCCAGATGACACTAGGTGTCTGATGAAATGATAGTCTGAAAAACTTGTACGACACTGGGTGTCTAATGAAATGATAATCCAGCTTCTAAACAACGGTGGGTTCCTAATGAAATGATACTCGGCCAACTGTCATACGACAGTGGGTATGCTCCCAGCTGACACTAGGTGTCTGATGAAATGATAGTTTGAAAAACTCGTATGACACTGTATGGACCGAAATTAAAAATCACGCTGTATGGACAATTTTGATAGAAAAAGTGCCAAAAAAATGATAGAAGAATAGGCAGCAGCAGGGGAGTTCTGATAGAGAAATGATAGAAGATTGATAGAAATGAAGGGAAGCCCATTTCAGAGCCCCACGGTGGGCGCCAGAAATGTGTGTGTGAAAATTGCACCTGATCTGTAGACACAACACTTCAGTAAAACATTAGAGGTTAGCAAAAATCAAAATCGAGCAAAATTGAAATCTAATTTAACCAAGTGATTTACTACCTTCCAGTAGGTGTGAGATTGATGTTCTCAAATTGTTATCGAGATTAGTGACCTAGACGACACCTAAATGAAGGGTTTGAATGCAATTGATCTAGATATGAATTGAATGCAATTAATCTATTTTTTTTAAAGATTTTATGATGCAATAATATGAAAAACTAATATGAATCTATGCTAATATGGAAATTGATCTAACAATGATATGAATCTATGCTAAATGATATGCAATGCTCAAAACTAGAAAGATCTCACAATAGCTTGGATTTGCAAAGATGATTCTTCAGACTCCAATTCGACAGCGTGAGAATGCAAATTCGTGGATTTGAGAGAGATGAATTATGAAGAGCTGAGCCTTATTTTTATAGAAATCCAGGGCTTTGGAGGTGCATGGAAGAAAGCCATAAATCACTCAAATTAACTCAGCTTGATTTTTGAGTTATCTGATAATAAAGATAATTTAATTCACAAAAACATGCAAAAGCTAAGTTTTAACTCAAAATAGAGTTTAGCTTTAATTGATAATTGATAGTTGTCTGCTTTTATGATTGTGCATGTTTTATTTATGAATTAATTTAATAAATAAAAGTGATTTATGCTCAACTTAACTGATTTTTGAAAATAAATAATTGATTTATGGGTTAATCAATTATTTAATCAAACTTTATTAAAAACTATATTATTAAATAATGACAACTTGCTTTAATTAATTAAATAAAAATTTAATCAATTATTCATAGGATATTGGATTTATTGTCAAAATTAAATAATACAATTAATAATAGATAGAATTAAATTTAATTACACAATTAAGTGGCAAGATATTAAATCTAATTAATTAAATATGAAAATATTCAATTAATCAAACTTAAGATAAATGTGATTTATCGCCAAATAATCATTAAATTAAAGATAATTAAGATAATTGGGAATATTGCTAGGAATATTCCCCGATGTAGAATTTAAGATAATCAATTATGATTCGATGATGTTTAAATGTGCCTTAGATTAGGACTTCGATGTTGATTTCATTTGATTTGTAGATGTAGGAGGTTAATGAACTTATAGCCCATTTTTGGGGTATTACACTAACAGAGTTAGAATCTTTTAGCAGGGATTCAAAGTCTCCTAACAGGGACTCATATGTACTAAATGTATTTCATAAGACTCCTAACAGAGTCCATCCTTTCACAAGAAATATTCATATTAGTGCATCTTTTATGAGCATCATTCCCACTGGGGTTTACTCTTTGATCAAGAGGTTCTCTAGTCAACATATCTTGTGTCATTGTGTTATTGTGTATGAATATCTTTCTATGGTTATTAATTACATTGCTTATATGGTTAAATGTTGTTGAATTTGATAAAGGTTATAATTATTAGATAACTGATTCACCCCCCCCCCCTCTTAGTTATCTTGGTGGACTTTACTTTCTAACAATATCAACTATATCTATGTGTGGACTAGCAGAGGTAACTTTAATAGTTGATGTATCCTCAATATGTGGATAATCTAGCACTTGTAGTAAGACAGAATTACTTCTTGGAAAATATGTATCTTTGGCTGCCTCAGCTTGTATTTCTTCCTTAGTCAATATATGAGTTTTTACTGGAGTGTCCTTAGTGATATCAACAATGGTTATTTTAGCTATCTTCTCATGCTCCTCGGTCTTCTGAGCTACTTACTTTTGAATTTGAGGTTCACTAACATCCTCTTTATTATTGAGTTCAATTCTCATAGATGTGCTAGCATCCTGTTGTGTACTTTTATCAATTATAAGACCAAAAATGATCTTCTATACCTTTAGACTTTGTTTAACAACATCTTCAACCTTGTGTTGAAGGATAGAGTATGCCTGGAGCTTGAGAATGAATCTATTTTTGTACTACTCCATGTATTACTAAATGTAAGTAGGGGACAAGTCTAGTGTGACTTGAGAAAGTTTTCTTTCCCTTATTTGCTTTTCTATTAAAATGGCATATTCCCATTTCTATGCTATCCTTTGATATAACTCATTAGGAATCAGTTTCCCCAATTGAAGTGGTACCATTTTAAATATGCAGAGCATCTCAAGCATTACTTCTTCATCTTTTTCCTTATCCTCAATACTCATCCTTTCAAATTTTATTTGTTTGAAGCCTGCTAGTATAGCAATGCTCTTAATGTTGTGGCATATTTCATCCATAGTCAGTGTTCTCTTTTGTAATGATACCTTATTCTTTATTTCCTCATCATTGTCAGTTTCCTCATCATCCTTCTCCAAAATGATTTTTCTCCTTGGTTTCTTCTTCAACTGGCTCGACAGTGCATTAGGATAAATAGTTTTTCTCTTCCCTGATGGAGGGGTTTTCTTTTGAGGCTTCACAACTATAGCAATAGAGGCTACCCTAGTTCTTGGACTAAGTATAGGTGAAGAGATAAGTATAGGTGAGGAGATAGGCTTTGGTTTATGCATTTTTTTCCATATAGGCTTAGAAACTAATGCCTTCTCACCTTTCTTTTCTACTACTTTCTCCTCCTCTTAACTTTCACTAGACTCACTTGACTTTTCTTCTCCTAATCCTTGAGTCAGTTCTAGAGGTGCATCTACCTCTCCTTCTCCTATCATCTTCTCAATGTTTTTCACTATATTTTTCCTCTTTCTCTCCATGGTAGAAAACTTCAGTCCCATGTTTATCTTAGCCTTCGCTTCCTCATAGGTTCCAAAATATGTAGCCTTCCTATCAACTTCCTTAGCTAATAAGGTTTTGATTGTTGTTGTAGTTTCATTAATATTTACCTCATAAGGTAATGTCATTAGCCATGATACCCTCAGTATTATAGCTTGAGCATATGTGAGGTCAGTGTCAACTAGAAAGCATATGTCCTTATTGTATTTCTCTACTAATGATACAAGAATTCTACTTCTTTTCCTCATTTAATTCTTAAACTCAAAAAAGTAATTCTCTATAATTATTTCAAAGTTATCACCCATTTGACTAATAAACTCATTAACCTGAATTGTCACTAGTCTACTCTTATCCCATTCCATTCCTCCAATAGTAGGAAAAATTTTCTGAATGTAGAAGAATAAACAAACAAGTAGGGAACTGAACTTACACATTGAATTCTTTTCTTTCTGGATTGATGTAAGATTCTCAGAAAGTTGTTAAAATTTGTGTGCTATCTATTAGGAATAATAGTCCACAATACAACTGAGAGGGGGGTGAATCAATTGTATGATAGATTATTAAACTTTAAACTTAAAGTAGTAGCAATATCAGATCTAATGAACACAATGAATGCCAACAAAACAACATAATATTTTTGTCTCAGGGAAACCTTGTTCAAGGTAAAAAACCCAGTGGGAATTAGCACCCACAAATGATGTACTGAGAGTATAGTATCCTTGTTAGAAGAATTAGCCCTATTAGGAGCTTATTGAAACATTATAGTACACAGTCCTTGTTAGAGGACATACCCTATTAGGAGTCAAGAAAGAAGGGTGGGCTCACTACCTAGGCTCATTTCCTAAAGAAGGTTAAATCCACCTTTCGAACTCATTGTTTGCAATAAGTGTATATGAAGAAATACACAATCTTTTGAACTTTCTAACATCAACTATCCTTGCTTGATTAGTTCCAATGAAGTTCACCAGTAATCCTCTACTCTACATCCAATATACACAATCTCATAGCTCTTCCAAATTCTTTTACGTCACATATATTCTCACCATATCTTTTCCAAAGAAAAGATCTTACATATATACTCTATTAAATTCGACATGGTTAGGTCAGCCCATTAGGCTTTCCTAATTACATAAAATCTTGCTAAGATGCACATGGTACCTAACACAAGTATACAATGATTCCATTACAACAATTAAGGACCGACATCCTTAATTTACATTTTCCAAACAAAAATGTATGCTACACTTCTGAAGTTGGCTCCCAAATAAGTCTTCTCTAGATCAAACGCCACAACTGATGTCATCCAACATTCTGTACCTTGCGCTGACCAAAGAACATCCATTAGTTCCTTGTCCTTCAACTCTTAATCTCGCATATGCCTAATTCTTATCATGTGTAAGATATACCAAAAACACATAGAGTCACTCTATTAGCTTCTATTGTCACTATCCAAGAACCAGTCCTCACCAAAATATATGTAACTCATTCAATATGAAACTTTACATGATGTGATCTTGGATATAATATCACAACATCTTCCTATTCTCTCATCTGTCTTAGCACATTCTAAAACATCTATACAATGTTCGTACACTATCATACTCGGCTTGTATGATATGTCATAGAAATATATGTTGACATCAGTGACAAACCACAAATGATAGTAGTATGAATGCCCATTTAGTAATGTAGTGATTAAACATATTAAATGTATCAATCACCACCCCATGAATTAGCAACATCCAACAATCTCCCCCTTTGGCATTGATGTCAACATATGGGAAAATCCATCATCCCAAATTTATATCAATCCAAAGCTCTACAATCAAATAGTAATTCATAAAATCTCCCCATACAGTAGGGATTTTATCATAGCGACACTCCCCCTTTGACAAAAATGGAAAGGGTTCCATGAGTCATCAATTGTTCTTCAATGCCTTCCTTCCACGATCACTCTGCCTAAGGAGTAGATCCCTATCAAGTCCATAATATGATAAGGCTCTGAAAAAACTTTGGACTGGTGCCTCCCTGCATCATTTAATTCTGACTAGGAGGGGCTTGAACCCTAAGCATACCTCTGAGATATTTAAAGGTATCTTTTGGCAATGGCTTTGTGAAGATTTCAGAAATCTATTCCTTTGTACTAATATACTCTAACTTTATTTCCTTCTCTGCCACATTGTCTCTCAAGAAGTGATACTTGATAGAGATATATTTAGTTTTAGAGTACATTACTGGATTCTTTGACATATTTACTATACTAGTGTTATCATAATGGATAACCACAGGCTCATCAAAAGTTATTCCAATGTCTTTTAGGATTTGCTTCATCCAAAAAATTTGAGTGCAGTTTATAGAAACATCAACATACTCTAATTCAGTAATAGATTGAGCTATAAAGTCTTGCTTCTTACTTAACCATGAAACCAATGTTTTCCCAAGGAAAAATGCACCACCACTAGTACTTTTTTTTGTCATTAATGTTTCCTATCTAATCAACATCAATATAGGCATGAAGTTCAAATCTATCATTTCTATCATACCATAGACCATAGTCTATTGTTCCTTTCAGATATCTCAATATCCTTTTTACAGCAGCTAGGTATGTCTCTTTAGGTTATGCCTAATATCTAGACACAATTCCAATAGCATTAGCAATATCTGGTCTAGTGTGAGTTAGATATCGTAATCCTCCAACCATTGATCTGTACTTGGTCTTAAAAACACACTTTGATTCATCATCAACTATCAGTTTATTACCAGTTACCATGGGAGTACCAACTAGTTTACAATCCTCCATTCCAAACTTTTTCAACATTTCTTTAAGATATTTAGTATGAGAAATAAAAATGCCATCTTTTCTCTGATTTATTTTGAGTCCAAGAAAGAATTTCATTTCACCTATCATGGACATCTCAAATTCATTTTCCATCTCTTTAGAAAATTTCTCGCATAGATCATCATTACCTCCAAAGATAATATCATCAACAAAAACTTCTATTATTAAAACTTCATCTTCACTAGTTCTTAAATATAAATTACTATTAGCATTACCTTTTCTAAATCCAAGCCAAAGTAGGTATTTGTCTAACCTTGCATACCAAGACCTTGGAGATTTCTTCTACCCATACAGTGCCTTCTTCAACTATCATACCATGTCTCCATCTTTTCATAAAGGAAATCCATTAGGTTGTTCTATATATACTTCTTCTTCAAGATCCCCATTCAAGAATGCAAATTTCACATCCATCTGATACACTTTGAAGTTTTTGTGTGTAGTATAAGCCAAGAATAATCTTATAGCTTCTATTCTAGAAATAGGAGAAAATGTCTCTTCAAATTCTATACCTTCTTGTTGTGAATAGCCTTTACATGCCAGTTTTTCTTTGTTTCTTACTACAACTCCTTCTTCATTCATTTTATTTATGAAAACCCATTTAGTTCCAATCACATTTTTGTTCTTAGATCTAGGAACCAATTCCCAAGTGTTATTCTTCTTTATCTAATCTAATTCTTCTTTCATAGCATTTATCCAAGATTCATCTCTGCAAGCTTCATTTGTATTCTTTGGTTCAACTTGAGAAATCAAACAAATTTCTTCTCTAACCTTTGATCTAGTCAATACTCTTTGATTAGTATTGCCAATAATTTGATTTTCAAGATGATTATTCTTTACATACCTCGGAGATTTAGGAACCTTAATAGCCTCATTTATGTCATTATCACAAATCTCATTTTCTCATTTAGTCTCAACAATTTCTTCTTCTTCTACAGCAGCTACCTCTTTGATCTCTGTAACCTGCTTACAGATATACATTCTCTCTTGTATCTAAAACATTTCATCTATCTTCACCTTATTAATTTCAATCATTTTTCTCAATCTCATATTGAAACATTTGTAAGCCTTTCTCTTAGTAGAGTAACCAAGGAGAATTCCTTCATCACTTCTAGCATCAAACTTCCATATCTCATCATCTCTATTGATATAGCACTTACTACCAAATATTCTAAAATATTTTACAGTATGAGTATGATTAAATCATAATTCATAAGGGGTCTTATTTGTACCTTATATGGTTTGAATTCTTTTCAATGTGTACACTGTTGTCCCAACAACCTCTCTCCAATGCACATGAGATACATTTCCTTCAAGCAACATTGTCCTAGCAGCATCAAGTATAGTCTTGTTTCTTCGCTTAGCTATCCCATTCTGTTGTGGAGTCCAAGGAGAAAACATCTTTCTTTGTGTTAGCACGTACAAAAATTTTATGGCTTCATTATCTTTCCCCTGGTCTCTATATCATTTTTCATGTCTCTGGCTAAAGCCCTAAGCTGAAAATTCAAAAAAACTAGCCGTTATATTTAAAACCCTTTGTTTTGCCCAGGCCCTATTCTAATTTGGTGTTACTTTATCGAGTCACTTAAAATCTCAATAACCCATGTGCTTAAATGCTATGTCCCCTCACTCGCTATGTGGTTAGGTTTTATGTCAGGGTCCCCCTTTAATATTTCCCTAAGTTCCTAAGTCTCTCAGTGTTTTATTTTCCTAAGTCTCCAGCCACAAAATTTCTTTCCTTTGTTTCACCTTGCAGAAATTGTGTGGTTGTCATTAATTCACAAGACTGCAGGCTATCAGAAGGTTCTGACATGCGATTATGCAACTTCACAACAGCTGTCCTGATGGGCCCTATTGTTTTTCCCTGCTGGCGGTTAAAGAGTCTTCAAGATCAACGATTGTCACCATTTCACTGACGAGAGATGTGCGGGCTTTAACATCACGCCTTAACGATAGCCGTCTGATGTCCTAAAGGATTAAACTATGGGTCCATAATAACACATATGCACAAATGGTGGCATCTTATTGGTCCATGTATCAACACATTGGTAGTTGTCAGTGGGACCTAGTTTTCAGATGCGTCAAAGGGTCCTAACATTGTCATAAAATCAACGATGGGTGCATGATCTTATGGGATCTATCAGAGGCTTAAGATCATCCGCCAACCATTGATTCAACCTTTTTCAAAGGGGATAAAGTGCAGCGGGTCCACATGCTAGGTTTTTTGATTTGTTGTTATCTGATTGGTCCATGTAGAGTGACTGGGCATGCTATCAGTGGGGCTAGGTATTTCAAGGTTTAGTGGGTTCTGACAATGAAAGAGCATCAACAATCGGCATGTAATCTGATGGGTGTTCTCTAACACTTGAAATCTTAAGACCACCGTTGATTTTGTTTCCTATCAGAGGGTTGTTAAAGTAGGGTAAGATTCTTGATCTAACGGTTGTCTTAAGTTCTGATGGAATCTTTATGCTCCATGTGAACTTAAGATAGCCATTGATTTCATCATACGTGGGCCCAAGTTTGGTCTAATGGTTTGGCGGTCCTGATAAATTTGTTTAGTGGCCTGATAAGATTTTAGTGCTTTTCGCTCATTTGCAAAATGAGATGGTGGTATTCTAAAATGGCTGGTGATTCAGTGAGTGTGTATTTGTGTGATCGCTAAATTATTTAGCGGTTAGATAAATTTCTTTGCAAACTGATGAAAGCCTTCAGTCGCCAGTTCACCAGATGTAGCTGGGATGAGTTAAATTCCTTTGGTCGCTAGTTCACAGGGTTAAGTGGTGAGTTAAGGTTTTATTTCACGAATAAGAAATGCCTTGTCATGTGTTCACTATAGGTAAACCCGAGGGTGGTGGTTGAGTTAAGACTTAAAGACTGTGAAAGAGAAAGATCTAACGGTCAAGACTTAAAGTTGGCCCAGATTTAAATTATGACCACCGATTTGTTGTAAGCACCATAAAGTAGCCGTTGTTTTTCAAATTTGAATTTTTGAAGGGTTTCCAGTGATAGAAAGGACCGAAATTGAATGCTTTCAGGGCTAGATTTGATTTGTTTGGTGGCACTTGCTATTTTAGTGTGGTCCAGGGTGTTCCATGATCATCTGTAGGGGTCTGTACTATGTTTTTTATGCTCAAGGCATGTTGCAAGTGGCCGAAAGGGTTGATATTTTGGGCATTTTTATAATTCTCAGTACCTTCTCAGTGAGATTTGTCATGATTGGAATCACTACAGGATTTTCTTTCTACTGGTTGCCTGAGTTTCTTCCCCTATAATAAATTTGTGACCATTTCTAGTGGACCTGGTGGGTGAAACCCTAACCCTAGTCACTTGAAGCTTGATGCATCCTCTTTGAGGATTCCAAGGTGACTAGTGGTGGTATATATTGTAGGATTTTTGACTTAGTGTGGGTTCCAAAACTTTCTTTTTGGTTCTTGGTTGTTGATGGTATTATACTGAGCAAGGAGAGTTTGGATTTTGGGTCTATTTCTCTCTGCATTTTGTTGTGTTGGTAATGTATTGATTCTAAAAATTAATGAGAATACACTTGAATTCCTATCTCAGATCTTTGATTGTCTTCTTTTTTTGATTGTGGATTCATATATGTTAAGGTCACAAAGTGGATTAGCATATGGTAAACAAAGAGTATTGTGAGATCAGCTTGGAGTTCCTAACAAAGTTAGGATTAAAGTCTTTAGGGTGATTTCAGTGAGTTCATTGTTAGATTGGAATTTGATGATCATGTTTGGGAGTGAGGGGAGTAATAGGCAAAGCACTTACTCTAAGTTAATGTGTATTTGAGTTAAGGTTTTAGGTTGATATATGTTATTTAGTGACTCTTTGCCCTGGGATGAGGCACTGATCCTTTCTCTAGATGCAGTTCATCATCATCAATCACACACACATTCAAATGATAAAATATTTAATCAATTAGTAAGGGGTATAATTGTATATTTTTTTGAGACTCCTTTAGAGAAGTGAGTCAAGGGTACACCCACCTAAGCATTAAGGATCAAAGTGTAGGAGGATCTCATTTTTTATCCTTGTTAATTGGCCCTCTTCCTTGTAGACTTTGGAGTGCTGATAGAGTAAAAGTTATATTAAAGTTATCCATCAAAATATAAATCTACAAGTTGAAGATCAAAGGGAACTACCAACAAAATGGTGACTCTACTGGGGAGAGTCTAGAGATAAAGATTTTCAAAGTGCACTCTTGTTTTCCTATTATAAAGTTTAAGATTTCCCACTTAGTGGGTGGTGACTCAAAAGGTTAGAACCAATGCTATAAGCTGTAAATCATGGACAAAAGGAGAAATACTAGGTCCTTTGTCAGAAAGAATCTGGAGGTCACTCTGGAACAATTACCTAGATAGGAGAAGAAGAGCTGGATTAGAAGGAATGGTGAGTCTACTAGTGCTCCCATGAGAGAACAAAGAAATACCAGAGGTAGAACACCACATGTTTCCTCAAGTGAGGAAGGTTCACAAGATAGAGTTTCTAGATCAGACGGTGGTCGCTCTGAAGATAAATTTTATGATACCCTAGAGGCTGTATTTTAGGACAAGGGTCCATTGCCTGTAGGTCAGGATGAACAAGCTAGAGAGATGGGTCTTGAGATTGATTTAGATCTTGATGAAGATAATTTCAGGAGGGAGCCCATGAGACCAAGGCAAGTCCACTTCCCATATCAAAATCTCACTGATATGGATGTGTCATCAGGTTCTAATGACATTATGGTAGACCCAGATGATTTAAATGCACTAAGGTTGCAGTTGGTAGAGCAAGATGTCATACATAAGAGGTTACAAGAGGAGAGAGAAGCTGAAAAGGTAAATGCTATAATAGAAAGATAGTCTCTCCTTAGAAAGATTAATGAAATGAAGGAGAGAAACAAGATGTTTTCTTCTACTCCTAAGACTTTGCAACATGATGTTTTTGGTGATCTTGAGGCTTTGAGGAGTGAGCAAGAGTTCTTACTGCAAGATCATGAATTTGATTAGGAGGGCCCTGTGGTGAGACAAGTTCAAAGTTATGCTTCCCTCCCTAAAGATAAAGATGGGTGTGAGATCACTAGGCCTGCTATTGCCACTAGTGAGAAAGGAAAGAAAAAGATGGTGGGACATCAAACAAGTAGATCATTGACACTACCAGGGGTCCCACCACCCAACTCAAATAAGGACACAATGAGAGAAAGAAGAAGAAAAGAAGATGAGGACCTTGCAAGAGAACTAGAGAGAGCTGAAATTGAAGCTTCCATTGTAGAAAAAAGAAGAAAGATCCAGTACTTGAGGGCTTCATCAGCTAATGCTCTTGGTCCATCTGCTACTGAACTAGGTATGCCATCTATGACTACTACTATTCCACTTAGTAATGCTACTACTATTTCAATTCCTTCTTCATCTGCTAGGATAGGTGCTGATCCTAGGTAGCAGTCAAATGCACAAGTAGATGGAAATGTAAATGCAAATGTTAATCCTAGGGTTAACACTAGTTCAAGTTTTCAAAGAAGACCTATGCAATTAGAAGGCTATAGGCAAATTAGTTTTCATGGAATTCCTAGCTACCCGAATGCTTTTCCAAATGATATAAGAGATAAGGTACCTAAGTTTTCTAGTAATAATGCTATTAGTTGTGAGGAGCATCTTAGGTTATTTTTTGATATGCTTAATGATTATGAGGTAGAGCATGAGGATGTAGTCATGAAATTTTTTGTTCAATCTCTAATGGAGGATGCTAGAGATTGGTTTAAGAGACTTCCTAATAAATGTATTGATGCTTGGGATTCTTTTGAGAGATGTTTTAAAGAGTAGTACGGTGATAGGCCTAATGCTAGTTTCATGTTAAATGAATTCAATACCATAAGGAAAAATTAGAATGAGTCTGCAACTGAATTCAACATGAGATTTCAGAAGGGTATGCACAAGTTGTTCCAAGTTATGCGGTTAGATGAAAATGTTTGTTTAACCACATACTTCAATGCATTTGATGGAAAGATGCGATACTTGTTGAGGGAAAAAGAACCAAGAACCCTCAGAGATGCTTTCAGGATTGCTGTCAATATTGAGAACAACATGAAGATATCAAGAAAATTGGGTGGGAAGAGAGATGACCCTAAGTTGTTTGGGGACAAGAAATACAAAAAGGAAAATGATAGGAGTGTTGGAACTAGGAGGCAAGAAGAAGATAAATTGGACAAGATGCTCAATGAATTGAAGGATTTGAAGGCACTTGCAAATAGGAACATCAGTGCTCCTACCAATGAAAGGTCTCAGTTCAACAACAATTTCAATAAGTAGAATAGATTGTAGAACTATGCCTACAACACCCAATGGAAGGATGGTAAGCCTATTATCCTTGCTGCAAGGAATAAAAATGATAGAGGTGTCCCTAATCCTCTACAAAAAGCTTCAATAAATGTCATGGAGGACATACCTTGGTGTGTTGCATGCTAGTCCCCTCATTCTGCAGAGCATTGTGTGGTTGCACATTCTATGGCTACAAATCAAGATTGTGGCAATGAGGAGATAGATCAATAAGAAGATCAAGATCATGTTGGATGCAACATGGCTACTTCATATCTAGGATATGAGGATGATTCTAATTTTGATGAAGAAGCAGATGTAAATGTGAAGAGACATAATTAGGCCCTTTTTCATCAAGAGGTTTTTTCTGATAGTGAAGACATTGATAAGAAGACGTGTAACATGAACTCTTCTTCTGAGCCAGTAAATTTAAGAAGACCTTCTAGAGAAGAGATGGATAGGATTACTGCAAAAATGATTGCCCAAGTGCAAACGAGAGGCATGGTGGCAAGGGATACAAATGGAAAAGCTACAGGAATGTTTATAAAGAGTGCCAACTCCGGAGAGCCTAATGAGAACAAATCAAAAGGTGATCACATGGTGAAATTCAAGAATGTAAAAGGTAAGAATTGTGAGCCTAAGGGAGTTGGAGTTGAAAGATTTTCTAGTGAGATTGAGAAGCCAGTTAACACAATGGCTAAGGTTGAAAAAATGAGGGTGGCCAATACACCTAATGTATCAGACAAGCAAAGGGACATTAAGGCAGTGTAGACTGAGATTCCTTCCTCTGCTCTTGTTGATATGTTATCTGTATTGTCCCAAATTATAGTTAAGGTTCCATTGTCAGAATCCTGAACACAAAGATAGAGCTATTGCATGGGTAGATAATGTTCATAACAATGATGTTGCATGAAATGGATCTTAGGATAAAGCTTTAAAAGGTGTTTTTGCTTAGAGAATTGTATCTCAAATTCCTCCTATATATTTGGATAGTTCTGTCAATGCTAGCCTTGAAAACATTGATTCATTCTTTTTAAGTGTTCTTGTGAATGGAATGAAACTAAGGAATTGTATGATTTATAGTGGTGCCTCTAATACTGTCATGCCTTTCAAAATCATGGAGAAGTTGGGCCTTAAATTTGATACAGTTCAAGGCAAATGTTGTGCAATGTATCAAAAGGAGGTATCAGTTATTGGGACTATCAATGCAATGCCATATAGGCTAGCAACATATCCAGAGAAAGAGTTAACAATGAGTGTTGTGGTGGTGGACATCCCTCCTCATTATGGGATGCTTCTATCTAGAAAGTGGAGTGCTGCCATGGGTGGAAGTTTACAATGTGATCTGTCTTATGCCACTTTCAAGATTGATGATCAGTTTGTCAAGATTGATCAAGAGCCAAGAGTATGCCACATGATTGAGAGAAATATTGATAATGAAACTACATGTTTTGTGGATACTGATATTAATGCTTTTGGGGCAGGGATCCCTATATTTGAAAAGAAACCTATTTTGTCACCTATCTCTGTTGAGGTAAGTGTTAATTCTATGAAAGCTGATTTGTGGGTAATGTACTTTGATGGTGCACATTGCAAGGATGGAGCAGGGGTAGGTATTCTACTTATTTCTCCTGATGGAAACACCTATAAATTTTCTTTCACTTTGGATTTGTTTTGTACCAACAATATAGAAGAATATGAGGCATTGTTGCTAGGACTGAGGTTAGCACAAAAACATGGTATTGAGTGCTTAAGTGTTGTTGGTGATTCTGAGTTGGTGGTGTCCCAAGTCAAGTCAATATATGCTTTCGAGAACAAAAGTTAAAACAACATAGGATTGCAGTTTGGGATTTGATTGAATATTTTGATGCCTTCAATATTGAATGGAAGGATAGGAGTAACAATAAGATGGCTGACTTGTTAGCCAATATTGCAATCAATCCCACTAATATTACTTTTGCTGGTATTTCTAAAGTTGAAATTCAGACTAGGCCCAGTATACCAGACAATATTGAAAATTGGCAAGTTTTTGACGATGATAATGATATCTTGAAGTTTATGAGTTGTGAAGATCAGTATCATGGTCAAGAATTTGATTGTTCATCCTTGGTTGAGTCAGTAGAAGGAAGGGAGGTTTTCTTTGGCAATAAGGTTATTCAGCTTAGAACTAACAAGGTACCCAAGGGGCTTGTTGTTTTGGAGACTGTCTTTGATAACCAAGATAGAGTTCAAAAGGATATCAAAAGAGATGATCATGCTGATCTAGAGGAGATAAATCTTGGAACACATGAGGCACCTAAGAGGGTATACATTGGTAGGGACATGTCTCACAATGTGAGAAAATCTTTGATTGAATTACTAAGAAAATTTAGGCATGTTTTTGCATGGTCATATGATGACCTAAAGGTTTATAGAGAAGATTTATTTCAGCATATTATTCCATTGAAAGAAGATGCTAAACCTTTCAGGCAAAAACAAAGGCCTATTAATCCTACTTTGGCACTCAAGATGCAAGAAGAGTTAATGAAGTTGAGAGATGCTGGAATTATCAAGCCTATAAGGCACTCTTCTTGGGTGTCGAACCTTGTTCCTATGAGAAAAAAGAATGGTGACATCAGGCTTTGTGTGGACTTTAAGAATTTGAACATCAGCTCATTAAAGGATAACTATTGTCTACCCAATATGGAAGCTATGTTGCAGAGAGTGACCGGATCAGAATTAATATCTATGATGGATGGTTTCTCTAGTTACAATTAGGTCATTGTCAAAGGATCAAAACAGTTCAAGATAGCTTTCACAACACCTTGAGGGACATATATTTATGTGAGAATGCCTTTTGGTCTCACAAATGTTGGTGCTACTTTTCAGAGAGCAATGGATGTTGCTTTTTTAGATTTTATAAATGATTTCCTTATTTCATATCAAGATGTTTTAACTGCCTATTCCAAGAAGGAAGAAGATCACTATACTCATTTAGAGAAAGTATTTCTAAGGGCCTTGGAGTTTGGCATTTCATTAAACCCAAGGAAATGTGCTTTTGGTGTCACTGAAGGTAAGTTTCTTGGCCACTTGGTTGGCAAGCAAGGAGTGAGAATTGACCTTCAGAGGGTAGCAGCCATTGATAAAATTTAGAGACTAAAGAATGTTAAAGGGATTCAGTCCTTCTTTGGTTAGGTCAATTTATTAAGGAGGTTTGTGACAAATTTTCTTTCAAAAATATCAAGTAGGCTATCAAAGATGCACCAGTGCTTAAGGCACCTAATTATAATGTCCCAATGCACATCTTTTCCTTTGCGTCCTTTCACACTATTGTTGTAGTTTTGTTACAAAAGAATAAGGATGGTTTTGAGTAGCCTATTGCATTCTTCAGTAAATCTTTGCAGGCTGTTGAATTGAAGTATGACATAAATGAAAAATAAGCATATGCACTTGTGAAGGCAGTCAAGGCTTTTAGGTGTTACTTGATGTGGGCAATTGTGATTGGTTTTGTGCCAAGTGCAATAGTAAAGGATATCTTTTCACAACAAGAGGTGTCTGGGAGAAGATGCAGTTGGATCAATAGGATCCAAGAATTTAACATTGATGTCCAGATTACTAAATTGGTTAGAGGACAAGGATTGGGAAAACTGATGGCAGAATCCAATCTTGATGCAAATTAGGTAAATCATTCTAAAATTGATTATTCATCTGATATGGATGATTGTATCTGGTATCAGGATATCATTTATTACTTGAGAAATATGAGATGTCCAGTAGAAATGAATGATAATCAGAGGAGGACACTGAAATTACAGGCCATCAAGTATGTAATTGTGAAATGTAAATTGTATAGAAAGAATTTAGATTGCATACTTTTGAAGTGTGTTGATGAAGATCAAGCTGAAGTATTATTGAAAGAAATGCATGAGGGAGTTTTTGGTGGACATTATATGGGTAAAAAAACTACTCATAAAATCTTGAGAGCAGGTTTCTAGTGGCCCACAATCTTCAAGGATGCAGAACAGTTGGTGAGGAGGTGTGATGCTTGTCAAAGGTTCTCTGGTAAGCTTAAATTTTTAGGTAATGTGCCATTAAAACCAGTAGAAGTTTAGGCTCCTTTCCAACAATGGGGAATTGATTTCATAGGGGAGATACCAAATAAGTATAGTGGAGGACACTCATGGATCTTAGTTGTCACTGATTACTTTACAAAGTGGGTAGAGGCTATACCTACAAGAAATGCAACTAGTAAGGTGGTAATTGATTTTCTTTTGAATAACATTGTTACAAGGTTTGGTTTCCCTGAGAGAATAGTAAGTGATAATGCCATGTGCTTCAGGTTTGCTGAATATAAGGAATTTTGCAAAGGTTTGGGAATTCAGATTTCTAATTCCTCACCTTATCATCCACAAGGAAATGGACGGGCAGAATCTACTAATAAGAGTTTGATTAAAATTATAAAGAAAATTCTTGAAAAGAATAAAAGAGCATGGAATTCAAAGCTACCATTAGCTCTATGGGCTGATAGGGTAACTATGAAGAGGGCAATTGGTTGTGCACCATTTGACCTAGTATATGGAATACATGCAAGGATGCCTCTGAATAATTTGTTGGAAATGTATAAATTTGTTCAGTTATATGATGATGACATAGATGATGAAATGTAGTTGAGAATTGAGGACCTCATTAGGTTGGATGAAACTAGAAGAGAATCAGTTGCAAGAAATGCCAGATTGTAGTTGTAGGTTAAAAATTTATATGACAAAAAGGCTATTGAGATGAACCTGGTGATTTGGTATTAATTTGGAATTCCAAATTGGAGGATAAAGGAAAACATGGTAAATTTGATCCAATCTGGCTAGGGCCATATCTAATTCATGAGAAATGGGGCCAAGATTCATACATTGTCAAGGAATTAAATGCTAATGTTCAGGAATTGCCAATTCATGGACAATTCTTGAAGAGATACTTCAATTGAAGGTATTCTATTTTCCATGAACAGTAGCTAGGTCTGTACATTTTGTAAATTTTGTAAATAAGTTGCTTGCCCCTGCCCTATTTTGTCTTGGTCTGTCAGGTTTTGGTCTTGTTGCTCTCTGTTGTCAGTTTCTCGAGTGGGTTGGTCTGCTCAAACCAGTGATTCTAAGTCCTTGCTATGCCTACAGGAGGCATACATCCCCAGACAGAGCCACTGTTAGCATGTGCAAATATTTTATGGCTTCATTATCTTTTCCCTAGCCTCTGTATCATTTTTCATGTCTCTGGCTAAAGCCCTAAGCAGAAAATTCAAAAAAACTAGCCATTACATTTAAAACCCTTTGTTTTGCCTAGGCCCTGTTCTAATTTGCTGTTACTTTATCAGGTCACTTAAAATCTCAATAACCCATGTGCTTAAATGTTATGTCCCCTCACTCGCTATGTGGTTAGGTTTTACGTCGGGGTCCCCCTTTAATATTTCCCTAAGTTCCTAAGTCTCTCAACATTTTATTTTCCTAAGTCTCCAGCTGCAAAATTTCTTTCCTTTGTTTCACCTTGTAGAAATTGTGTGGTTGTCATTAATTCGCAAGATTGTAGGCTGTCAGAAGGTTTTGATATGTGATTATGTGACTTCATGATAGCTGTCCTGGTGGGCCCTATTGTTTTTCCCTGCTAGTGGTTACAGAGTCTTCAAGATCGACGGTTGTCACCATTTCACTGACGGGAGATGTGCGGGCTTTAACATCACACCTTAATGATAGTCATCTAATCTCCTAAAGGATTAAACTATGGGTCTGTAATGACACGTATGTACAAATGGTAGCATCTTATTGGTCCATGTATCAACATGTTGGCAGTTGTCAGTGGGACCTAGTTTCTGGATGCGTCAGAGGGTCCTGACATTGTTAGAAAATCAACAACAGGTGCATGATCTTATGGGATCTGTTAGAGGCTTAAGATCATGCACCGACTGTTGATTCAATATTTTTCAAAGGGGATAAAGTGTAGCGGGTCCACATCCCAATTGTGTTGATTTTTTGTTATCTGATTGGTCCACGTAGAGTGACTGGGAATGCTGTTAGTGGGGCCAGGTATTTTGAGTTTTGGTGGGTTCTGACAATGACAGAGCATCAACGGTCGGCGTGTAATCTGATGGGTTTTCTCTGACACTTGCGATCTTAAGACCACTGTTGATTTTGTTTCCTATCAGAGGGTTCTTAGAGTAGGGTAAGATTCTTGATCTAATAGTTGTCTTATGTTCTGATGGAATCTTTATGCTCCATGCGAACTTAAGACAACTATTGATTTCGTCATAGGCAGGCCCAGGTTTGGTCTAATGGTTTGGCGGTCTTGATAAATTTGTTTAGTGGCCTGATAAGATTTCAGTGCTTTTCGCTCATTTGCAAAATGAGATGGTGGTATTCTAAAATGGATGGTGATTCAGCCAGTGTGTATTCACATGATCGCTAAATTATTTGGCAAACAGATAAAGTTATTTGCGAATTGACAAAAGCCTTCAATCACCAGTTCGCCAGATGTAGTTGGGATGAGTTAAATTCCTTTGGTCGCCAGCTCACGGGGTTAAGTGGTGAGTTAAGGTTTTATTTCACAAATAAGAAATGCCTTGTCGCATGTTCACTCGAGGTAAACCCGAGGGTGGTAGTTGAGTTAAGACTTAAAGATCATGAAATAGAAAGATCTAACCATTAGGACTTAAGGTTGGCCCAGATTTAAATTATGACGGCCGATTTGCTGCAAGCGCCATAAAATAGCTGTTGTTTTTCAAATTTGAACTTTTGAAGGGTTTCCAATGACAAAAAGGACCGAAATTGAATGCTTTCATGACCATATTTGATTTGTTTGATGGCGCTTGTTGTTCCAATGTGGTCTAGGGTGTTCCATGATCATCTACAGGGGTCTGTACTATGTTTTTTGTGCTCGAGGTGTGTTGCAGGTGGCTGAAAGGGTTGACATTTTGGGCATTTTTGTGATTCTCAATACCTTCTTAGTGAGATTTGTCATGATTGATATCACTCCAAGATTTTCTTTCTCCTGGTTTCCTAGGTTTCTTCCCCTATAATAAATTTGTGACCGTTTCTAGTGGGTCTGGTGGGTGAAACCCTAACCCTAGTCACTCGGAGCTTGATGCATCCTCTTTGAGGATTCCAAGGTGACTAGTGTTGGTATATATTACAAGATTTTTGAGTTAGTGCAGGTTCCAAAAATTTCTTTTTGGTCCCTGGTTGTTGATGGTATTATACTGAGCAAGGAGAGTTTATATTTTGGGTCTGTTTCTCTCTGCATTTTGTTGTCTTGGTAATGTATTGATTCTAAAAATTAATGAGAATACACTTGAATTCCTATCTCAGATCTTTGATTATCTTCTTTTTCTAATTGTCGATTCATATATGTTAAGGTCACAAAGTGGATTAGCATATGGTAAAAAAAGAGTATTGTGAGATCAGCTTGGAGTTCCTAACAAAGTTAGGATTAAAGTCTTTAGGGTGATTTCAATGAGTTCATTGTTAGATTGGAATTTGATGATCATGTTTGGGAGTGAGGGGAGTAATAGGCAAAGCACTTACTCTGAGTTCATGTGTATTTGAGTTAAGGTTTTAGGTTGATATATTTTATTTAGTGACTCTTTTCCCTGGGATGAGGCACTGATCCTTTCTATAGATGCAATTCATCATCATCAATCACACACACATTCAAATGATAAAATCTTTAATCAATTAGTAAGGGGTATAGTTGTATATTGTTTTGAGACTCCTTTAGAGAAGTGAATCAAGGGTACACCCACCTAAGCATTAAGGCTCAAAGTGTAGGAGGATCTCATTTTTTATCCTTGTTAATTGGCCCTCTTCCTTGTAGACTTCAGAGTGGTGATAGAGTCAAAGTTATATTAAAGTTATCCATCAAAGTATAAATCTACAAGTTGAAGATCAAAGGGAACTACCAACACTTTGTATTCCATTCTCTTCATAGTATGAATTGAATAAGTCTGAAGTAAACTCTCCACCTCTATCTAATCTTAAACATTTAATCTTTCAACCTGATTCATTCTCTACTTTTTCCTTGAATATCTTGAATTAATCAAATGCTTCTAATTTTTCTTTTAAGTAAGTAACCCATATCATTCTAGAAAAATCATCAAAGAAAATTATGAAATACCTTTCACAATAGTATGATTTTGTCCTTGTAGGTCCACATAGATCTATATGCACCTGATCCAACTTTTCTTTTGATTTATATGCTTTACTTTTGTAACTGCTTCTAGTCTATTTTCCCATAACACATTCTCTACATACAATGTTAGATGGTTTCACAATCTTTGGTAGATCTCTTACTGCTTTAGTCAAACTTGCCTTTACAATATTGTCAAAGTTAACATGAAAAAACATTATGTGCCATAACCAACTGTCATCTACCTTGCAACAAAATAGGACGCTCTAGATGTATTTAATTCAAATACATTACCTCTAGATTTAGTACCAATTGCAATCAACTTTCCTACCTTAATTATGATAAAAAATTTACCATCATTGAATTATAACTGAAACTCTGTGTCCATCAATTATCCAACACTTAATAAGTTATGCTTAAGTCCATCAACAAGTAGTACATTATCAATATTAGTTTTTCCATCCAAAGTAATAGATCCTACTCCGATGATAGGTTTAGGAACATTATCTCCAAACCTCACAACACCACCATCATACTTTACTAATTTAACAAACTTGTTTTTATCTCCAATTATATGATGTGAACAACCACTGTCTATGATCCATTCAGATTTCTTATCAACATGAGATACTAAATATTTTTCCTCATGTACTGGCTCATCTCTAATAGAAACAAATCCAATCTCCTCATAATCTAAATCATCATCATCATAACTTCCTTCACTAGCATAATAACATTCCTTATTCTTTGAATACTTAGATTTGAAAAACTTAGTCTTGTAGTTAGGAACTCTTGTAGGACATCTAGATGCAAAATGACCTACCTTATTGCATGAAAAACATTTCAAAGGTAATTTTTGTTCAAATTTACCCTTACCTCTCTTTTCTCTTCTAGCAATCAATGCAATAAGTTCATCCATCTTTCTTTCCTCTTCTTCTATCTATTCCCATTCCTTAGCATATTCACTGAGATCTTCTTTTAAGTTCTCACTACTAGTGCTCGGAAGTGCAGACATTATCTTCTTGCGTGTAGGTGCTTTAAATACAGATTCAACTTTAGGTACAGAATCTCCCAATTTAGTAGCTTCAAAGGTAGTTATCTATGCAATCAACATCTCTCTACTAAATTTCAGAGTCAGAGGTATAGTCTCTTGAATAGACATAGCCTTAAACTTGTAAGAAGGTGTCAATTATCTAAGAATCTTCGCAACTGTCATGCCCAAAATTTAGGGCAAAACACACACAACAATTTTTTTTCTAAAAGGTTACCAACACCAAGATATAAGGTATTGATCGATATTTCTCCTATTGTTTTTGGTAAGGTTCGGTACATTGAATCTTATTATTCGGTTACGCTAAAAAAAACATACATGAAATGAATCTTGAACATACGGTTCAAGTGACAAGAACATTAAGTACAATACTATATATATATATATATATATATATATATATATATATATATATATATATATATATATATATATATATCTCTGTGTGTGTGTGTATGTATGTATGTATGTACGATAATATATTACATATCCAATTTAAAACTAAGAGCCTGAAATTAATTCCGTTAAGGAAATAAAAGAATTCATGGAAATATTAAAAAAATCCATAACTAATGACTAGGGCCCATATAATTAATAATATTAATATTAACAGAAAGAAGGTACAAATAAATATTCAACACATACTAAATTAAACAAGGTTTTAATAAATAAGGGAAAATCCAACAATACATGCTAAAAGAATTATCATGGAAATAAGTTATAAGTAGTCACTTAAATCCAAGATCAAATTAAATCCTGAAATAATAGGGAAGGCACAAAAGAATCAAAAAGGATATTATTAAAAAGATAACTACACAACTAAATGAGATAAAATAGGAGGTATCTACACTCAACAATTTAATAATTCAACTGACTCATAATAGGGATTATTATTCAAAAAAATGATTAAAAAGAGAAAACTCTAAAAGGCCTCTTGGCTAGCCCTAACCCTAATCTGAAATAAGGGGGTTAGGCCTAATAAAACTTGACCTGGGACCCAAATTTCCACTATTACAGGGTTTAACAGGATTGCCTCAGAGGGCCATGAAAACTCTATAATCCAAAGTGAGTATTCACCCAAGCATGCACAGGTGTGTATATAGACAAGTGTACATACACTCCTATGCTGGCTTGAGTAAATACCAAGGATTACAACAAGGAGGATTCAGTCATCTAGAGGCAAGGGAATAGCAGGGTTAGTTGGTAAAAAATTTATGCAACCAGGCTTACGTATCGGATCTTATTTGGTTAAATTTTCCAGAAGGTATATTAGTCTAGTGAATGTCTACAGATATGGTTAAAGTCCCAAATCCAAGTTTAAGCTTCCAAGCTAACATCTCTGGTTTATCTAGAATCAAGTTTTCCATAATTTTATATTAATTTGGTTAATGTTTTAAGACCAATAAACTCTATTGTTTTCTTTCAAATCTAGCTTAAATGTATACATTTCTCTGTTATTGCTTACGGGAAGAAAAAGACTCTAGTAGTCTCTGAGTTCTTATTTAATACCAATTTACAAATATATGTATAGATAATAGAAGATGGTCGAGCTTAATTATTTAAACTATTAGCAAGAGTTAACTATCATTAGTATCGGTCCTAATATTAAATAGGATGATTTATTTCATATGAAAATAAGTATTCGGTTTAACACTTTAGTGCAGATTCCAATTCTTAAAATGAAACAAGTTTTAAAACAAGCAAAAATAAAGTTTCATCTTAAACTCTTAGAATAATTCATACATAAAGAAAATAAAGCTTAAACTAAATATCTAAGTAAAGAAAGAGATAGTAACTTTGGGTTCAAACTTCCTAAAACCTGATGGCAAAACGAAACTAGTTTAGGGTAAGTGAAATAATTTTACTTTTGGAAACTTTAGCAGAAGTCATGGTTATGAGACAAATTTATTGCAATGCAAAGAAATTAATGCCAAAGCATTTGGGGGTTGAAACTCCAGCCGGCCCCTAACATCATACATAGTGGCAAGGCAATAGGGCAGCGCCAGGCCACTACCTGTAGCGGCCTTAGCCGCTAATGGCAGTGGCACTGCCACTATTGCAATGGCCTTAGTCACTGTAACAGTGGTAGTGCCACTGCTCGCAGTGGCCATTGCCGCCTGCGATAGTGGTCACCCCACTTGCACAACTGGTTCACGGAAACCACATTAGGGCTTGGGTAAAAAAAAAGAAAGAAACATGCACGGAAGAAGACACAGACACAAATGTCAATTTGCCTACCTAAACATTAGGTAAAGTTAAGTCTGCAATGCTTACAATGAATAGTAAGTATGATTTAGGTTTCTCAAATAATAAGTAAGTTTTTCATGATCAATTTTGGGAATCATTTCACTATTAAATAAAAAGTAGGGTTCGGTTAAGCCGAAGTGAAGAAAATATGGGGATTAATACATATATATGTAAATAGGAATATATATAGTTATATTAATAAGGGTACTAAAGATTAATAAAAGGACTATTAATTCATATATATTTATATAGTAAAATATATATACATGCATCAGTACTAATGTAATTCTCAATATTAATTAATATGGAAGTATTAATTTATTAAACATAGTAGAGCATATAAATAATAGTCCAAATAAAACTATCAATATTTAGTAAATAAGAACATGAAAGCTTTAAACAAAATGAAGAGCTTTTTTACGCATAAATAATTATATGCTAAAATATTCAAATCAGATTAACATGGATATTTTCCTTTATACTTATCTCATAAACATTTGAATGTTAGCCTCTTTACCTATCTTAGAATAACCACCTTTTTTTTCAAACTTAAACAAAGACTTTATATATATAAACTTTGAAAATGAATTCATAGAACAAGGACATCTTTTCTTTGCGAATGCTCAACAACAGTGCAGTGTTTACATTTATTCAAATTTCTAACATATCTCTCCAACACAAAGGAATTCAAGCATCTATCTCATAACCTTTTAGTTCTATAAGATGGAAGAAAATAAAACAACCTATTGTCTATTACAAGCATTTCATATGCTAGGCTTTCTAACATAGCCTTTATTTAACAACTTTCACAAGACTTCAAGCTAAAAAACTCAAATAACATGAAGTAGTTACATCTAGATTTTCTTTTAACTCCTTAAAAACCGGCAAGCTTTGTCTTGAGAAAATTTATAAAAAAAACAAACAGACCATGGAGGCTCACCTCCCAACCTAGGCCATTTCATGGCCACCACCGAGCTAGGGGAAAACAAAGATGGATAGGGTTTCAACATGCAAACCTCTAGCACATAAACAAACAAAAACCAGCATCAACACATAAACATCAAATTCCCTTTCCCAAGGCTAGCACAACATGAGTCACCTTGGACCCATAGTAGGGGTGAAGGTGGAAGCTACTCAACTAGGAGAATACCAAAGTACAATAGAAAACCAGCCTTCAAAAAGGCTCTAAAATCTGTTCAAAATGCCTTCACATGGCCATAGAAATAACCATCCACCCTTCTCATACTCATCACCATAACAACACCCTTATGACCCCCAAAATTATACACAAAGATGGCACATGGATGCCCAAACATCCTCACCTTATCCCCTTCCTCCTAGAGGAAGGACTCTACACTAGAAGAGTAGTCCCAACTTAAGCCCTTCACTCATCAAGGCTCTCTTCCCTCCCAAGGGTGAGCTTGGCCTTGCACACCCCAAGAAAATAATACAAAAAAAGAAAAAGGCACACATACATGCAAAGACAAGTAGCCATGAATCTACATAAAGATCTAACATCCATACAACATAAAAAGAGTAAAAATTATACACATAGCAATAAGGACAAGAGAATTCAAGATCCAACCTTCATCCAAGCTAATGGCAAGAGGGTTGAGATGAGCTTTCCAACAAGTCTCCTCCTTTTCTATGCAACACCCAAAATCCTCCAAGTAAAACTAGACCACAAATTTTCACAAACTCTCAAGTCTCCAAAAATCGGAGAGTGGGAAATTAGCCAACAATTTTCCCTCCATCTCCTTAAGAAGACAATCCCTCAACCTTCCAAAACAAAAGAGGGAAAATTCAAATTCAAAATTCAAATGAAGAGTGGCTCTTCCAAATTCGTCACTTTTCAAAAGAGCATCTTTTGGAAGGGCAAAAATAGTGAAAAACCATCACAATAGTCAAAATTTGACCCTCAACATATTGCACCACTATGGGGTAGCCTATTTTTAACCTCCACTAACATAAATGGTCATTAAAATCCACTCAAAAGACAACTCAAAGCATGAATCCGAAAATGAAAGAGAATCCCACTCATGGCCCCTAAAAATAGAGACCACTTACACACATTAAACACTTGGGCATGCCAACTCACAAGACATGTGTCAATTGACACCACAAATAAATCACATTACACACAATACACATGGCATGCCAAGTAGACTAAATAATAAATTAAAATAAACATAATACAACAATTACATTCATGCATCACTTTACAAAATTTACACTTTACAACGAGGTTAATTTCTCCCCTTGGAGATAACCTTGGCTTAATAGGATTTTACAAATATCCATCTTTGATTTCCCCCAAAATTTCCATGGTCTTACCTGTACACTTGACAAAGCATCAATAGCTCATGAAATGTCAAATATCATATATATATGTAAATACAATACATCTAAAAATCACATTCTTAACATCATAATTTCTAATTGCATTTCATAATAATTCCCATCATTTCAACATTGCATTTCTAAAGCACATAAAGTCAAGAATAAAATGATACATGTTAATCCATCTAACATAATAGTCATGATCATTTCTCATAAATTTTCCTAACATGAATGTAACATCAAGATATCATATATAAATCAAATATGTATCAATTACTATGTTGATGACCTAATAAATAACAAGAAAGTAAAATTCCTATATCATCGTCACATAACATAAGTCATCACATAGTATCATAATATAATGTCTCTGTCACAATAGTCCAACATAATAAAATAAAGTGTCATCATGAGTCTAAAGATGTAAAATAATCTATTATGAACTAATGTCACGGGGTGAGGCCTCACATCCTCCCTCCTAGGCATGAACTTCCTCCTAGAGTTCATCAAAAAGGTGGGGATACTGTGCCCTCATCTGTGCTGCATCCTCCCATGACGTTGTAACCTCATCATAGCAATCCCACTAGACCCTAACCTATTCCAACTCTCAACCTCAAAGGGCCAGCGTCCTACGAGCTAAAATATGTATGGGCTCCAGCACTAGCTGTCTATCTGACTCCACCTGTAAAGCATCCTGGTCAATAATGTGAGTCTCATCATAGATATACTTCCTCAAAGAAGAAACATGAAATACATTGTGGATATGTGAGAGGCTAGGTGGTAGAGCTAGTCAATATGCAACTGGACCTATCCTCTCTAAGATCTTGAAGGGACCAACAAAATGCAGTGTAAGCTTAGAACCCTTTCCAAAGCGGATTGGGCTCTTATGTAGTCACACTCTCAAGAAGACTCCATCTCCTACCATAAAAACATGATCAGTCCTCTTCGCATCTGCATACTTCTTATGTCTATTCTGAGCCTCTCTAAGACACTACCTGATCAATTCTACCTACTACTCCATCTCCCTGACCAACTGAGGTCCCGTTGCCACTCTATCCTTGAACCTATCCAAAATCAATGGAGTCCTGCAAGGCCTACTATACAAAGCCTACTAAGGTGGCATACCCAAAGATGAATGATGTCCATTATTATATGCAAACTCCACCAAGTGAAAGTACTCCTCCCATCTAGACTAGTGATCCATCACCTACATATGAAGCATATCCTCCAACACCTGATTAACCCTCTTAGTCTACCCATCTATCTCAGGGTGGTAAGCTATGTTGAAGTTGAGCCTGGTGCCCAATGCTGACTATAACTCCCTCCAAAAGGATGATGTGAAAAGAGAATCTTTTTCAGATATAATCTTACGAGGAATTCCATGAAGTCTGATGATATCTTGTAAGAATACCTGTGCCACTGCAAGTGCTATGAAAGTAGTACATGTTAGGTATTTTTCTTGTGAGTCAAACTTGGCAATGAAATTGGCCTGATTCTTAGTAAAAAGGTTTCCAAGTTTGCAAGAAAAGCCTAATTGATGAGGATTGGATAAGATCCTCCTTCTGCTTTGAGCTCCACAAGACTCCGGTAGGTATTGCCTACAAATAGGTTACTATATTTCAAGTAAACTATGGAATGGTGGATTAGGTTTTTATTGTCATGCTATTTAGTTTCATAGAGGTATTTTTATGGAAGATAATCCTGAAAATAACTAAGAACAACCTATTGCAAGATATGACTAATGAAACTCCTAGGATGATAACATGAACAATGGCATAAGGGTGATGAGTCCTTCTTTTTATGAGTGAAACTCAAGGAAGGCTAACCTTTGATTCACTCTTCAAGGAATTAGCAACTATGGACTGTAAAACATCAAGGGCAGTCCTATTTTTTAGGTACATGAACATGAAATGAAATGGTATTGATAATGATGGATTTTGTGTTTGATGACTGAAAGGTGTTTGAGTGATAGAGATTAGATTAGTGCCTAATCCTTTGGGAAAAGAGTCTAACATAAATCAATAGAGGAATTCCTAGGAAATACAGTGATATGCCTTACAAACCACATACAATTTGGATAGAATGCATTACAAACTATCTTCTCAAACTAGGTTTGCTAACATCAAGATCTTCCACAGATGTATCTATTCTCTAAAATTGCACACAAGGATTTAATTCTTTCCTTGAAAGAAACTCATGCAACAATTAGATAGCTGCCTTACAACTAGTATGTTCCAAATGCCTTACAAATAGAGAAATACAAGAATAAACACAAAGCAAAGAGACAATAACAGAACCAAGGTAGGAATTGTATTGTATTTCATGGGAGTGTATCAATACATACAAGTAAAATCTTTACTCAAAATCATAGGATCAATAATCTTCTCTGTAAAGTTTGTATTATCAACATTCAACCATCAAGAATATGGAACCAGAGAATAGAATCCCTTGGATTTCCAAAGACTGGAACTAGGAACCAAAAGGATTGGAAAAATAGAAAGCTAGGAGACCCAAAAAGTTTTGAAACCCTTACAAAATAAAAAATTCAACACTATATACCCCTGGTTACCTTGAAATCCTACACAAGTTAGGATGCAACAAGCTATGGATAACGAGGGTAAGGGTTAGGGTTGCCACCCACCAAACAATTCAAAAGATCAGAATTTATTGCACTTTGGGGAAAACCAAGCAACTTGGTGAAGAACAGATCTAAAATTGATCTCCAATCATGATAATTCTCAGAACAGTGTATAGAAGATCATAAATCCACCATGAAAACCAGTCTATTCAACCACCTACAACACACCTCGAGCTACTCTTTGTTCACTCCTTACATGGTACAGATCTCTACAATTGATCATCACACCCTGGACCACACTACAATGGCAAACAAATCATCTCTTACCAGCTCTAGTCACTTCTGCATTAAATTTTATTCCTTTCTGTCATTGAGAAACCACAAAAATTTTGAATTTGAACAACAACGGCTATTTTAAGGCTCTAGCAACAAATCAGCAATCAATATTCAAACTTGAGTCAACTTTATATCATGACCGTTAGATCTTTTTACTTTTCATGGGCTTTATGTCCTTAACTCAACTAGATACCCCAAGTTTACCTCCAGCGACCACGTGACAAGGCAAATCTTTATTTGCACGATGAAAAACTTAACCTGGCCTCAGCCTTGCAACTTAGCGAATGAAGGGAAACTTTTAACTTTCGTCTCTTATTTGGTGAACTGGCAACAAAAGGTTTTCACCAATTCACAGAACAATTCAAGTCATCGCTAAAATACTTAGCGATCATGTGACCTTCCTTCATTGAATCGCCAAACCTTTCAGAACTCTGCTACCTTTCCTTGCGAATGAGCGAACCACTTTGAACTTTTGTCGGGCCACTAAGAATTTTTTCAAAACCTCTAAACTCCTAGACCCCACCTGGGCCCACCTTATGACACTTGTCACTATGTTACTTGTTGCTCATGCTCAATCATCTCTAACATAGGACCCACATGCCCGAGCCTTTTGAAAATGGATGGCAGGCGTAAGATCTCATGGCTCTGACACCTTCCATGAGAACTTACACTGACTGTGGATTTTGTCACCATCACCGATCCTTCAAACAACAGCCCCACTCTACAATATTCCTCGTCATCCTCCAGCTCATCCAATAAGAACACGACACCACAATGACACATGGCAATCGGTCCCACTATCCCCAGCTAACCTTAACCTTCTATCAATTTGGTGAACACGTGACCAAAGAAACCCTTCACCCATTTGTGAGAACTTTGAGAGAACCACTAGAAAATTTAGCGATTCTGCGAACATTGTTTTCCAAATTGTCGAGTCTTTAGACATTTCACCAAAATATCACGCAAACTAGTGAACAAAGCATACATTTATCGAAACTGCCAAAAAGACTAACAAACCTATCGGGCCCACATCAAGAAGATCAACAATCATCTGAAGATCACAAAGGCATTCAAGATTCCATTAGATTACACACTCACCATTAGATGAAGAATCTTACCCTGGCCTAACAACCTTCTGACAAGAAATGAAATCAACGGTCGATGCATAGTCTCAAGCCTCTGACAAAACCTATCAGAACTTATGCTGTTCATCAATTTTTTGTAAATGTCAGGGCCCACTGACATGCTGAAAACTAGGCCCCACTGATAGCATATCCAGTCATTCACCCATGGACCAATCATAGCTTGCCATATCATGCACACATAGCAGTGGACCTGCCAAAAGAAATGATTATGTCACGAAGTAGAATCAACAGTTATTGTAAAACCGCAAAGCTCTGACAAATCTCTTGTGCCTTTACAACAATCATCAGATTGAGAATGTTTTCAGAGAGACAGGTCTATTAAAGACTAAGTCGGGACATAGGAAAAATTAAGGTGCTGACTTAGGGAAAATTAACGGCAAAAGACTTAGGAATATACCTCGCAGGGTGCATGAAAACTTAGGAAAATAAAGGCTGCTAGGGAATAAAATTTTACACGCATGCCTTTATAAAATTTTAAGTGGCCCAAAAAGTAACATGAAATTAGAACAAGGCCGAGGGTAATTAGGGTTCATAGATGTAATGGCTAGTTTTGAATTTCAAACAAGGGTTTTAGCCAGAAAATAGGGAAAAATGAGCCGCAGAGACCGGAAGAAAAAAAAGGGAGGGCCATGAAAATTTCTAGGTGCAACCAGTGGCTCTATCTAAGGATGTTGAAACACAAGTTTTAACAAGAACCATAGGACTCTGGGATGCAGACCAAAAATTGCTAACCTAAGACAGGGAAAGAAACACACAACCTAAAAGGAAACAAACCTACATAGAAAATTTACAAAGTATTTACACATGCATGATAATCAAAAACTTAACTAAAAAAGGGCTTCAAGAATTGCCCATGCACTAGAAACTCAAAGACTTCACCATCCATATTAGGAATCCTTCCCAAAACTATCATGAATCACAAAAGGACCAAGCCACAGTGATTCAAATTTCTTATGCTTCCCTTTATCTTCTGCCCTCACATTCCATTGAAGTACCAAATCATCAACCTTGAATTTTTTGGTAGTTGTTCTTTTTTCAAATAAGTACTTCACCTTCTGTTGCAACTTGATATTTTTTTTTGACTCTCTTTTCTCTGTTCATCTAACTCAGTCAACTGCATAATTCTATTCTACATTGGCTCTATGACATCCAACTCCTCATCCTGAATAAACTAATAAACTGAAATTAGATTATTTATAGGTAGCCTTAACTGAAAACCATACACAAGCTCAAAGGGAGACTTCCCAGTGGCTCTTTTCACTGTAATCCTATATGCCCATAAAGCCAATCTCAACTTGGAGTGCCAGGCTCTCTTATTCTTTTCAAGTGTCTTCTTTAAGATTGTCAGGATACTTTTATTGCTAGACTCAGCCTATCCATTTTCTTGAGGATGATAAGGAGATGAATAGGAAGTCATGATTCCATTATCATTGCAAAACTCCTTAAACTCATCTAATCTAAAACACATTGCATTATCTATAATCAAATTCATAGGGACACCAAATCTAGTCAAAATATTGTTAAGCAAGAAATCAATCACCACTTTACTTGTTGCCCTCTTTGTAGGAATAGCCTCTATCCATTTCATGAAATAGTTAGTTGCAACAAGTATATAACTATGTCCTCCACTAGATTTCTTAGAAAACTCACCTATGAAATCCAAGCCCCACATGACAAATGGCGCTTCAGCAACTATTGGGTTTAATGACAATGCTCCTGAGTACTTTAATTTTGAAGCAAACCTCTAACAAGCTTCACATTTCCTAACATACTGAAATGAATCTTTAAACAATGTAGGCTAAAAATAACCTGCCCTTAAAACCTTGTGAGTAGTAGTCCTTACAAAAACATGACCTCCACAAACACCAGCATGAATTTCATTTAAAACCTTCTCTGCCTGATATCTATCAAGACAAAACAACAAGACTCCATCTCTATTCTTCCAATACAATTCCCCGTATATCAATGTATATTTCTGAGCTTGCAGTTTTAAGGACCTCTTTTAATTATCTGTCATATAATCTAGGCATCTAAAATTCTTTATGAAATAGACAATATCAGCATATTCTAGTTGCAATTCAATACTTGTGATTGTCATATCTAGAGTTCCTTCATTATTTACTTGGACTAGGTCCATATTTTCTTCAGCCATCAATTTTGCCAAACCTTGTCCTCTTACCAACTTAGTAATATGGATTTTTAAATTGAATTCTTGAATTCTAGTAATCTACTTGCATCTCTTACCAGTGACTTTAGATTGAGCAAGAACATCCTTTACTGCTGAATGTGGGACATATGCAACAACTTTCGCACACACCAGATAAGGCCTAAAAGATTTGACTACTTTTACCAATGCATATGCCTGCTTCTCCATCATCTCATAATTCAACTCAATAGCCTACAAGGATTTGCTAAAAAATGCAATTGGATGCTCAAAACCTTCATTGTCCTTTTGCAATAGAATAGTAGCAATGGTGTGAAATGATGCAAAAGAGAACAATGAGAAAGGCTTGGTATAGTCAGGAGATCTAAGCATAGGTGCTTGTTGGACCACATCCTTAATTTTCTCAAATGCAGCCTGAGCCTCTACAATCCATTGAAACTTCACATCCTTTTTTAACAACTTTACTATAGGCTTGATAACTTCAGAAAAATTTGCAATGAATTTCCTAACAAAATTGATCTTCCCTAGAAAATATTGCACCCCCTTGAGATTTTTTGGTACAGACACCTTCCTGATTGCTTCAACCCTCTCTGGATCAATTATTATTCCATCTTTTGATACGATGTGTCCTAGAAGCTTTCCCTCTTTGACTGCAAAATTAAATTTTTTAGGATTCAGGGACACACAATACTCCAGAGCTTTGACAAAAATCTTTTCTAGGTGTGAACAATGATCATGAGCCTTCTTGGAATAAGCAGTTAGGTCATCTTGATACACAACCATAAACAGGTCTATGTACTCTTTGAAAGAAACATCCATGGCTCTTTGGAAAGTTTCTCCAACATTTTTGAGACCAAATGGCATTCTGACATACACATATGTTCCCCAAGGTGTTGTGAATGCAGTTTTAAATTGTTTAGATTCCTTCACTAGCACCTAGTTATATCCAGAAAAGTCATCCATCATAGACAATAACTCACAACCAGTGACCTTGTGCAACATTGCCTCCATGTTAGGTAGTGAATAATTATCTTTCAATGATGCAACATTCAAATTCCTAAAATCTACACACAACCTAATGTCACCATTCTTCTTTCTAACTGGGACTAAATTAGACACCCAAGTTGAATGCCTTATAGGTTGAATTATTCCTGCATCACTCAACTTAACTAGCTCCTGCTGCATCTTAGGAGCCAACAATGGCTTAATGGGCCTTTGCTTTTGTCTGAATGGTTTGACATCTTGCTTTAATGGGATTTCATGTTGGAAAAGGTCCTCTCTATAGGCTTTTAGGTCATCATAAGACCATGCAAACACATGCTTGTACCTTCTGTGTGTGAGTGATTTACACCTTCATGAAATAACAAGATTAACTAAGAACAACAAGAATTAGAGCAAAATAATCTAACAAATGCACAATTAATCTATCAACATCTCATGGATCTCTAAAATAAAGTGGTAAATGAGGCTCTCAGCTATGATCCTCACTAGTGACACTCTAAAGATGACAATTAAGCTATATGATATGCAAATTTAGATCTAATTATCAAATTCTAGCTCTATTTGATAAGAAGATCTCTAAAATGATCAACAATTTAAGCTAAATATCAATGAAAATACTAAGTGAGTGATGTGGATGCAAATTGCAAGAGCTTTGCTGCAATTCAAAGATATGGAGTGGATGAATAATGCCTCAAAATGCCTTCTATTTATAGGATTTTCCCAAGGGTAGGGGGTAGAGTGAGATAACCATGGTTAGGCTTGGGTAAGATCAATTGGCTTTGCTTTGTCCCTAAATTGGGGGACAAACATTTAAATGGTTTCAAAAGGCTGGACCATTTCAACAAAAGTGAGTGATTTGTGTCCATTTTGTCTCCTTTTTCCTTTGTTGAGGGAATTTATGATTTATTAATTAATTAAAGTAATTAAATTTAGCCATGAAGGGTAAGAGGTTCATTTTGATTTTTCATTTCAACAACTATGTCATTAATTGAATTTAATCAATTTCTTAGTGTTTTTCCCCTTTTCAAGCTTTATTTAATCATTTAATCATTTAATTGAATTTTCCTTTGATTTGAATTGCCTTTGTTCCATTTATTGATTTTTCATGCTATTTGATGATTTGATGCACCTTTTGATCGATTTAAGCCTTTGCCAATTTTCCATGTCTACAAATGCCCCTCTTTGAGTCGATGTGTGAAGAACACCGATTCAAAGATTCCCTTAGTATGATGATCTGATTCAGGTCCTGGTTCTGATATGCCTCTGATCATTCTGATTGATGTACTTCCTGATGACGATGATGTGCCTCTGATGATGGTGCTGATATGATTCTGATGCCTCTGATATGATATTGATCTGATATGATTCTGATGCTTCTGATTTGATGATAGGTCCTGGGTTCACTGATAAAGGTCCTGGGTTGATTGATAAAGGTCTTGGGTTGATTGATTGCTGATATGTTGATAGGTTTGATATGAAACTAATATGCAATTGATTTGCCTCCTGATATGATAATGATATGATATGATACTGATAAGATACTGCAGACGCCTCCTCAGCAGCCTTCATCACAGCCTCCTCCACAGCCTCCTCCAGGACCTCCTCCCAGTGGTGATGAGAGTTGAGCTATGAGTGCTCTTATTGATCATTTATGTACTGATGCTGAGATACTTGATATTGTACCATAGTCTTGTGACCTTGATGTCACCTTTCCAGTTGTACTTTGATACTTATTTGACATTGATGCCCCTGTTGATGGGTGATTATAGAGTTGATTTTTTTATGATATCATTGTTATACTTGATGTATTGAGTTATGAGTAGACATGAGATATGAGGACATTGATGATCTTTCCTGCTTTTACTTGATGATATATGAGATTTCCTTTAGATGCTGCTATATGTGTTTATCTAATGCATTTGTTTTTGGATGGATATTGTCTATGGATGCAACGTATCTTATGTATGATATAGATAGATGGATGCATTTCTTCTTCATGTATGGATGCAGTTTTGATATGTTATTTCTCATGTATGCAAACTGTATGTATGCACATGTAAATGATTATTTCCTTCGTTTCTTGATAATATATAGATGTAATGATTAATGATATGGAATGAATGCAAAAAGTATAATCTCATGTTTTTATTGTAGAAAAGATGATGTTGAAATGATGTTGTCCTTGCTGATTTAACCCTGTTAATGATGTCATGTACCCCCTTTTTGATGCGAAAATAAAACCCTTGGGAAAAATGCACATGCAATTAAGCTAACATGAGAATGCATTTAACCTCTTTATGAATGCAGCTAAGTGTCACTAGCTTTTAGCAAATAAATGCCTTGAGGATATATTTTCATCATTGAGCACTTGGGACCGGAAAGTCGATACAATCACCACTGCCCACTGACATGATGATATGAATATCGCTTTTTATTTACTGCTCATATGGTAACCTTCGTTTTGCTTTCCCATCGGTCTCATCGATACGACTATCACTGATTTCAAACAATCATGAGAGTACGAATACCGATTTTGTTGGATTCTATGTTGCAAGTGGATTTTGTCATTTAGATATGAAAAATCTAAATATCCAAGGTATCCGGTTGCGTAAACAAACAAAGGTTAACTCATTGTTTTATAAGATAATCCTCGATGGTTCTTTGATGACCATGTCTTTAGATGAATTCTCATAAGGCAATGAATCTTCCTCCAAATAGTCACTTCATAGTCAAGAAAAATATCATGTCTCCATCATTGCCAATCTAGTCGAAACATCATTGATGAGCTAAAAAGACTTGATACAAATTGAATGAATGTAAGTAAACAGATTTTTAACCAACTTTTCAAAAGAATCTATCTAAGTGTTTTGCATTGTTTTCTGATCTTCAACAAAATATATTTCCAAGTGTTTGATCATGACATGATTTTTGATTTTTAATCTTAAATAATAAGTCAATTTAGGCTCAAGGATTTTGTTGTGGTAGTCAACTTCTTGGTTATCAATCAAAGGTTTACAAAAATCTGATCTCTCTTCTGAAAATGTTGATCCCTTTCTGCTTGTAACTAAATGTTGTTCATATGAATCCTTTTTGAGGTACCCACTTTCCAATCCGTTTATGTTGCCCCCAAGTATTTTGATGTATCAATTTTGACAACTTTAGGCAATGCAAAGGATGATGCTATCAACTGTTATTATGACTATGTACAAATGACAGATGCAATGAAGGTTTAGGAAAATGGGATGATGAGATGCATTATGTACACATGTGGCTAGGAAGGAAATGACTTAAGGGAACCAAAAGTGCTTGTTACCAAGTTTTCACCTTTGGGTATTCTCTTTTTTTTTTTTTTTTTTGCTACCGAGGCGCCTATTTGCTAGGTTTTCACCAAGGCACTTTTTTCTTTTTTCCATTTTTTTTTGTATTTTTTTTTGTATTTTTCTTTTTTTCTTTTTTCTTTTTTTTTAATATTTTTCTTTATCACCTTGGCGCCTATTTGCTAGGTTTTCACCAAGAGATAGTTTTTCAAATGTTTTTGCTTTCTTCAGGCTCAATTTTCCACTGTTTTTTGATCTTTCTTCTTTTCCAATATTTTTTGGATTTTCCATTTTCAAATGTTTTTGGTATTTTCAAGATCCCTTTCAACTATGTACAATAATTATGATGCTCTCTCATTTGATACTCTTTATACTCTTTCATCTGCTTTAGGTGTAGAATCTCTTCAAATAAATGCTATTTATGGGTTCTTGTAATTCTTCACCATTACAATCTGATAACTTATATGTTCCAGTTCCAAAGGATGACACTATCACAAATGGGCCTATCCAATTAGCTTCCCACTTTCCTTTCTTTTCCCTTTCAACTTGATTTTTGGGATTTTCTCTTAGTACCAAGTCTCCTACTTGAAAAGTTCTTGGTTTGATGTGTTTGTTGTAATTGTGTGCAATCTTGTTTTGATAAACTTTTAAATGCTCATAAGCTTGAGTCTGATGTTCCTCTAACAATTCCAATTATTGTAGTCTGGCAATCCTATAATCCTCATCAGTGATCAATCCTCTTAATGAAACCCGTAGAGATGGAATTTCAACTTCTAATGGTAGAACTGCTTCGGTTCCATAGACCAAAGAGAATGGGGTGGCTCCTGTAGGTGTTCTGATACTAGTTCTGTAAGCCCATAGTGCGGGATTTATTTGCACGTGCCAATCTCTTCCTGATTTGTTAACTGATCTTTTTAATATTTTGAGGATATTTTTGTTTGTTGCTTCAGCTTGTCCATTGCCTTGTGGATAATAAATGGATGATGAATGATGTGTAATGTGAAATTTCATGCAAAGTTCATCAATATCCTGATTTTTGAATTGTTTCCCATTATCCGTGATAATGGCATGTGGAATACCATAGCGGCAAATTATGTGGTTCAAAATGAACATTGAAATTTGTTTGCCGGTTGCCGTTGTTAATGGAACTGCTTCCACCCATTTGGTGAAGTATTCTATTGCTGTGATGATATACTTGTGTCCGTTTGAAGATGGAGGATATATGATTCCAATCAAGTCAAAACCCCATTGATAAAAAGGCCATGGTGTAATGAATGGGTGTAATTCTTGAGCCGGTGCATGTATCATATTACCATGATATTGACATTTGCTGCATGTCTTCACAAATTGACAAGCATCCTTTTCTAATGTTGTCCAAAAGTACCCTAGACGAAGGATTTTCTTAGCTAGATTAAGACCGCTTGAGTGTGACCCGCAAATGCCTTCGTGGACCTCGCGTAAAGCTAACTTAGACTCTTCTTCCTCTAGACATCTAAGTAACATCCCATCAAGACCCTTACGATATAATGTGTCTGAAAGGATTAGATAACGGGCGGCTTGGCGTATGAAGTTACATTTTTGGGCACGAGTTTGGTCTATGGGGAGTACTTGGTCTTTAAGGTAAGTATAGATGGGTCCATACCAAGGAGAGTCGTGTCCATGTAAAAGAGCAACAATTTGGGTGTCAGGAAGGTTGAATGCCAGTTTTACCAACTCTTCCACCAAGAACTCATACTTCTCATTTTGATCTAGTTTTTGTAACAATGAAGCCAAGGTAGCCATGGCATCTGCTACTCTATTCTTTTCTCTTGGAATCTGTTCAAATGTGATCAAAGCAAAGTACTTCTTCCATCCATCAATCAAGGTTTTATATTTCATCAATGTTATGTCCTTGGTATTGTATTCATTATTAACCTGATTGATTATGAGTTGGGAATCTCCATACACTTGTAGTTCTGCAATACTCCATTCTAAAGCCATTTTGATGCCAATGACTAATGCCTCATATTCCGCTATGTTATTGGTGCATGGAAATAAGAGTTTATAGGACTTTGGAATGGTGTATCCTTGAGGAGTAACCAATAATATACCTGCTCTAGAACCTCCTTGTGTGTAAGATCCATCAAAATATAACTTCCATGTCTTTGCTTCTATGTTGACAATTTCTGCATCTGGAAATTCAATTTGCATGGTTTGTGTAGACTCCATTGGGTTATCTGCTAAGTGATCTGCTATCACTTGTCCTTTAATTGCTCTTCTATCAACATATTCAATGTCAAATTCACTTAGGATCATGACCCATTTTGCTATTCTACCTATTAAGGCAGTTTTACTTAGCAAGTATTTGAGAGGATCAATTTTGGCAATTAATTTGATCTTATGCATCAACATATAATGTCTTAGTTTTTGAGATGCAAAAACCACTACTAGACATGCTCTTTCCATGAATGAATAATTGAGTTCATATTTTATTAAGGTTCTACTAAGATAGTAGATTGCCCTTTCTTTTCCTTGCTCATCTTCTTGTGCCAACAATATGCCTAGAGACCTTTCTGTGGCTGATATGTATAACAATAGTTCTTTACCCTTGATAGGTGACATAAGAATAGGTGGGTTTATCAAATAATTCTTCAAAGTAGCAAAGGCCTTATCACATTCTTCATCCCACATAAATGTAGTGTCCTTGTGTAACAATCTGGTGGAGTGACACTTTTCCGCTAATTGAGAGATAAATCTCCTTATTGATTGAATCTTTCCTTGTAGTGACCTCATTTGGCTAATATTTCTTGGAATCTCCATTTCTAGAATGGCTTGTACTTTTTCAAGATCAACTTCAATTCCTTTTGTTGACACTATATAACCCAATAACTTGCCAGATTGGACACCAAAGGCACACTTCTTTGGGTTTAGTCTAACTTTGAATTGTTCTAACCGAATGAATATTTTTCTTAGTATTTTTAAATGCTCTTCTCTATTGTGGGATTTTGCTAGAATGTCATCCACATAATCTTCTAAAAAAATATGCATCATGTCATGAAAAATAGTTGTCATGGCCCTTGATATGTAGCTCCAGCATTTTTTAAACCGAAGGGCATGACATTCCAACAAAAAGTACCCCAAGGGCAAGTAAATGCTGTCTTTTCTTGGTCTTCGGGAGCAATCTTGATTTGGTTGTAGCCACTAAATCCATCCATTAATGAGTACATTGCGTGACGTGCTGTCAAATCCACTATGGTATCAATGCTTGGCAATGGGAAGTCATCTTTGGGACATGCAAGGTTTAAATCTCTGAAATCCATACACACACGGATAGATTTATCATGCTTAGTAACCGGCACAATGTTAGAGATCCAATCAGCATATGCTATTGTTCTTATGAATCCCACCTTTAACAATTTTTCCAATTCTGCCTTGACTAGAAGAGCCACATGTGGGTGCATTTTCCTTAGTTTTTGCTTCACAGGTTTAACTCCGGGTCTAACATTCAGATGATGCATTATGAAATCGGGATCCAATCCAAGCATATCGGCATATGACCATGCAAAATTTACTTGTTGTTCTTGGAAGAATTTGATAAAGTCCTCTCTTTCAAGAGATGTAAGTGATGCAGCCAAGTGTACAACCTTTGGCTCTAATTCTGTGCCAATGTTAACTTTTTCTGTTGGTTCTATAAGAATAGATGACCGTTCTTCTTCATGTTCAGGCAAAGTGTCCAATCTCTCTTCTAATGGTGCCACAGTTGGGTTTTCACCAAAAGAAACGTCTTTTATTTTCATTGTTTTTGGTTCTAATGGTGCCACAGTTGGGTTTTCACCAATAGAACTTTTCATTTTTTTATTTTTTTTCATTTTTTCATTTTTTTGACTAAGAGATTGGACCCTTGCTGTTGTCATCATGTCTGTATTGAGTTCGTTGGTGAAAGAGGGTTCAACCGCATTGAGGTATTGGTTTGTTGCTTGGTCATTTGGGAAGTAAAGTAAGTCATGTGGTTCAGTTTGATCCCAATCAATGAGGTCTGGATGTATCAAAATTAAGGAATTATTGGGTAAGGTATCATCAATAGGATTTATGGACATGACTTCATTTGAGGGTTCATACATTGTATCATTTAGATCTATGATGTGCGCTTCCTCAAGATGATCCATGGAAGCAGGGTCAAAGTCCCCTTCGCTTGAATCCTCGTCGACCTCTACGGGAAACAATGTGGGAAAAGCCACAAGCGGGTTAAAACTAATGTTTGAATTTCCCTCCTCTAAAGGTGTCCAAAATGTTTCTATCCATGCTCCACTACTAGATGCTTGTTCTATATTAGGCCTTTGAATAGGAGATTCTTCATTAATTGGAGCATCTTGTCTTGGGATTTTTGCATAAGTATGTATAGCAATGACTTCTTTATCTTGACATGACTCATCTGATAAATTATCCCATTCATAATCCCTAGAGTCATCACTATCTCCTTCAGATTCTAATGCATTTATTTGAGGATGAAAATCATGCATTGGACTTGAACTTTCTCCCTTATATTGAAAACCTACTCCGGATTTTTCATGACTTGCCCTCCAAACAGGTTCAATAGGTTCTAATAATCCTCTATTTCTTTGGCCTAGGGGTCCTCTTCCTTTGTATCCCATCTTTTGCATAATATCAAATCCTTTCCCATATTGTTCTGTTTGTATATTGACATGCTGAATTCTTTCCATGGGAGTGTCTAGGGTACCATCCTCATCATGATAAAGCCATTGGAGGACATCATCCTCTTCCTTATCCCATGTTTCTTTGCTATCTTCCCTCAAAAAATAAGAATTATACTTATGTGGAAGATGTTCTTTTGAGGGTTTTCCATGTGATTTGGGAGACATGGGCATGTCAAATAGAGAAACTGAATATTCTCCTACCCCTTTTGAACTAATCTTGCATTGTTTGTCAAATTTGTTCATCATCTCACTCATGTATTGGTAATGATCTGCTTTAGCTTGTTCTTTTTCCTCTTTAGTAGGTTTGTAGATCACTGTTTCCAATTTAGGTGCCACATATGGACTTTCCATCACATTTGGACCCTCGTAGCTCACTTTTTCCTTACCCTTAGTTGATGTAGTTGAGCTAGCTTGAAGAGGATTTTGTGCATCCTCATTGGTGATTCTTGGAACAACTCCTTCATGATTATGTGGAATGTATAATTCATGCAAAGGTTTGAGTGCATTACAATATTGAAATGGATTTGAGTCTCCTCCAACTGTGATTTCTTCACCCATGTATGGGAACTTGATGCATTGGTGGTATGTGGAGGGGACAGCTTGCATCTCATGAATCCAGGGTCTTCCCAATAAGATGTTATAGGTTAATTTCATGTCCAACACTTGACATTTGGTTTCTTTCTTAACTGGTCCCACTTGGATGGGCAACACAATCATGCCTTTAGAAGCTCTTTCAACCTCATCATAAGCTTTTATGGCGATTTTCTTTGTAGGGTCAATGCAAGACTCGGATAGACCTAAGGATTTTACAAGACTCAATGTGCATATGTTAAGGCCAGCCCCTCCATCAATAAGGGCTCTTTTGACTCTATGCCTTTTGATCAAAACCTCTATATGTAATGGCAAATTTTGAGGATGAGTTATAGACATGTCATCTTGATCTGAAAATGAAAGACAATGAGGAGCCACAAGATGTCCTACCATATTTTGAAATTTTTCTTCCCCTAAGGTAGTAGAAACATGTGTCTCTTCCAAAGCTTTTTCCAAAATCTCTTTATGATTTGGTGACAACTTCAATAACTCTAAGATTGAGATTTGTGCTGGAGTACGTTGCAATTGGTCCACCAAACTATAAGGTCTTGCTGCTGTAGGAGGTTGTTTGACCACAATGTTGGATAGTGGGATATTGGTGTTTTGAGGGACTATCCCTTGTAAAGTCATTCTAGAATTCTTCCCTCTTGTAATGACATTTGTTGCTTCCTTTTGAGGCTGTTCATTAATGATGATAGCATTAACAATATGATCATATGATGGTGCAAAGTTGAGATTATTGGCACTTTGTTTCTTGCCATTTGATGACTCACCTTTATCATGTTTGTAAAAAGGTTGTTTGAAGGCCATATGATCTTCATTATTTTGGGGTCCATCAACCGTGATTATGTTATTATCTATCAAGTCTTGCACCACATTCTTTAATTGTAGACATTCATTTGTAGGGTGCCCCCAAATCCTATGATATTCACAATGATGCTTAGCATCCCACCAACCTGGCTTGTGGTCTGGTTCATAAGGCTTAATAGCGGGTAATGTAATAACATTGTTAGCTATGAGAGCCTTTAGTTCAGTTTCAAGTGATTCTCCCAAGGGTGTAAAGTGTCTTGCAGGAGTGGGCTTCAAATACTTATCATACTTGCTGTTTTGATCCTTGTTTCCTTGATTATTCTTATTGGCATTGTTGTTGTTGTTGGAAGGTGCATTATATGCTTGATTAGCATTATTCACTTGATTTGGTGTCTTTGTAAGGGCAAATGGAATCACCTTCAAGTTGCTGGATTCCACTACACCATCATTAACAATACCTTTGTTGTTATTCTTTGCAGCATAACGGCTATTTTTGTTGTACCAACTTTTATTTGGATTGTTGTTATTGTTGGTATTGTTGTTGTTGGAGTTAGAGTTATTCTTATTTTCCTTGTGCAATTTCAACTCTCCACTCTTAGTCAACACTTCTTCCATTGTAATTTCGTTATCAATTAAATCTTGAAAGGTTTTGGGACATTGCATCCTTAGTCTATAATTCAGCTCGCTTCTTAAACCGTTAATAAAGATATCCATTTTTTCTTTCTCCAGTACACTTCTTGGATATCTAGCAAATGCAGTCCTCCATCTTTGCAAGAATGTGAGAAAGGCTTCTCCATCTTGTTGCTTCATGTTACATAATGTTATCATGGTGACCTCATGTTTGATGTTATAAGAGTAATGAGTCACGAATTTAGATGCTAACTCTTCAAAGGATTTTATGCCGGATGGTAGTTTTGAAAACCAATCCATGGCCGTTCCTCCCAAGCTTCTTGGGAATAGTCTCATTAAATAGGTTGATTCATGCATGAATTCAAGACTCAAAGCACAAAACCCCTGAAGATGATCATGTGGGTCAGATGTTCCTTCATACCTCTCATATTTAGGAAATTTTACATTAATGGGAAAAGGCACCATGATCAAACTCTTATCGAATGGAAAAGGACATAATGTTTCAATAGAGAAAGGCTTAGGAGCCCCATTTTGTTTCAAACTGTCAATTTCCATTTGTAATGCCTTGAATTGTTCCCTCATTACTTCCATAGGGTCTTCTATTTCCTTGGGCTTTAATTGGTCTATGTCAAAATCTTTAGGTAGCTTTACCCCTGTTTGTATTAAGTCCATGAAGTGTTTTTCTTTATCCATAAGCATGGTCTTTTTCATTAGTTCTATGAAATAAGGACATTGTCTTGCCTCTAATGCTCTTTCAATCGTGGCTTCTTCTGCAGTTGGGGGTAAGTTTGTATTATGAGGAGGAAATAAGTTGTTGCCTTGTGAATTTGCCTCTTGAGAATTAGGATCTCTTCCTCCATTATTAGAATTTCCTTGATTGTTGTTAAGATCCATACCCCCATTCATGTTGTTCCCTTGGTTGTTGGGATCGATATTTCCTAGGGTACCACTAAACATCTTGTTAATGTCCTTTGCCTTAGTGGGTTTTTCAGTCACTCATGAAGTAATGAAAGTGTTCTTTGGAAATGGGGGCTCTTCTCCATTGTAGGTCCCATCTGTTTGTAATGCTTTCCTTATAGAGAGTGACCTTGTAATAACAGGCATGAACAAACTTTAAGGGTATGTTGACTTTCTTCTCTTGATAAGCTATTTTTGGAATAAGGTAAAAGTTTTTGATCAATTTTAAATGGTTTAAAATTTTAATGGTGTTTTGATCAATAACTTTGGAATATCTTGTTTGAAAATAAAAACAATCTCAACACACACATCAATTGGGTACCATATCCCTAGAATGCTCTAATGTGTATATTTTTGAACGTTTTCACAGGTTTAACACAAGAATAGCTTCCACACAATCTACCTAGCACATAATTGGTTCGTAAACATGGCTCTAATAGGTAGTTTTGCTATTTTACCGTTATGTAGTAAGTTTTCTGTTCAAAAGAGATCTTAGCTTTTCATCCCCCAACTATGTTAAGGGGCTTCCCACACGCACAAAAGCATGATTTTGCGCAATCCGTTAGGACTACTAGAGGAAGTTCGAAAGAGCTAAAATCCTTTTGTCGTGTACCCCATTAAGGATACCCGCGTTTCATTTTATAGTGGGTCAAATTCTCACGGCAAAAGCAAGTGTATCCCACTTTGGGTTGTCCCTCTCACCGGCCCTTCTAAGGCAATCTCGGGAGGCGAGCCCACTAAGTTTCAAAAATGTTCATTTGAAAGCATGAAAAGTGGATTTGGTAGAGCAAGTTTGGGAATTTGATTCACTCAAAGAGTGAAGAGCATATCCCTATTGCTTTTCCCTTATCCTAAACACTCACAATCAAATTTGGTTCTTTTTCAACCCTGTGACAAAAGGGTTCTTAGAATTGAAGTGTGTTTTTTTTTTCTTTTATGATTAAACTATGTTTTGAACTTTGAAAATGCCACAATTTAAGGGAAGTGCAAGCTTGATGAGAAAAATACCTCAAACGATGCTAGCAAAGGCTAGGCGCATTTTTAAGTAGTAGATTTTTTGTTTTCTCTCCAAATCCTTCTCTTACCTTAGCAAAACGTTCCCTCCACCAACAAGTTAGTCAGCACAATACAAACAAAGTGAGGGGAAACCAAAATCAAAGCTAAAAATGATATAATTGATTATGCTTTTGATTCTTTTTACCAAAAAAATACTTGCAAAAATTCTTACAAATTTAAGGACTAAATTCCCAATTCAATGAGACATATTTTCATTTGTAAGCATCTACAACAACAATGTATTTAGCATGTAATTCTACTTCTTTCTCTAAATTATTGTTGAGAACATAGGTAGAATGTACCTGGTTTTCTTTCCTTATCCTTTTGGAGATCAATTTTTCCTCTAAGTTGTACCTTCTCTCTAGTTTTTGCACTTTCTTATGACAGACCATGCTCCTAAGACAAAAAAAAATGATAGTAAAGTTAGCATACAGTCCTTATTTTGACAAAAAAGAGAAAATACAGTCAGGCGACATCATCCAGACTACAGGCGAGATTAAATTTAATGAAGACGTGACTACTTTGACCGCGAGCGTCACCAAAAAGGGCTCAAGTGAGATTAAAATAGTCAAGTGCGATACTAAATTTTGCAAAAGCGTGAAATCTTTAACACATGCGACAACAACAATTACTCTGATACAATATAAATGCTAAACCAGGCGACATCTAATTTAATAAAGATGTAATTACTTTAACCACGAGCGTCACCAAAAGGGGCTCAAGCGAGATTAAAGTATTTAAGTGCGATATCAAATTAAATGAACACGTGAATTCTTTATTTCAAGCGACAAATTAACTCAGAGAAGCGACATTTAATTAACTGAAAGTGACATTTAAAATATTCAAAGCGACAAATTAAAAGCGAAATGCAGTAAACTCCCTTTACACCAGGCGTAAACTCATTCCTCGGCCGCGGCTTTTAATTCTTTGTAGGCGACATCTAAATAGCAAAAGGCATCAGCTGCTTGTAAGTTAGGTGAGAATTTAATGTCCGCAGGTGTAATTTGTTTGTCCAGAAGCGTGATTCTGCGGTCTAAGAAGCGTGAGCGTTCAGACTCCAGGTGACATCTAAATTACCATGAGCGACATATCTTTGCTGTAGGCATGATTTCTTTACTGGCAGGTGTGATTTCTTTCCTGTAACCTGCAAACAGTGAGCAAAATCATGCAATTCTAGCCTAAATTTTGCAAATAACATGGAAATTATGATAAATTTGAGGCCTAGAGCCCCACGGTGGTCGCCATTTGTGTGTGAGTGATTTACACCTTCATGAAATAACAAGATTAACTAAGAACAACAAGAATTAGAGAAAAATAATCTAACAAATGCACAATTAATCTATCAACATCTCATGGATCTCTAAAATAAAGTGGTAAATGAGGCTCTCAGCTATGATCCTCACTAGTGACACTCTAAAGATGACAATTAAGCTATATGATATGCAAATTTAGATCTAATTATCAAATTCTAGTTCTATTTGATAAGAAGATCTCTAAAATGATCAACAATTTAAGCTAAATATCAATGAAAATACTAAGTGAGTGATGTGGATGCAAATTGCAAGAGCTTTTCTGCAATTCAAAGATATGGAGTGGATGAATAATGCCTCAAAATGCCTTCTATTTATAGGATTTTCCCAAGGGTAGGGGGTAGAGTGAGATAACCATGGTTAGGCTTGGGTAAGATCAATTGGCTTTGCTTTGTCCCTAAATTGGGGGACAAACATTTAAATGGTTTCAAAAGGCTGAACCATTTCAACAAAAGTGAGTGATTTGTGTCCATTTTGTCTCCTTTTTCCTTTGTTGAGGGAATTTATGATTTATTAATTAATTAAAGTAATTAAATTTAGCCATGAAGGGTAAGAGGTTCATTTTGATTTTTCATTTCAACAACTATGTCATTAATTGAATTTAATCAATTTCTTAGTGTTTTTCCCCTTTTCAAGCTTTATTTAATCATTTAATCATTTAATTGAATTTTCCTTTGATTTGAATTTCCTTTGTTCCATTTATTGATTTTTCATGCTATTTGATGATTTGATGCACCTTTTGATCGATTTAAGCCTTTGCCAATTTTCCATGTCTACACCTTCTCAATAATTTTATCAAATTATCTTTCAATTGAGGGGTTAATCCTTTTCCAATATAGACCATTTGTGGAGCACTATGTGATCCCAAATTCACTTCCTCCAAATCTTCTACATTAGCATTACTTATCTTTGACATTTGATCATTTTGGCTGCTATACAATGCTTTTAACTCAGTTAAGCCTTTAGGAATACTATTTGAATTCAGTTGGATCACCTCATTTCCCATGATCATGTCCTTGACTTCAATTTCCTCGACCAAAGTGTTGCAGTCTATAGGTTGATCCTCATATATGTCAAGACACTGAATAAATCTCAGGATGTCATGATCATCCTCAAAGACCTACCAATTGTAAATGTTGTCTACAACAACTGGTCTACTTTTTACTTCAAGAATTGATACTCCAAACAAAGTTGAATCATCCCTTTTTAGAGAAACATTGGCCAAAAAATCAGCCATTATGTTATTTGATCTTTCGACCCAACATATATTGAAAGCATCAAACATTTCAATTTGATCCCACATCACATGTTTATACAATTTCAATCTATCATTCTTAACAACATATTTGGATCAAACTTGTGCTACCACAAGCTTAGAGTCACCAAAAACCTTTAAACATTTTATCCCATGTTTGATAGCAATATTCAATCCCAAAGACAATGCTTCATATTCAATAGTATTGTTTGTGCATTGAAAAGTCAATGAGAATGAATACTTAAAAGTAGTACCTGATGGAGATATGAATAAGACTCTAGCTCCTAAGCCTTCTTTTGAGCATGCTCCATCAAAATACATTTGCCACAATCCATCTTTTTGTTTCTTTAATTCTTCAACTAGTGGATCTACCTCCTCCACTGGTGGGGCAATTTCCTCTAACTTGAAATTCTCCATGTCAACATCCACACAACAATTTAAATGATCATCATTTATTTCAATCATATGTGGAGCTCTACCTTCTCTAGATACCTTCACATTGTCACCATCAATATCAAAAGTTGCAAAGGACATATCACATTGGATACTACCTCCCATCCGAGCACTCCACTTCCTTGACAACAACATCCCATGATGAGGGGGAATATCTACTACTAGAACACTCATTGTTAGCAACTTGTCAGGGAAAGCTGTCAACCTATAAGGAAGTTCTTTTATAGTACCAATAACAGGGACCTCTCTTGAATCCATAGCCTGACATCTACCATGAGGTGTATCTACTTTCAGACCCAAGGATCTCATTATTTCTGTAGGCATAACAGTATTAGAGGCTCCTGAATCAATCATACAATTTCTTAACAACTTTCCATTCACTATTAAGGACAAAAAGAAAGGATCAACTATTCCTGAAATAGCATTTGTAGCATTAGCATCCAAATAAATTTAAGGGATCTCAGAGATGATCTCCCCACACTGGTTCTCAATCGAATCACTTGCTGCAGTAGCCTTTCCATCAACCTTGGTGGAACTTTGGGTATCAGAAGAAAAGGCTCCTTTTACCCAACTCAAAGCCTTAACTTTATGCTCCTCTATCCTCATCATTTCTAATAAGGGGACCTTGATAGTGATTTGTGACAACAATTTTCTCATGTCAATGGGAACATACTTGGGGTCAACTACATATTGCCCAATGGCAGTGATCTCTTTATCTTCTTCATGTGTAACCACATTGGGACTATCTTTGCTCTGACTTTTTTCTTTCTCTTGCAAAGGAGAAACAACATCCATAAGAGGTTTAGCTTTTACCTTGTAAGCCACAATTGGCTTTGTGAAATTGATATTTTTCATCAACTTGGTCTTGTCAGCAATGTCAGTAACCTTTTGCTTATTTTGGGCTTGTTTTTCATCCCTTTCTATTTTCTTGATGAAAATTCCAGCAGGCCTGCCACTTGGAAAACCTACCACCCTATTTCTCAAATTATAGTTTCTTTTAACTTGAGACACCATGTCTACTATGATTTGTGCAATTTCTTCATCAAAAGGTCTTCTCAACATTACTGACACATCACCTCTTAGAGTATTGCACTGAACAACATCAAGGTGATTATCTTCTTCATCAAAAAACACTTGTTGATGGTAAACCTCATTTCTGATTTGGGAACTACCAGCATCTTGGTTTTCATTTTCCTTTGCAGAATCTAACTCATCATATATGTATGAAGAAGTCATACCACACCCCTGATCATCATAAGTATCATCATTGTTATTGCTTTGATCTCCATCTGTAGAAACACTTTGAACAATAGCATAGTAATAGGGATCATGAGGTGATTGGCAAACAATATGCCATGGAACATCATCATTCATATTCACTGTATTTCTATGAAAAGGGTCAAGGGTCTTGTCATTTGGTTTATCCTTTCTTTCAGGAAACACTGGCTTCCCATCCTTCCACTGAGTATTATAGGGATAGTTCTACATTCTTGGCAACTTATTAAAGTTATTGAAAGATGGCCTATCATTTCCTTGCACTCTACTATTTCTTGCTTCACCAAGATTTAAATCCTTTATTGCTTTCAAGATTTGTTTCAAACTATCATCATCTTTTGGCTTTGCATCGGGTTTCCCCAGCTCTCTTCTATTTGAGACTGATGGCTGACAATCTTCTCTCCTCCCCAATTTCCCTGATATCCTTCTATTGCTCTCTATATTAATAGCCAATTTATAAGCCTCTGCAAGATTCCTAGGATTCTTATCCCTCAAAAGATATCCCATCTTTGAATCAAAAGCATTTAGGTATGTAACAAGACACACCCTGTCATCCAATCTGATAACTTGCAACAATTTATGTATGGCCTTTTGAAATCTAACATTGAATTCAACAACACCCTCATTTGAATTTTTCTTGATGTTGTTGAACTCATTAAGCATGAAGCCTTCATTGGTTTTATCACCATACTATTCCTTGAAAGACTACCTAAACTGATTCCATGAACATATGCTAGCATGAGGCAAATTTCTAAACCAATCTCTGGCATCTTCAGTCAGAGATTGAATGAAAAGCTTCATGATCACATCATCAGGCTCAATATTGTAGTCATCTATCACATCAATGAAACTTTTCAAATGCTCTTCACAAGTAACTACATTGCTTCCAGTGAATTTTGGGAGCTTCTTCCTAATTTCATCAGGGATGGGATTTGGATAACCAGGAATTCCAATAAAAACCAATTGCTTATGCCTCTCATGAATGGGACCTACTTGAGATGGGCCACCACCTAAAGATGCAGATGTTTGAGTATTATAAATATTAGGAGTCTTAGGTATACCTAAAGTTGTAGCAGTATTCAACACATTTGCTCCTTGTGCTTGAGAAGTGGAAAGGGTATTAGCATGCCCAAAAGATTGCCTAAGGAAGTTAATCTTCCTCTTCATTTCCACAGTAGTGGTTTCAAGCTCTACCTTTTCTAACTCTTTGGCCAACAATTCTTGTTTTCTTTTTTCTTATTCCAAGTCGGCCTCTAATCTTGTTGCTTGATCCATGGACTTCTTTGCATGATTTGGTTCATTTATTGAAACTCCCATAGCATTTTGTTTACCTTTGTCCCTAGGGTTTCTTCTCTCATAGATCTTATGGACAACAGACTGATCTTCTACTTGTTTTGTCACATGATCTTGATTCATGGCCTCAAGATCCAACAATTGTCTCTTTAATTGCTCAGCTCTAATCATAGCATGTCTGATCTTTTCCTCTGTTTCCTTGTCTCTTTTCTATCTCAAATGGATTTTTTCTTGGACTCTCCTCTCCAACTCATAGACCTCTTCAAAAATTTCTTCTGACTTAGGGAGAGTAGTCTTAGATTCAGCATCCCCTATTTGAACCTCATCTTCATATTGGTTCAGACCCAAATCAACAGCCTCCTCATATTCAGAGGTATTCCCTTCTTGATTCAATTGAATAGACTGGATTTGATCCTCTTGTCTAGTATCTTCTCTATCTTCTGAATAGATAGGACTCAGGAAAGTATTGCCTAAAAATAGGTTACTATATTTCAAGTAAACTATGGAATGGTGGATTAGGTTTTTATTGTCATGCTATTTAGTTTCATAGAGGTATTTTTATGGAAGATAATCCTAAAAATAGCTGAGAACAACCTGTTGTAGGATATGACTAATGAAACTCCTAGGATGATAACATGAACAATGGCATAAGGGTGATAAGTCCTTCTTTTTATGAGTGAAACTCAAAGAAGGCTAACCTTTGATTCACTCTTCAAGGAATTAGCAACTATGGATTGTAAAACATCAGGGACAGTCCTATTTTTTAGGTACATGAACATGAAATGAAATGGTATTGATAATGATGAATTTTGTGTTTGATGACTAAAAGGTGTTTGAGTGACAGAGATCAGATCGGCGCCTAATCCTTTGGGCAAAGAGTCTAACATAAATCAATAGAGGAATTCCTAGAAAATACAGTGATACGCCTTACAAACCACATACAATTTGGATAGAATGCATTACAAACTATCTTCTCAAACTAGGTTTGCTACCATCAAGATCTTCCACAGATGTATCTATTCTCTGAAATTGCACACAAGGATTTAATTCTTTCCTTGAAAGAAACTCATGCAATAATTAGATAGCTGCCTTACAACTAGTATGTTCCAAATGCCTTACAAATAGAGACATACAAGAATAAACACAAAGCAAAGAGACAATAACAGAACCAAGGTAGAAATTATATTTTATTTCATGGGAGTGTATCAATACATACAAGTAAACTCTTTACTCAAAATCATAGGATCAATAATTTGCTCTACAAAGTTTGTATTATCAACATTCAACCATCAAGAATATGGAACCAAAGAATAGAATCCCTTGGATTGCCAAAGACTGGAACCAGGAACCAAAAGGATTGGAAAACCAGAAAGCTAGGAGACCCAAAAAGTTTTAGAACCCTTACAAAATAAAAAATTCAACACTATATACCCTTGGTTACCCTGAAATCCTACACAAGTTAGGATGCAACAAGCTATGGATAACCAAGGTAAGTGTTAGGGTTGCCACCCACCAAACAATTCAAAAGATCAAAATTTACTGCACTTTGGGGAAAACCAAGCAACCTGGTGAAGAACAAATCTAAAATTGATCTCCAATCATGATAATTCTCGGAACAGTGTATAGAAGATCATAAATCCACCATGAAAACCAATCTATTCAACCACCTACAACACACCTCGAGCTACTCTTTGTTCACTCCTTACATGATACAGATCTCTGCAATTGATCATCACACCCTGGATGACACTACAATGGAAAACAAATCATCTCTTACCAACTCTAGTCACTTCTGCATTGAATTTTAGTCCTTTCTATCACTGAGAAACCACCAAAATTTTGAATTTGAATAACAACGGCTATTTTATGGCTCTAGCAGAAAATCGACGATCAATATTCAAACTTGAGTCAACTTTATATCATGACCATCAGATCTTTTTACTTTTCGCAAGCTTTATGTCCTTAACTCAACCAGATACCCCGGGTTTACCTCTAGCAACCACGTGACAAGGCAAATCTTTATTCGTGTGATGAAAAACTTAACCCAGCCTTAACCTTGCGACTTAGCAAATGAAGGGAAACTTTTAACTTTGGTCTCTTATTTGGTGAACTGGCGACAAAAAGTTTTTTCCAGTTCACAGAACAATTCAAGTCATTGCTAAAATACTTAGCAATCACATGACCTTCCTTTACTGAATCGCCAAACCTTTCAGAACTCTGCTACCTTTCCTCGTGAATGAGTGAACCACTTTGAACTTTTGTCAGGCTGGTAAGAATTTTGTCAAAACCTCTAAACTCCTAGACCCCACCTGGGCCCACCTTATGACACTTGTCACCATGTTACTTGCTACTCATGCTCAATCATCTCTGACACAGGACCCACATGGCTGAGCCTTTTGAAAATGGACAGCAGGTGTAAGATCTCATGGCTCTGACACCTTCCATGAGAACTTACACCAACCATGGATTTTGTCCCTATCACTGATCCTTCTGACAATGGCCCCACTCTGTAGTATTCCTCATCATCCTCCAGCTCATCCAATAAGAACATGACATCACAGTGACACATGGCAATCGGTCCCACTATCCCCAGCTAACCTTAACCTTCTATCAATTTGGTGAGCACACAACCAAACAAACCCTTCACCCATTCGTGAGAACTTTGAGAGCACCGCTAGAAAATTAAGTGATTCTGTGAACACTTTTCACCAAACCACCGAGTCTTTAGACATTTCATGAAAATATCATGCGAACCAATGAACAAAGCATACATTTATCAAAACTACCAAAAAGACTGACAAACCTACTGGGCCTGCATCAAGAAGATCAATGGCCATCTGAAGATCGCAAAGGCATTCAAGATTCCATCAGATTACACACTCACCATTAGATCAAGAATCTTACCCTGGCTTGACAACCCTCTGATAGGAAATTAAATCAACAGTCGGTGCATAATCTCAAGCCTCTGACAAAACCTATCAGAACTTACATCATTCGTCAATTTTCTATAAATGTCAGGGCCCACTGACATGCCAAAAACTAGGTCCCACTGACAGCATATCCAGTCATTCACCCATGGACCAATCACAGCTTGCCATATCATGCACATGTAGTAGTGGACCCGCCGAAAGAAATGATTACGTCATGAAGCAGAATAAATGGTTATCGTAAAACTGCAAAGCTTTGACAAATCTCTTGCACCTTTATGACAACTGTCAGATTGAGAATGTTTTTAGAGAGATGGGCCTAGGAAAGACTAATCTGGGACATAGGAAAAATTAAGGCACTGACTTAGGGAAAATTAACGCCAAAAGACTTAGGAATATACCTCGCAGGGTGCATGAAAACTTAGGAAAATAAAGGCCGCTAGGGAATAAAATTTTACACACATGCCTTTATAAAATTTTAAGTGGCCCGAAAAGTAACATGAAATTAGAATAGGGCCAAGGGTAATTAGGGTTCATAGATGTAACAACTAGTTTTGAATTTCAAACAAGGGTTTTAGCGAGAAAACAAGGAAAAACTAGCTGCAGAGACCAGAAGAAAAAAAAGGGAGGGCCATGAAACTTTGCAGGTGCCAATAGTACAAATGGGAAAAAAGTGGGCTGCCTTAGTCAACCTATCCACTGTCACCATAATAGCATCATGGCGTCGAGAAGACACAGGAAAACCAACAACAAAGTCCATGGATATAATATCCCACTTCCACTCGGGTACCTCGTGTGGCTGAAGAAGTCCACCTAGATGGTGGTACTCTACCTTAACTCTCTGGCACTCCAAAAACCTAGCCACAATCTTTGCAATATGCAATCTCATACCTGGCCAATGGTATAGTTGCCTCAAATCTGCATGTAACTTCTTGACTCTGGGGTGCACTACATAAGGAGCTCTGTGAGCCTCAAGAATAATGAAGTCACACAACCCACTGGAAGAAGGTACATAAATAGGTCCTCTATGATGGAGAAGGCCATTTGACTCTAGGGAGTAATCTATGAACTTCCCCTCAAGGGGTCTCCATGACTGAACTATCTGACAAACCTCGGCATAGAATCTACCCTTAGGAAAGTGTTGCAAAATGCATCCTCTCAAATCTATGCTAGAAGACATAGAAGAAATCTCATGATGTCTCCTACTCAAGGCATTTTCAACCACATTCTCCTTACCCTTGATGTAGTGAACATCAAAATCATACTCACAAAGGAATTCCATCCACCTCCTCTACCTAGCATTGAGATCCGGCTAAGTGAAAATGTACTGCAAACTCTGGTGATCTGAGTGAAGCTTGAATCTATGTCCTAAAATAAAATGCTGCCATCTCACCAATGTGTGCACTACTGTTGTGAGCTTGAGGTCATGGGTAGGATAGTTGAGCTCATGAGTCTTGAGTTTCCTAGACTCATAGGCAATAGCTCGATCTCCCTACATAAAAACCACTCCTATACCATCCAATGATGCATCTGTGCAAACCACAAACTCTGTTGAACGATCCAGCACTAGAAGAATAGGTACACTTGTGAGTTCCCTCTTGAGCTCCTAAAAATTCTCTCACACTTCTCCATCCACTCAAACTTCTTCCCCTTTCTCTGGAGGGAAGTGATAGGGTGAGCCAATCTAGAGAATCCCTTGACAAAACATCTATAGTAATTGGCTAACCCCATGAAACTCCTGACCTTAGTCACACTGGTGGGTGCTGACCAATCCATAATTGCTCTAATCTTAGATGGGTCAACATAAATCCCATCTCTCGATATCACATGACGTAGATAGTGAACCTCTGACTTGAAGAAAGCACTCTTCGACAAATTTTCGAACAACTGATTGTCCCTCAAACACTGCAAGACCTACCTCAAATGTTGTTCATGCTCCTGCTCATCTTGAGAGTAGATCAAAATATCATCCAAGAATACTACTATAAACTTATCCAAGAAAGTGTGGAACACTCTATTCATGAGACTCATGAACACGGCTAGAGCATTCGTGAGTCCAAAAGGAACCACTGTGAACTCATAATGATCATAGTGAGTGCGGAAAGTAGTCTTGTCGATATCACTCTCCACAATCCTCAACTGATGGTATCCTAACTTCAAGTCAATCTTAGAAAATACATGAGCACCCTGAAGTTGATCAAATAAGTCATCGATCCTAGGAAGTGGATACCGATTCTTGATGGTCACCTTATTCAGCTATAGGTAATCCATACACAACCTAAGAGATCTGTCCTTCTTAACAAAGATAACTAGTGCACCCCAAGGTGACACACTAGGATGGATGTGCCCTTTCTCCAAGAGCTCTTCTAACTAAATCTTGAGCTCATCAAGCTCATTGGTGGTCATCCGGTATGGTGCTTGAGATACTGGCTCTACTCCTAGCATAAGATCAATATGAAAATCCACCACTCTAGGTGGTGGCATACCAGGTAGCTCTGACGGAAATACATCTACAAACTCTGCAAGATAGGATGGTCATCAAGAGTAGTTTCCTTCTCAACCTCCTCCTCTCATTCACTGATGGTGATGGAAAATAACTGACATCCCTTACACATGCACCACTTCAGCTCCATAGCAGAAATCACATGAAGAGATATAGCTCTCTAAACTCCTGAGATAATTGAAAGCACACCAAACTCATCTACACACTCAATCCTCTTATGTCTACAGTCCATCTTGGTGCTATGGGCATAAAGCCAATCCATGCCAAGGACAACATCATAAGACCCAAGTGGTGTGATACATAGGTTGGCTATGGTGGTCATGTCACCAATCTGAAACTGACATCCTCTCACCAAGGAATTGACTGACACCCTAGCACCCAAGGCTAACTCAACCTCCCAACTCACATCCTGCCTAGCTGCCACTAGCCCACAACGCTCCACTACATATGGATTAATAAAAGAATCGGTAGCTCCCAAGTCAAACAAAATAGAAATACTAGTACCTCCAATCATACCTATGGCCTTAATAACTATGGCCTGATGGTCAACCTCGTGGTTATCAACCACTACAAACACTCGATGAGATCTACCCTTGTCTCCCACCATAGGCTCTGAAGTTGCTACTCTCTGACTATCTGTTGGACGTCTTGATGGAAAATCCCTAGCAATGTGCCCCATAGCACCACAAGTGTAACATGGGCCTCTAGCTTGTATCTAGATCCCCTGAAATCTAGACTGTTGATGTCCACCTATCATGCTAGACCCACTAAATCCACCTCTGGAAGACTAATGATTCTTAGCTGGTGGTGCATACTGTGACTGAGATTTTTGATCTCAGCGAGGACCCTATGAATTCCACTACTTGGGATTTGAGCCCTGTTGTCCCTATGGAGGCCTCTATTTCTGACTCTGCTGAGACTGATGCTGCTCCTGCTGAGGTGCTTTGTATGATCCTGATGAGTGTTTTTGATTCCCTTTCTAGTAGGATTTTTGGAAACCAGAAGTCTATGGTGTGGAATTACGATTCTGTGTCTGATTATGGATCTCCTCTGCAACCATGGCTCTCTCAATGGTATAGTACAAATCTCCTGGAGGTACCAATCATACTCTATCTAATATAGCATGGTTCAACCCTTTGATGAAGTGGTTGGCTTGAAGTTTCTTGTCCTTCATATAATCCATGTAGGAAAGGAGCTCAAGAAACTTTCTCTTGTATTGTGCCACAGTTATATTCCTCTACTGGAGGTCATGGAACTCATCTATACGATGCTACCTTAAATGTTCTGACATGTATCGGGCCTTAAATGTCTTAAGAAAAACCTCCCATGTGAAGGTTTCTAAAGTCAAGTGATGTTTATATTTTTCCTATCTCCACCAAGTAGAGGCATTACTTCTAATCATATGTACTGCCAAACGTGCCTTCGGGTTGCTCTTGTAAGGACGCAACCCAAAGTAGTGTGTTAGCACAAGTGAAAAATTCCATGGTTGAATCATATTTTCCAGGCCTCTATAGTTATTTTTCCCATTTTCCTGCCAAAAACCCTAGGCAAAATTCAAATTCTAACTGTTGGGAAAGAAAACCCTAGTGTGCCCTAGTTTTATTCTATTTTTGTGTTACTTTATGGGGCCACTTAAAATC